>JAWZYV010000630.1:222500-623225 GCA_038373885.1 Cheiracanthium punctorium | reverse complement strand
AAATTACAAAAATGTTCAAAATTAGGTTGAAAATAAGACTCTTAAGAAAACATTCCTGTCGTTCATTTACAAAAAGTTACAGTTTTTAAATTTGTATACGACAACCTTACAAAATAATTCTCAGTTAGTAAAATGTGCCCCACACACTGATGAGGTAATGTACCAATTTTCAGCCTTTCATCATGCAACGTCTCAGAGATATCTTTAAAGAGAAGTGATCGGGGGATATATATGATTTTGAATGTGAACGTTTATTGCTAGAGTGGAAAAAAATTTTTCTTTCGTATTTCTGTACGACCCCTGAAATGCCATCATTCGACGTTATTTTTTAGCCTTCAAGAGGAATGGAAAAATGGTTTAAGTCAGAGTTATATTTATCTTCATATCTCTAATACTTTTTAAGGTGCAATTCTCGAATTTTGTAGGTCACCTCAGGAGTGTGTGGGGCACATTTTACTAATTGGGAATTGTTTTCTACGGGGGTCGTTTACAAATTTAAATATTGCAACTTTTTATAAATTGAGGAAAGGAGTTTTTTCTTAACGAAGCCTTATTTCCGAGACCTTTTTTCAATTTACATTGTTTACTTATCTCTAATAGATAAAGAATTAAAGCCTGTTACCACCTTTTTGGGACACTCTGTATATACCTTAAAAGATTGGAGTCCTTTTGTGTGCTCCTGTGAGTAAATTATTCATGTTACATGCATCCTTTTCAATAGACAACAAAGTATATTACAATAATTAGAGATGTGACAAACGGAAATCACATACGCACTTTTCAACTAGGAAAGTGTTTAAAAAAATAAGGAACGTATCGGTAAAGCATTAAATATAGCGATGCACATTAAAGATACAGCAACAAATTTAAAAACTAAAAAATACTGTCTTTGACTGAGTCACTAACAGAGGGAAGAATTGTAAACACAACACATTTTCAGAAACAGAAAGGAGTTCAGTTACAAAAAATCTGCAGTTTTTTTCCGAAAAAAAATGATAAAGTTATGATTTGTCTCAGAAACGAATGCATGCTGTTAAACTGCATCTTATTGGCCCGTAGTTAGTAGATCGTGTATTGTAAGATTTCTTAACAAACCGCACACAAACGGTCCTATAAAAAGAAAAAAAATATTTCAACGTCGTTATAACTCACAGTTTTACTTCAGAACATGCTTTCGTGTGATTTACTTAGAAACCAGACCACATGCATTTACATGAAGTAGGTATAAAAAAAAAATCGGAAATTTGGGTGGTGTTAGTTGATGATTTGTATTTCAAAATTCGTATTGTTTTATAAGATATTAAAAAATGAAAAAAAGTTATCATGGTTTCTTATGGTTAGTAATTTTCGCTCGCATAAAATGGTTTAGGTTCTTAAATCCAAGCAATGGGCAGAAATTTCATTTGTAAAATTAATTGGATAATCTTGAATCGTCCTTTTTAATCAAAATATTGTTTACATACGGAACACAGTGGGAGCCAATTGTTTTAGGTAAAAGAATAGACTTGTTATAACGAAATAATACCTAGTTCAATGAAATAATAAAGTGACTAGTTTGCCAAGTTTAGCGATTTTAAACTTATAGATTGTAGAAGTTTTTGTGATAAAGAAACGAAAAGGAGCAACGAAATGTAATCCTCTGTTGATAAAACCGTGGTAGTTTGAAGACTACCTGGTCTTTTTTACAATCTTTCTTCATTAGAAATGCGTTTAGACATCACTGATAGGCGTTGGGTCATTCCATTAAAATTAACGTATTTTAGTTGACAATTTACCTCACCATTCTCGTACTTTGTCCAAATTTGGCACGAAGGTAGTCATTATGTAGACTAAAAAGTATATAACTTTTTTAAATTTACACTTTTGAAAATATCCCTGTGGAAACTTATCAAAAATCGTGTGAGTGGCGTACATTTGAAATTACCGCATCACCTTTTATAAGTGAGCACTCTTGAATGTAAGTCATCTTACAGAATTTTTATAATCCTTTTTCATGATATATATCATTATAGTATTTAAACAAATTTTTTTTTTGTCCTTTTATTATCTTAAAAAATCAAGTGTGCGTAAGAGTTTTACTCGAAATTAATTTAAATGTTATAAAAATCTACTTCTTCATCGACTTCATAAAAAGAGCAAGTTTTCAGTTACACTCGAATATTTGAATTCTCTGACAATCTTCATGCATAACTTCAAGAAATAATATATTGATTTTTTTTTTTTTACACAGTTATATACATTTCTAATTGTCTCATGTCAGTTTAATAGGAATTTAAAGGTTGGTTCTGCAATAATTTAACTACATTTAGTATACATTATTAACAAAATATTCAAAATCATTTGATATGAAGTGATTGCACTATAGACTCTTAATATTCTTCACGGACAACTTTTTCTTTCCTATAAACCTATCTTCCTCGCCCAAAGAATTAAAATGCTTTTAAAATAAATAGTGCCCCTTTTCTTCAAAATGAAGCATCGCCCTTTTTGAATTTCGTATCTCAAACTATCATGTCTATATGTATGCTGTAATTATTATTAATTTTTTTTTAATTTTAGTCAGATATCTACGTGTCTATAGGCATCTGCCTTTAGACTCAATGAACAGCAACAATTTTGCTATGGATAATCCAACTTGAAGTTCTGATCCCATATTATCTTCTGAAAATGCATCGTTGCGCTTCAGTAGTCCAGTCGGTTTAAGCTCGTTTCCCATAAGAACCCAAAAAGGAAGCAACGCCGACCTTGATCAGCGCTTTGGAGGGTGACATCCTCTCTCGCCTCTACTGATTTGGGACTATGTGTGCTAAAGCGAGCTAGCTGATATGCGTAAAATCTGTTGTGCCTGCAAGGTCCTCCCGGACCTTGCTTTCAAACGCTATCTCTAAGGGTGCCGATGTAGGTTCAGGTCTCTCATCTGAAATTGGTTCATAATTAGGCGATCCCAAGCTCAGTCGGTCTTCCGTCCACCGAGCCTCAATTAAAGGGAAGCCGCCCCTTTTGCCTATCGCCGTCCTGTATCGAAGATATGGTACCTCTCTGTGATTAGTCAGGGGGCATTAGAAGTAACAAATAATATAAAAGTAAATGTGTCGTAACCCAGAGCTTTTGTCTTACCTGTAAACTACTTTAGTAGTAGCCTACTTTCTCTGGAAAAAGAGGTATAAAGAAACGTAACAGTTATCAGTGCGAACAGATGCAAAACGTAAACAGAAACAGGGTCTATTTTCGTACAACCAATATTCATTGCCCTTCATAAATCTGATTTCACAAACAAAAATGTACCTTTTCTTTGCACGTGAAACTACTTTTTCAGCATGAATTTTTATTATGTTGCGAAACATAAACAATGCCTATTTTCATTCAACCAATATCCATTGATCTGATTGTCTGTGAAGTGAAATGTCTGATTTCACAAACAAAAATGTTTCTTTTCCTTGCCTGTGAAACTACTTTTTCTGCATAAAGAGTTATGATGCAGTGAAATGCAAACAATAACTTTTCCTTTGAAGTGTTACCGTTCACCACTATAATCATAAGCAGATTACTCACATATTTTTTTCTGTTCGAAGAACCAACCTTGCTTATTTACTTTATTTATTTGTGTGTGTGTGTGTGTACCTAAACTGCTAGTTGATAACCTTTTTCTTGTCCTGCCGAAACCTTTCAAAGGTAAGAAACCCTAATTTGTTTAAATTGATTTTGTCTTTTACATAGTATCTTTTGCATGTTTCTTCCTATTTCTTCAAAGAGCTCGAATGAACCAGATTTTTTTATGATTATCTCATTTTTCCTTTCCCTTGTTTTGGTTGTTAATTAATCATTTTTTTAGTTAATTTTCCTCTTAGCCCTATTTAAGCATTAAGAAATTACTATTTTCAGATCGCTGTAGCTTTTCTTCTTTTTAATTTTACTATATAAGCTTTTTATTGAAAATAGATTTTTGCCATCAAACGAGGCGCCGTGATATATATTTCTTGTGCTCGCCTGCACGCGGCGCCGTGGCTTAGTTGGTTAAAGCGCCTGTCTAGTAAACAGGAGATCGTGAGTTCGAATCTCGCCGGTGCCTAGGTGTTGGACAGTAGAATTCTTTTTCAGTAGTTTAGATTTACTTATTTGCTTGTTTGTTTATTATTGTATATTTTTAAAATTAGATTTTTGTCATCAAACGAGGCGCCATCATATATATTTTTTATGCTCACCTGCAGGTTGCGCCGTGGCTTAGTTGGTTAAAGCGCCTGTCTAGTAAACAGGAGATCGTGAGTTCGAATCTCGCCGGTGCCTAGGTGTTGGACAGTAGAATTCTTTTTTAGTAGTTTAGATTCACTTATTTGCTTGTTTGTTTATTATTGTATATTTTTAAAATTACATTTTTGTCATCAAACGAGTCGCCATGATATTTATTTTTTATGCTCACCTGAACGTGGCGCCGTGGCTCAGTTGGTTAAAGCGCCTGTCTAGTAAACAGGAGATCGTGAGTTCGAATCTCGACGGTGCCTAGTTGTTGGACAGTTGAATTCTTTTTTATTAGTTTAGATTTACTTATTTGCTTGTTTGTTTATTATTGTGTATTTTTAAAATTAGATTTTTGTCATCATGTCACAGTAAAAAAAAAAAAAAAGGTCGATTCCATTGAAGGGCACGCGTGTATACGTGAGTGAGTGTGTTCGTGCTATGTGTGATACACTCTGACTTTTCTGGAAGGTTCTATGAATGTGCTTTTTGGTTTAAAGTAAAACACGTTTTATTGAAAAATAACAATAAATTAATTAATATGGTAAACAAGCTAGGTTGTTTGCTTGAAGTAACTACAGTGTTAAACTGTAACTGGTAGCACTTCAAAGGAATGTGTTTTTTAGTTACAAATAAAGCATGTATTTTACCTGTAACTAAAACGCATAAAATAAAAATTTAAAGAAAAGAAAAATTAAATGAAGATAAAATCAAATAAAGTCACAGTAAAAAGTAGCTTTTTACTGTGGAAACTTACAAAGCATAAAATAAAAACTTATTCTTACGAAGACATGCTAGAAAGAAATGAAAGTTCAACACTATATAAATTTTAGAGAAAAAAATAGATATTTCACTTTTTCAAGCGATGAAAATTTTTAAAAATTCAAAATATTTTTAAAAGCTTTCGAGACCAATATCCTATATATTAGTCATTATTTTTGTATAGTATCCGTTAAGCCATAAATTTCAAAAGTCTCGAATAGTTTTTAAAATATTTTGAATATTTAAAATTTTTCATCGTTTGCAAAAATGAAATATCTTTATTTTTCTCTAAAATTTTCTTGGTGTTAAAACTTTCATTTTTTTATAGCATGTCTTTCGAATAATAAATTTCTATTTCAAGCTTTTTAGGGCTTCACAATAAAAGTCTTCTATCTACAGTAATTTTCTTTTACCTATTTTTTTTTTTTTTTTTTTATTATTCAAAGGCTTACCTTACAAATTAATTTAATATGAATAATTTAGTTGTGGTTTTAGGTTTTTACTTGCATAAAAGGGACTTAGTCTTCTATGTCAATTACGAAGAGGATTGGGAATTCGTGAAAGGTGGCAGTCTATAAAGAATATTTACGTCGTTTTTTCTATAAACGAGATATATTTATCATCTTTGTAAGTAACCGGAATTTTCTAATATGTAATTTGTCAGTTCATGTAAATTTTAACTAGATTAGCTAATTTTACATGAAACACATTATTATGGGGCATTCTTTTACATGATGAATAAATGTGGAATGCTATTTCTAATACAGAACGGAGCTCTGCCGAATTTACGCAGGAGTCTATAAAAGGGCCGTGACCTTCGTAGAAAATTTATATTTATCTGTACGGTAAGCATATTTCCGGGAGGATTTTTCCTATTCTCCTGCCTTTTACAAAATAAACACATACAATACAGGGACACTATTTTTCCTTTAGCTGAAATAAAAATTACAATTTCCCCGAGGACATTAAACAATTTCGGTCGGTGCTAATCTTCATTTCTTCCCGCCTCCTTTTATTTTCTCTTATTTCTAGGGAATGCAATCTCGCACTGTTTTTCGTTTCGCGGGATTGCGTCTATTGTTGCGTCCACTACTACCCCCCCTCCCAAATAAAATATTTTCCATGTATAGAATTAGATGCAGCAGATGTATGTCTTCCAATACCTAGGGATTACAATACCGCACTGTTTTTCGTTTCGTGGGATTTCGGGATTGAGATTTGTTGATCCCGCAATCCTGCGGGGTTGACATTTCATTCAAATAAAAATTAATTTTAGCAGAGAAAAAAGTAGAAAAAAGTAAGATTGTAAGCATTATCGAGTTTAATACTTTACCTTATATGATAATTAATACCGTACCTTACATAAATATGAAAATTAGGTACTTACGTATTACCCCGCGGGCAGCCAAGACGAGCGATTTTTTGCCAAGATAAATACCGGGCACATGAAATTAATAATGGTTCTGAATACGATTGGCAACAGTTTGACAAGTCATTTGACGAAAAAATAATTTGGCGGGAATGACCGCCGGGATAATACGTAAGTACCGAAAATTATAATCATGATATAGTCTTCCCGCGGGATCGGGATTGTACTCCCTATTTATTTCCTATTCATTCTTTTTTCAGACTAACACTATTTTTAAAGAGGCTCCTTTTTTTAGAGGGGAGGGGGGCCTCTAATTATCACCAAACTTTTTTCTTTTTTTAGGCGTTATTATTACTTTAAAAAGTTTAAATGACTGTCATTGTGTCTTTTCAAAGTTATTCATTTTTGTTTAACTTTATTTTACGAGTATTTTTTGAGTATTTTCACCGACCAGTCGTTACATAGTCATGTCACGACTGCTAATCTTGTCTAAAGTCAATTTTGTCTGTATTTTAAGTTTTTATCTTTGCTTTATAATTCCGATATGACAATTAAAGCAATTTAGAGTGAAATCACACATACATATAAATTTAGTCGTTTTGTGTTCCGCTTAACAAAATTCAGTAAAAGAAAAAATACGCTTTATTTAAATTGTCTAGAAATTTTAATTTTTTCCGAGTATGTATCTGTGTCACAGAAAACCTTTAGTAACCATCTTTAATTGATGGTTACTAAAGGACCTGATCTGACTTCCCATTCTCTGACTTCCCATTTAGTTTTTAAAACTTTTCTTTTTGTAGACATATCAACAGCAGACCAAATTTATAATCCAGTGTAGTAATTTTTTACAGATTTAACCTTTTTTTGGAACTGGTTCTTCCAAAATTCCAGTCAATTGTCGACAATTTTTTAGCCTCCCCAAACTGCAAGTCTCTGAAAACAATAACTTTCACTTTTTTTTTTTTTCAATCCCCTGTAGCTGCAAGATTCATATATTCACTGTCCTACAAAATAAAAATACAGATCTTTCCCACCAGTTCAAGTATTTTATCATTGTGAACAATTTTTCTATTGTTCATTTAGAAGAAAAATATTTTTTTGCAAACTAATTTAAATTAACACCATTTTTTTTTAACTTTTCGTACGTTTTAAGATGAGCTGAACATTGAACATAAGAGTTCCGTTCAATTTTTTATTTGTGTAGTATTTTCTGGCCATTTTTGTTTCATGTTAAGTCAAGCCTACACGAATAGCATCTGCCAAGGGGGGGGGTGCCTTGGGCAGAGGACTTTTTCAGGGGTTCTAAAGTGTATTCACGTTACATCTGGAAAAAAATCGCCCAAAACTCCAGGCCGTTAGATTGACAGCCGGCGCGATACGGTATTCTTATGGAAGGTCAGGAAAGATGGCCGAGTGGATAAAACACTTCACTCTTATTATAATTATATTGAAGATTTTAATGTTTGAAAATGGGTGAATCGATAAGGCACTTAACATGGTAGATGGCCGAAAAGTGAAAGTCCAAGGTTTGGGCCCCATCGCGCAGTTGTTGATTTAATGGTCTGGAGTTTGGGGTCGGTTTTCACCAGATGTAACGTTAATTTTTCATTAGAATTCCTTAAAATGTCCTACAACCAAGGCACCCCTCATCCAAGTAGATAGCCCAAGCATAGCGTTACAATAACAACAAAACAAGCATAATTGTAATAAACTTATGTAATTTAAATCATGAGTAAAAGTTGGGCATTTCATTTTACTGTGAACATAAAAATGTAAATAATAATGTTATCAGATGTAAAATGTATCAAAAATTTAAAACATCACTTAGAATTTATTCGAATTACTTTAAAAACTTTTAAATTTACTTTTAGCAGACATCTTAAACTGAAAACATTTGTGAGCTCCAACTTGCAATACTTTATTTTATCTAACTTATTTTAAACAGTGAAAATTCGGCCCGACGCAATTCTGAAATCCCTGTGATCCAAATGAAAAACCATAAAACTTTTCCCATAAGACTGAAATATGTTCCCTGCTGATAAATATCTATATCAAACATTTCAGAAAGAAAACCGATAATCAAACATATCAAAAGTTTTAAAAAATCTATTTTAGCAATCCTTTCGCCTGATATGAAGAACCAATACATCAGCTATATGGATGACTGGAAATAGATTGGAATCTTCTCATTGTTCGAGAAAAGATATAAAACGTTTGATTTCAGTTAAAAATGGGTCTCTTTCAAACAGTTCATTTTTATTGTAGCAATATTAGGTTCTGACCCGAAATAATTCTTTTGCTGGCGATAACACCGTCTGTAATCGAAAGTAAAACAATCTAAACTGAAACTAAATTTAATAACTAAAACTAGAATGAACTAATGTTTAAAATATTCCCTCTAAAATAATTTATATCATTGCCCGATAGAAAAATATATCATTCCGTAATTAATTCTATTAGATTTTAACTTTTTGCACTCAACTTTGCTTTCTACAGCATCCATGAAAAAAAAAAACTAGCATAACGCATAATAATATTTTTATACCTCTTAGAACATTATTTAAAACTATAAATCAAAGCCCGTTGTGGGGGCAATTGCAACGGGTGCAAAACATTCGACGAAAATACGTCAACGGTCAATCTTCATCCGCCTAAAATAAATAACTCCATATTCAGTTTTTGCCACACACCCAAATCGAATTTCATACTCTTCTAGAAACTTGCGGAAACTTTTCGCGCTCGAAATATTTCGCTTCTTGAACACAGCCATTCTTATATCCATGCAGACGATTTATTTGTGGGGGGAAAAAAATTAAACTTTGTAAAAACTGATTGAAAAAAAAATTGAACTCTGGAAAAACTATTTGAAATGAATTGGAATCTCGATTGTAAGAAGCCATTTTCATTTGAAACAGCTCATTTTGTCACTCAAATGATTTACTTTTCTGACTCTCGGAAATAAAATGGAGCTGCAAAGAGTGAAAAATCGCTTAAAAATGAGGGAACGGAGGATTTTCAGATTTTTAAAGCAGATTGTTTACTATATTTTTATGCATGATTATGAAAAATTTCAAGCGGATCGCACATACGGTGTGAATTTTATTACAGTTTTAGACAATAACTTTTTAATCTGTTTGCATTAATGACAGTAAAAGTTTTGTTTTGAAGTGGTCGGATCGGAATTGTTAGAGAGTGAATCTGGGAGTAGCTTAACTAATTAGTAGGATAAAACAAAATAAAAAATAGCTCGAAAACTGATCCGCACGTGATTTACACACTCAGCATTTGGAACTGGAGTGACGCGCTACCGTTGTGCTACGTTGTCAGATTAGGGGGAATCAGAACCTTATTATAGCATGGGCAAATCCGGACTTTGCCCAGAGCCCCAGGCTCGAAAGGGCTCCTATTTCAAATGTTTTTCTGAAATATTCTTTTTATATCAAAATTTTATGAAAACTAAAACAAATTTCACAGAGAGGGCCCCAAATTCATTTATGTTTGGGGCCCCTGTTGGTCATAATCGGCTCTGGGAGGAATTTCTTCTTACCAGATTAACCCTTTCCCAATGCTGAAAAAAGGGCAGCCGTTGCCATCGCTCGACTTAACTACCAGCAAGATGACGGATGATCGAAACATTCATCGCGTGCCACAGATCTAGAGACCCTTTTTTGACGACAGCTGGCTGTGCCCGCGGACAGCTAGCTGTCGTCAAAAAAGGGTCTCTAGATCTGTGGCACGCGATGAAAGTTTCGATCATCCGTCATCTTGCTGGTAGTTAAGTCGAGCGATAGCAACGGCTGCCCTTTTTTCAGCATTGGGCAATCTATCCAGCTATTCTCTCATTCTTCCATTTTTCAGCAGATGTCCGTGCTGTTAAAAAGAATCGTGACAATTTTTTTACGGGAAATGACGTGCTAAAAAGTAAAGGATTCTCGTGGAGCTATGTCACCCGCAACTATTTTTACAGATATCAAATCTATTCTTGGTGCCTGCCTGGCAATAGTCAAAACGTCAGAGTTTGGTTTTCCCAGAGCGGGAACACTGCTCGTTAAAGGGTTAAGAGAGGATTTTTACCTTTCATGGGTCTTTTAGAGGGGGAATAGCTTAAGGGAATTTTTAAAGGGGGAGAAATTGAAGTCGTAGAAAGCCGTGTTTACATGTGATAAGCTAAATTAACAAAATCGCCCCAATCGGGACACACTGCCCTTTGCGCCAGCGGGTTGACAACAAAAAAAAAAATTTCTTTAGCTTGAAAACTCCAGTCCTTTTCAAATAAACACTAAATATTGTTTGTTTAAAAAGGTTAAAGTTAAAAGAGTTAAAGGTTAAAAATTAAAGTATCAACCTGAATACTTTTAAACAGAAAGGTAAAGCTTCAGTTTCCTTATAAGGGTTTTAAAAGTATAGCCCAAACAAAAAGAAAAAAAAAAAGCCTAAAGTTAGAAAATTGCGCCGGACGCAATTCAAACACGCAGCCTTCTGAAAAGTTGTCAAAGGCTCTAGTGATGAGCCGCACTGCGGGGGGGGGGGGGGACTTACTTATACTGATTAGTTTCAACCATACTGCTACAGAAAACTGCTTAGTTTCCGGGTTCGTAGTTTAAGAGTCCAATGTATATGGAAAGTTGTAGTAAACAGTCCAGTTGGCAGGACGAAATATAAACTTTATTGCTTCGAGAAGGTTGGCGAACAATCTTCAGTACACAGCTCGCATAAATTAGTAAGCAATAACACGTTTTATAACAGTCAGCTTAGCGCAGAAGCTTTCTCAGATGCTGTTCCTCTCACACATTAAAATCCTTCCACAAATTGCTGAATTCAGTGGAAATTCTTAAGGAAAACTGACATCAATTTCTCAGCATACGACAAGGAAGTATTCACTAACAGCATTCAAAAATAAGCTTCACAAAACAAGCAAGACAATCCCTTATAATACCGCAATATAACGAAGCAGAACTAACGCTTTTCTGTTCGCGACAGCCAGAGGTCTTACTGTGGTGGTTTGTTTTGGTATTGGTTAAAATTTGAGGAAAACTAAAGCCTAAGATGATCGTACAGTGGTATTATGCCGCGCATAACCTGCCTGGCAAGTACTCCTAGTATTACGCTGAAAAAATTGAAAAATGATTGACATACACCAAAACACTAAAAAAAACTAAAGACTCTATGAATTGCAACTAAATACCATTTATTCTTAGTCATTCCACTAATATTAATTAACAGACGATATTGACATAATTTTAAACTTAAACATGTCTGGGGGAGATGTGGTTTTGGAGGATAAGGGGTATCCACAAAAGTTTTGAGACGCAAATAATAAATAGATTACTGTTAATATTCACCATTCTGATGAGGTAGCCGTCTTTACACAAGACACGATCGACGCGTGTCCTCTTGGAACCGCTGTCTTTTTCTTAAGCCCTCATCTGGCCTCTGATTCCATGTTTCTTTTGAACACAACTTGATCATATTGATTCGAAGCACACACTGATTTTTTAAGTCCGTTCATACCTTTTTTCAAACTCTGCTCTCCTTCTTTTTTCTAGCACACTCGTTCTGTCATCTCTTTTCTTTTTTTTTTTTTCTCCCACGGGGTTGATTCCTCTTTTCTTACCCCCTCTTACATCATTGGCTGGAGTTTCTGATTTGTTCGTCTCGGGGAATTAATGCATCCTCTCGTCGAATCCCAGGCATGTAGGTGGATCCTTCGGAAATATATCCCGCCAAATTTGCATATCATTTTCGGCCATAAATATTTTCGGCCATAAATATTTTAACGTTGACAGTTCATTGTGCTATAGTGTCCAGACTGTCCATTGCCTGGCGCCTCTTCTAATTTACGGTCTACTTGTGTGGTCTTCCCATGGGAACCGTCTCAAAATTATATTTTACTGCTGTTTCACTTCACCACACTTACTACAGAGCGCACCCCCCCCCCCCCAAATACTCCTACATTTTGTTAAACTTGGCAAAATTAAGATACGTAGTTGACAAACTTGGTAAAAAAAATTTAACGAAAAGTATAATTTACTTTCTACTTTTGATGCACTTGTGAAAATTAGACATACTGTGACAAAAGTCAGAAGTTAGTTATATAGATGATAAAAAATAAATAAGTTGGTAAAAACCAATATTTGACTCGGCAGTTTATCGACATCTCCCCTCCCCCTCCCCGTAAAGAAAGCTTTAGTAATGGCGCTGGCGACAGCTGACAACTACAGCACTGAACTGCCCTTCTTATTTAGTCATACCAAAATTTCTGGAAATTCTACGAGATTCCATTTCTAGAGAAATCCCAATCACTCGCAACCTTGATTGCGTAATGATAATGCTATTGCGTAATACTTACGCAGGAAAGCAAACATTACAGGCCCACTAGTAAAATCGTGCCAATGTCGTTAAGCTTGGACTTTTGGCGAAATATCGCCAAATTTAGCTCGAAAAATAAGTCCCCCAAAACTAAAGATCTAGGATCTATGGCGGATCTAGGATTGGGTAAAGGAGGGGGCTAACTTACTGGGTATTCAATAATTTGGGTACAGTTATCCATAGGCCCTACGAGAGGGGGGGGCAGACGGGGCGCCGCCCCTGGGCCTGTGCGAGTTAGAGTGGATCCGTGTTCAGCTAAAGTGCGTCTGTGAATTTTTCAGAATGTGTTACGAATTTCATTTATAGATCTGTAATTAAAATCTTTTTTTAAAAAATAGACTAAATTTTGAATACATAATCTAGAATGATTTAGATGGCAGAAATGTTAATTCTGCCTTTCAAATATTAGTATTTTTTTCCAACCTTTGAACATGAATTAAAAGTACCACTACATATCAGAAAAATTTCCCTCCCACTCTCTTTCCTTTTAGCATTTTATATAAAAATCATTAAAAACAGCAGTTTTACAAAAAAATTCCTTTGTTCTTTCCTGTTTTTTCGAAACTTTTGTGCTTTACGACAGGGGCCGGGAAGATTTTCATCCCGCCTCATAAAATTTCTCTAGGAGGCCCTGTATCCAAGCTTGACGATATTTGGCACGATTTTTTACATGTCGCTGTATATTTTATTTTTCTGCCTACATATAGTATTACGTAATTGAATTTCGAGAAAGGTTTGCGAATTTCGATAAAATAAAATTCTCGAACCTGCTAGGACTTACACTTCATATGAAAAACAATGTCTCAAAAAATTAATTTAAATCATACCTCTTTTTTCCATTATGATATCATTGTATTCCTTCTAATTATGCACCTCTTTACAAACTGCCTGATAGTGATACAAGTGTATTTTTTGAGTGCTGTTCCTCTTGAAATAGCTTGTTCTGGGGCTGTGCATTTATGATTTTTTCCTGGTGATTTGCGCTTTCACTCTCACTAGTCAAATTCTCATTTTTCGGAATTTTCATAAAAAAATCAACTATATTACGACTCAATGACCGCTTTCTTGAGGCCATAATACTTGCATTTAAATTAAATTCTACACACGAACGGAGCTAAATAGAGAAGAAATGAATCACACTAGCGCTTCACCTGAAAAGAACGACCAGGCGGCGAAAGCAATTTCAATGGGTTAAGATTTTGAAGCCTGCTTAGAAAGGACTAGAGTACTTCCAAGAAATTCTTCCACCATTCCTAAACATTCAAAACGGGTGTACTTTTGTATGAACAGGAAATGTCCGAAAACTAGATTAGGAAAATTAGCCATAGTAATCGTATTATTTCATAATACCCCTGAAAATCCAAACGGCGGAACAAAAGAACCTTTCACAATGTTACAGTAGCAGCTCCCCCATTTGAGCACATGAGCACGTGACCCCCCAAAGGAAAAACTAAAGAATAAACACATTAACTAATTAAATTTAAAAAATATTAAGCACACTTCTGGATTTTTGTGAATTTAAAACGTGAGTTTTACTCTCCCCCCCCCCTCCTCCTACTATTATTAAATACGCTTATTATAGCTAACGCACTGTAGTGAAGGTTACTGCAGCACAGTCTTTAATCAATCGCACGTGCGAACGGAAATTTTTCTCTCTGAACCGCTCTCTGGTCACAGAAGCGCAGACAGATGGAAAGAAGTGCGGCGCTGATGATATCACTCCGTTCGAACATTTTCACTGTGCACACAGGGCCATTTTTTGCGGTATCTTCCGGGTTTTTCCTTGGTTTGTAACGTTCAGTTAGTTAATTAATTTTTATTTCATTTTCTTATTATTTTCTTTATTTTTCTCCTTTTTCACTTCATTATTTTTTTACAAACTAGTGTAAATAATTAAGATGGGAGTAAAAGACGTGTTTCGGAGCTAAAGCAACGACAATTTTCAATATTATCCTTTAAAAAAAATTAAATAAAATGAATCAAGACTGAACCGGTCTCCGAGAACAGAAGCGGACAGTGCCGGGCAGAAGTAAGGCGCTGCTGATATCATTCCGTTCGAACATTTTGATTGTGCACACGGAGATTTTTTTTTTGGGGGGGGGGAGTATCTCTTCCGCATTCTACCTTGGTTTCTTATGTTCGGTTAGTTATGTTTTTGTTGGTGCATTTTCTTATTTTCTTTTTTTTTTATCATTTTTCACTAGAATATTTCTTACAAACTAGTGTAAATTATTAAGATGGAAGTAAAATAAGTATTCCAGAGCGAAAGCAATGCCATTTATATTATCCTTTGAAAAATAATTGAACTAAAATGAATCAAGACAACATCTTTGCTAAAACTTATCTTGGTGACGAAATGTAAGACAAAATATGACTTGTTTTCTTTTAGTTGCGTGCATTACTTTCCTTCAACTGCTGGAAACGCAAATCTATTTTAATTTGTAAGGTGTGTCGTATCTGCCTATTTAATTTTCGAAATTTGTTTTTTGAACCTCCATTTAAATAGCTCATGAGCCGCCACTTGCTACAGGAGATAGCCACTTGGGATTCCTAGTCACTTGATGTCTATGTTACATTCTCCTATCCCCGCACTATGTACATCTATCATAAGGCATCCCACATCAGGTACACATCAGTACAGAATCAGAGACGCGCACCGCACAAGGCGTGCGCAAAGACTGTTTATGTTTAACAGTGAATTATAATTGTTCGCTCCCTTTTTTACGACTTTACAGACGGTGAATGGACATCATCGCTCAAACAATATTCTTTGCACTTGCCATAATCCGTTCCAACAGTGAGCTATTCTTCGCTATTCACGTATACATGGTAATGGCGAGAACAGCTTGGTTACTGATCATCCTTAAAAGAAACCGAAATGTTTCAAGGAGGGGGACGAAATTTCGGGCGATACCTTTGGACTCAGGTTTTGGAAATACCTGTAACCTGGAAACGGAAGAGTTAAAAAATATTGATTGAGGTCAAGTCTAAAAATCAAAGTAGTAAATCAAAAAAGCAAATTTAAATTTCAAAATAACCAATTTTAGACACGCAGTTTTTAACTAAGCATCAAAACTCTATTCTATCTAGTGTAAATTCAGTTTCATGGGGGGGGCTATAGCCCCTATAGCCACCCCCCCGTAGATCCGCCTCTGACACAGCCACAGAAATAGTTGCTTCAGGATACAAAATAGTAGTCTTCAGGATACAAAATAGTAGCTTGATAGCAGCCTTCAGGTTACAAAATAGGAGCCTTTGTGGTAAAAATAGTACTCTTTTCAACAATCTAAACAGACTGAAATCTTCTAAACGAAATTCTAAAAATGTTAAATACATTTTTGTTTTCTGGAAAAAGTTTATATATTTGTGAAGATTATATTCATTATGTATTACTCCTCAGCAGATGATGCTTGTGCTTTAGTTCTGTTTCCTTAAATGCAGAAGTTCATAGAACATAACATTATAAATTAAGACAGTTTTCAGGTATTTTAAGTTAAACATAAAATGCAAAACAATGTACTCTCTCAAAACTGCATACACTAGTATCAATAAGCATGCAGATTATAGAATTTTACATCATGGAATTGTTAACAATTTTTCTTGAATTATTATGTGAATTAAGAAATGAATAAATACTCAAAATAAAAACGTATGACTCTTTTTAAAAAAGTAATAAAAACACTAGGGAAAGAATACGCAGTTTAATTAATTTTGATGAAGCATACATTATAGTCCAGTCATTTGGTAATTTTACCTGGAAAGTTTTCCGGAAGTTTTAAAAATGGGCAATTTTATAGATTTCGATGTGCTCTTTCCGAATTTCAACTTTGCCCCCTCGTATCTTTGCCGCTCGCACCGCTATATTCGAAAAATGGCGCCCAAAAGCAGTTTTTTGGCAATATATCCTTTCCGACTCATTTCACGAAAAAAAACAATTACAAAAAAGGAAACTAGAGAAAATTTCCTACAGTTTATGTAATTACCTTTTTTTCGTAAAATCAATAGTTTTGGCGTACGAGCGCCGCAAAGTGTAGTTCAGTATGCGTTTTGGCCAAAAGACGTATTTCCACAGCACCTTGTGAGGTAGAGTAAGCGGTGTTTTTTTTTTTCCTTGGTATACCCAGTAGGCCTAATACCCCAGTAGGCTGCATTTAACTCAGGGATGAGCAAACTACGGCCCGCGGGAGAAATCTGGCCCGCCGGAAGGTTTTATCCGGCCCGCAGATAGAATTTTGCAGGATGTTTACTTTCATAAAGTAAAACTATTTAAATTTTCTGGTGAATGCCACAAATATTAGAAAATAAGTTAAAGATAAAAAATAAAATACCTTTGAGATACAAAACCATTATGATCTATTTCCTTGTTATACTACATAATTAGTTACAGTTAAAAACTTGTCTTTTGCCGTAAAATTAAAATTTTCTATCTCAAATCAGTAAAATGCTGTTGTGCGTGAGTAAATTCAGCAGAAATTTTAAATAGTTTTACTTTATGAGAGTTAAATTGTGATGACGTCATTCTTGAAGGCCTACTGATGACGTGAAAGCTTGGGGACTACCAGTTGTTAGGCTTTCTATATCTAGGAGGTGTTGGTTATATGCACGAAATGCAATGGTACCTGTGATAACTCGCAAGTTCCAGTACAAGATAAGTGATGAAGAGGAAGAATCGGAGATTATTTTTGAACAAACGTATGATGAAATCGAGATCGAAGAAGATTGCGATGAAATTGATAATCCTATCGCGGCTGATGTGGAAGAAATTTCGGGCTGTGACATTTCGATCGGTACTAAAGACAATGAACTTGCATCTCCTGGTCCATCAAGAACAGCGAAGCGAAGGAGAATTCGCTAAATTTTGGATTAGTTAAATCAGGGTTGGGCAAACGTTTTCGATCGCGGTCCAAAAATCGAAAAAAAAAAAAAGTTTGGCGGGCCAAGACAAATTTTTCTAAAATTTTAAAAATACAGGATTACAAGTATTACAATTTAAATATGTTAATGAGATGAATGAAATTACTATTTCATTTTTAAAAGTTATATTGAGGTTTGAAGTGAGATGTACTCATTCTAAGGAATGAGGCTAAATGCTCATCTGCCAGTCTACTTCTGAAAGAATTCTTTCTAAGGTTCATAGTTGAAAACACTTGTTCACATATATAAGATGAAGCAAACATAGCACTGATTTTCTGAGCGTGAGATATTAAATTTGGGAAACGATAATGACTCTTGTAAAACTCTAACTTTGGCCTATTTAGAAACAACTGCTTGAGATGATCATTAGATTGCAATTTAATTCATTCAAGCTGCAAATCTGACCTCACTGCTTCACAATTTACGTTCAAAGGCATGGTAAAAATATCCAATTCTGTTTGAATGGCACTGAAATCTTGAAATCTGAGTTCGAACTCAAAATGCAGTTTTTTCAAGCCATCTTCATAATTCTTAAACTTCTCTTCATTTATTGAGAGTATTGAATTTAACCTCGAGGAATGAGACAAGTCGTTCTTAGCTAGGCTACCCAGCAAACAGATTAGGTTTTAGTTTAAAAGCTTTGAGATGGGCCCAGATATCGTCGATAAATTGATTTTTTCCTTGCATCTTGACATTCAAGTTGCTCATATGACAAAGAAGATCTGTGAAAAATGCAAAGTCCGAAAGCCATTCTGTAACTTCTTACATTTCGCACTCCGCAGAACACTGTCTCTCATGGAAGAACGACACAATGTCGTCTTTCAGCTGCCAAACTCGCTCAAAAACACATCCTGCAAAATTCTATCTGCGGGCCGGATAAAACCTTCCGGCGGGCCAGATTTGGCCCGCGGGCCGTAGTTTGCCCATCCCTGAGTTAAATGCACGTGGATTAGGCCTACTGGGGATACCAAGGAAAAAAAAAAAAACACCGCTTACTCTACCTCACAAGGTGCTGTGGAAATACGTCTTTTGGCCAAAACGCATACTGAACTACACTTTGCGGCGCTCGTACGACAAAACTATTGATTTTACGAAAAAAAGGTAAGTACATAAATTGTAGGAAATTTTCTTTAGTTTCCTTTTTTGTAATTGTTTTTTTCGTGAAATGAGTCGGAAAGGAGATATTGCCAAAAAACTGCTTTTGGGCGCCATTTTTCGAATATAGCGCCGCGAGCGGCAAAGATACGAGGGGGCAAAGTTGAAATTCGGAAAGAGCACAGTAACCCCCTTTTTTTTGACCAAATGACTGGACTATTACCACTAATAAAAGTTTGTTACTATAATTAAGTTTTGCATTTTGTTGGACGTAAATTGGTTAAACAGAACTCAAGATAGGAACATTTAATATTCACATAGGATGTCATCAGGTTTGGGGGTTTCTTGTTAAATATTGGCGAGATTGCTTGGTCGGTTTAAGTTTTGGGGGCTTATTTTTTGCATCAATTTTGTCAATATTTTCCCAAAATATCGCCAAGACTAGCAACATCTGACAAGATTTTTTTTTTTTTTTTAAAGACCTGCAATGTTTACTTACTTAGCATTGCACAAATGGTGTAAGAAAAATGATAGAGAATTTACTAGAGATAGATTTTGCCAGAACTTTCAGAAAACTCCCCAAAAAGTACAAATATGTGACTAGGTTATCCCAGTCTTGATTTGGCTTTCTACCAAACGCTAGCTATTAAAAATATCGCTTTGCATAATTTTGATGCCAGAGGCACCGTGTTTTTCTTGTTTTGCCAAACTGTATTTTAAAATCTGTTTATGAATTTGGTATTGTTGTATGTGGTGGAGCAGTCAAGGGTTCTACTCGAGTATTCTGATATTTTAGCAAATGGAACAATTTTATTCACTGTAAAGAAATAGCAATGTTTGAGGAAGTTGCTCTGATTGACGACAAGTTATCTATAGAATTACTGCTTGTAAATTCCAGTAAATTTTGCTTGACAAGTTTCTAGGAACAATTATATTTGTGTTTCGTCTTGACATTTTGACTGGTTACTGAAACTTTCTACAAACCCCAGACTTTAAAGGACACTTTCCAATATGAATTTGACAATTCAGCAGAGTTTCTGCAACAATGTGACATACCACTGTGTCGTTCCGAAAACTGGCTGCATTATGTAGGAATTTTAAAGTTTTGTCAATTTTTTGATTATGAAAACAGATCTTTTAGTTTAGTGAACTACAATGGAACTACACAGGCGGTATGAATCCAGCTTATCTGTTCTTGCCAGATATTTCTCTAAATCTACGAGCGGACACTGTTGCGCTAAGCTCAGTGATTATCATGATGTTAGTAGCATGGTTACGTGCCCTAAACTGAAACATTCTAGATCTAGGTGAAAACCAGAAATTGTATTGATACTCCTAGAAAAATAGTTGCCTATTCTCAATTATAGTAGCAAATAGTCTCTTTTTAGTCGCCGGTGGGCACTTTGCTTGCTGCATTGCAGTTGGAGGTGTATCATAATCCAAGTGTGAGCTCTATTTGTCTTTGTTTCTTCTTTTTGTTGGAAAATGTGTCGTTAAACATGTGTCAGCTCTATTTGTCTCAATTTCCTGGAAAGTGCATTATTATTTACGAGTCGGCACTCTGTCTTTCTTGTTACTTTCCGAACATGTACCATGTAAGGAAAGTATTTTAATCATGAAAAAATTCGACTTCGAGATTTTGGTGTATTTACACGTTTTGAGGTCTTCTGAATCCATTTATGCTATTTTTACGAGATGTATGTATGTATGTGTGCGTATGTGAGTGAACAAGATAGCGCCTAAACGGAACATTCGATTGAGCTCAAATTGGATATATTTGTTATAAACCACCGTCACAAGACCGGTATTGATTTTGGTGTGTATAGAACTTATAGCTTTTCTACAGGGCTGTGACAAAGATTTCTTTTACATTATGGCCTATGGGAGGAAATTCTTGAAAGTGCGCTAGTGTTTAAACGGTACATTCGATTAAGCTCAAATTGGGTATATATGTTATAAACCAACACCGTAAGACAGGTATTGATTTTGATGTGTATAGGACTTATAGTTTTTCTACAGGGCTATGACACAGATTTCTTTTACATTATGGCATACGGGAGTGAATTCTTGAAAGTGCTCTAGCGTATAAATGGTACTGTCGATTGAGCTCAAATACCGTAAGACAGGTATTGATGTGTATAGGACTTATAGTTTTTCTACAGGGCTACGAAAAATATTTCTTTTACATTATGGCCAATGAACAGAAATTCTTGAAAGTGCGCTAGCGTCTGAATGGTGCATTTGATTGAGCTCAAATTGGGCATGTAAATTATAGGTCACGGTCTCATGACCTGCATAGAATTTGATATGTTTGGAGCTGATAGTTTGTTCAGAGGCTTGCAAAAAGTAATTTGTACATATTCGGGCTAAGGACGCAAATCACCTAAAGTGAGCTAGTGTCTACATGGTGCATTCAATTGACATCAAATTATGTACACATATTATAGGTCATTGTCTTATGTACTGCATAAATTTTAGTGACAGTAAACCCTACAGTTTTTTGCAGGGCTACAAAGAAGTATTCTTGTACGTGACGGCCTATAAACTCAAATCATTTTAAGTGCACTAGTGTCTGAACACTGGATCTGTTGAATGAAATTTATTTAAACGCTTGTTAAATATCAAGTGTTCAGAAAGTCGAGTGGAGTCACTGCAGATTTATTTTATTATGTCGAAAAGTGCATCATAATTTATGTGTGGACCCTATTTGTCGTCCTACCTTTATTATGTTGGAGAGTGTATCATAGTCCACATGTCTAACTTTCTTAGAAAACCAATTACAGAATTCAAAAATAAATTATCTACATAATTTTTGTCGTATTTGTAATTTGCGCAATTCTAAATAGCTCTTTGAGATAAAACAGTTTAATATTTCCCGGGGATTAAAATAAAGTATTTTCTTCCATGGGGGGAATTGGATATGTTCAAGTAAAAGAGACAGAAATAAGTTTATATATAAATATTAATTTTATTCACATTAAATCTGTAAATATTGCAAAACAAAAGTAAATAAATATATCTAAAAATACTGTACTGTTTAAAATCCCTAAATTGCACAATTATTTAAAATAAATAAATGCATTTAGATTTAACAGGGTTTGTAACAGAAGTCAAAGAGAAAAATTCAAGGGCTATTCAAAGCTCACTTTTTTTTTTCTTTTAACAAAAGTGAAACATATTTTAGTTTAATATACATTATAAAATTAAAACTATTTACATATCACGTGATTGTAATATAAACTTTATATACGCCAAACTTTTTTATTCTAAATATACTAGAAGACTTCTGAAAGTTTTTTTTCATATAATCATTAGTATGACAGATATCATTTACAGACTTTTCTGAATGAATGTATAATTATTTAAAATTTTAGAACACATCATTTTTACTCTTATGATTATTAACTGAAAAACTCCAAACACAATGCTCTAGCACTGGGGAGGGAGAGAATTTTTATTAAATAAAATTGTTAAGAATTGTTAAGTAATTCAAGTAATTTTACAGGTTTTAAAAATACAGCATTTGATTTTGAGAACCTGTACAAACCCTGTTTAAATAAATTACAAAAATTGTCATGTATTTAAATTTTGATGTTGTACAAGCCGATAAAATGCTCCTTTGTCAGAAATTAAATCATCATATTTTCCTTTTTCAATAACTTGTCCATTCTCAAGTACAATGATAACATCAGCCTTTTGGACTGTAGAAAGTCTGTGAGCTATTGTTATTACTGTACGATGTTTCATGAGATCTTCTAAAGCCTTTTGAACGAAAAATTCACTTTCAGCATCCAAAGCACTAGAAAAAAAAATATTGTAATACACTAAGTGACTACATATGCTTTAAAAACCCAAGGCAATAGAAAAAAAAATTAAATTATAATGCACCAAATGAATACATATACTTTCAAGATCCAAGGTACTACAAGAAGAAATATTAATTATAATACAACATACAATACATATTATATAGAGTCTTGACTTATCTGATGGATGAATTCCAAGGCCCCCTTGCATAAGTGAAAATTTTGCATTGTGAGATAGGGTATATATATATATATATATATAGGACTCTGAAACACAGTTTTTTTAAACACTTACAAACACCCCTTGAACTTTTAAACCATTCCCTAACTATACATTACCATTTCTTACATAAAGTAATAAATAAAGCCAGGTTTAGACCGGGACGGTTTGGGGTGCTTCCACCTTTAATGATACTACGAGGGATGGAATACTTTTCGCTGATTGGCTCCCTCTCCTTCAGTAGCAAATCACGAAAATGATAATTACTCCTCAAATCCCCACTTCTTACATTTGTGCCCACATTTGTGCTTCTTACTTTTGGCGAAAAAATCTCATGTTGTGAAGAAAAAGTCCTTGTTAGTTCTGAGATATGCTATTCATTAAAAACTTGCGTAAGATAGATTAATTTTTTATGAAGGCGATTTCCCCAGGTTCAACGCTTCAAAAACCAAGCCGTGATAAAATCACTTTAATCCATGATTGAAAGTTCAAGGAGCAGACATCGTAATGTAGCATTTTAATTTTATTTAACACATTGACACATATATATAAACTTCAAAAATATTAAGTCCAACAGTGGCTGGGCAGACTCCCCAAAAAACGCAGGTTCACTAGACAACTGCTAAGGCATGAATGATGACGAGAAACTCAAGCAAAGAGGTTAGTAACATAAGCAAAACACGCCAAACAAAGTGCGAAAGTAACGTGACGCCAGTAGGCGTTAAATACATTTCTATATCATTATTTTTGAATTCCCGATGCGCCAACAGGATAAAACAAAAAATCTATCAGCTAAATTGTAACCCAAAATGAAAGCCAATGTTATTTATAGATTTGATGCCTTATATGGTCATGAACAAACCATCAAAACTGAGACGCTAGGCTTTGCAAATGCAAAAGTGAAATAAAAAGGAAAAATAAATGAAAATGGAAGATTGCTTTTAAATACGGCAGGTGCAGAAAAAGAACTTTACAGGCGAAGCAAAGAAAATCCAAATCGAAAGTGCAAAGAATAAATTTTGAACACATATTAAATTTAGAAATAATTAACAATTAAGTATTTTTTCATCATGCATTCCAAATAACAGAGTTAAATGTTGAAAAGCTGTCATGATAAAATTACATAATGAGTAAGTTAGTTTAGAAAACGTGAATTAAGATTGGAGGATTC
Source organism: Cheiracanthium punctorium (assembly GCA_038373885.1). Classification (NCBI taxonomy): domain Eukaryota; kingdom Metazoa; phylum Arthropoda; class Arachnida; order Araneae; family Cheiracanthiidae; genus Cheiracanthium; species Cheiracanthium punctorium. Next base: position 599,286 of record JAWZYV010000630.1, on the reverse strand, counting down.
ACATGCATTTTTACCTCCGGTTCTTTGAAAGATTTCTTGCCGCTTATGTGAAGGAAATAAAATGTAAAACAGCAATAATAACTTCAAAATCCTTAATTAATGATGACATTAATGAATTAAAGTATTTAAAAGTTTCATGTTCCATTTATTTCACATGTATGCACTTTTATTTTCTAATTGGTAAGTTTCAGTTTAATATAAATTATTCTGTCCAAGAACATTCGATATTACCTTTGTTTTCCTTTATTTGTTAAATTTAGCATTGCATAGAAACAGACAACTTATTACTATGGTTATATAATGTTCAAAATAAAAAATAAATAAAATCTGCTATTCCATGGTATAAAGTAAGCCAAGGTCCTGTTAAAAACAGAAAATGAAATTTATTACTCTTGTCGCTATTTTTACATCATCCGATTAAAATTGAATTAGGAAATTAAATGCAAACAAAATTTGACAAAAGGAAAAAAAATGCAATGTAATCAAAATTGTTCAATCATAAAACATGGATCCAGATAGGAATATATAAATCATTTAAGACACTAAAATTTTGCTGTAACCAGCAGATAAATCTATAACCAAAATATATTTAATACTTATTTATTTGTTTTCTATTTCTATCTGTTGATTTAGCACTATCCATTTCATGCGAAGAACGTACTTCAGCTAGTAAATTTATATATGGTCCCTTAACTCATGAAAATAACACATTTTATTTAATATAAATTAAATTACTGAATGTAAAAATTTAAAATTTTCCACAGCCATGTAATATTATTTTCTGCATCTATTTACACATTATATTGGCTAGATCACTATTCATAATTTTTTTATTAATTTAATAATCCATAATTCATATTAATACTTTATTAAAAATTATAATAGTAAATTATGTTTGGGTCGTTTAGTTCTAATAGTAGGAATAAAAATCAGCTTCTTACTATCAACATTATATGAGATGTGAATTAAAGTATGGAAAAATATTTCAACATAGGGGGAGGGGGATTTTGGAAGCTCAAACTCACTCATTTTCAGTTCAAATTTATTGAAAATAGGTATCTGGAGTTTAAATGAGCTAATATTTTTAAATATGACATGAAATCTAGGGGTTGATATTGGGGGGGGGGGGGTGTGCTGGTATGAATTTTAATACGGAGATGGCCCCTAATGCAATTTTCATGCATAGCAAATTAAAGTGTGCACCAATCATAAATGATTGGTATATGTAACTTTGTTGTACGACAAACGACACCCGAAGGAAGTACAAGTGTGCTTTTTTTTTTTTCCGAAGTTGTACCTTTCATCCCCACATTGGAAGATGGAAAGCTTACTGTTAGAAAAGAGTTTAGTGGACATTGTGAAATACACCTCTCATATGTCCATCAGTAAAACAAAAGATAAAACAGTATATTTCTGAAAAAAATGAGGCATTGAAATCCTATAAAACTTACTAATCAGTGGAGAAAAAATATAAAAAGATAGCACGAGATCAAAATCGACTTTTAAACTGTCTCATACTGGGAATGTTTTCTTTCACAAAAAAAAATATATTATTAGAAAACCTTTTTAAAAATTCTGATGTTAATAGTCTTAACTTACCTTGTTGCTTCATCCAAAATCAAAATTTTTGGATTCTGAAAATTCAAAAAATAATAATATAAAATATATTTACTAGCTTTATTTAATTTTTTATAACTTAATGCACTTTTCTTTCCTTTAAGTTTTTAAAAGGAATGTTTACAAAATAAAGATTACAATTTACTATTTATGAAAATGCAACTACTTGAATTATATATAATAAATATACATTTATTAGTGCAACATCAAAAATTTTAAATGGATAGAAAAATTGTATTTTAAAGTTACACAAAGTATTTCAGACTTTTAAACTTTATTGTTTATTTTGAATTTTTTTAATTAAATACACACAAGATGTAACCATTAAATTTTACAATAAAATAAAATACAAATATATAGATAGATAGATAGATTGATAGATAGAGAGCGATGATTCTTAGTAGGACGAAGTTACATTCAAAAGTTCAGCAAACTAAGATTTTACCAGAAAATACTAAATCTTAAAATGTTTGGAACAATGGTTTTAATCTAAAATAAACTTTCAAACAGAAACTTTATACAAACCTTCAAAAGTGCACGAGCTATGGCTATTCTTTGCCTTTGACCACCTAAAATTAAGAAAATAATGAGATTTAGAGACACACCAAAACATGTTTTGTGTAGAAAAATATGAAATATAAATTCTTAAAATGATAATAAATAATAAAAATAAACATCACAGCATAAGACAGCAATAAAAATATTTTTTTTAAAGCTTACCAGAAAGCATAGCACCTCTCTCACCAACAACAGTGTCTAAACCTTTGGGCATTTTTTTCACAAAGTCAAGAGCATTTGCTTTAAGAAGTACTTCCTCTATCATTTCATCATTAATCTCAATACTTTCAGTTGCACCATATTTTACATTTTCTCGTATAGAAAAAGAAAACAAAATAGGCTCTTGACTCACAACACCAATATTTTGCCTAAGCCATGGCAAATTAAGAGATGTAACATCAACTCCATCAATTGATATTTTACCTGAAATGTCAAATATTCACAAATATAACATTATAGTTTCTATGGTTCTAATAACAATATTATGGTTTCCAATAGATTTAACTAAACTAAAATAGTAAACATATTTTAAAATTTCAAAATTCTCAAAGAATAGCACTGTCGTTTAAAATTTCAATGAATCTTACAAATTCAATGCTCAAATTTCTAAGGTTAATCATTTATTAATTATAATAATTTAAGAAAATAAAGAAATCTCAATAACTTTAACATAATTCTCAAATGCATATAATAAATGTAGAAGTATAATTTGTATATAAATGTATTGACTAAGTTTACAGAATCACAATTTAATGCATCAACATGAATTTTTAAAAATAATTAATATGTAGATATACTTAACCTTTTGACTATGCTTTTTTTTAACTACATTGTCTATCTAGGTAAATAAAACAGGTCATAAATCAAACTTAGTTTTTGGATGACTTTTTTCCCATCTATAACTCTTGTGGGTAGCAGAGACATACAGTAATGAGACTTAAGTGACAAAACAAACATTTAATTAACACAACTTTTTACATAAAAAGCAGGGTTGTAAAAAAAAACCGGTTTTTTTTTCTTTTTTGTAAAAAGCCCAACCCGGGCAGGTTTATTAAAAAACATAGGGTTTAGGGTAAAAAAAAAACAGGTTTTATTGGGCAAAATTAAAATTCTTGGTACTTGAAGATCTGCACATTTAGAAATGCAAACTTCAAATCATAGACAACATAAAATTAGGATATAACTCACAAGGGGAACTTGGCACTGCCCTCCAAAAAATAAATAAATAAAAATGAATGAATGAATAAATTTGCTTCTAAAAACTTTCACTGTGTATTCTTTTGAATAAATAATTATTAGCTTAGTAAATTATAAGTAACATAATCTTAAGTGACACACCATTAAAATACTTCAACAAATTATAATAACTTCTTTAATTTCGAGTTGTGTAAATTTCAGAAACTAATTAGTTACTCACTAAACTGGAGTGAGAAATTTGGCTTTTACTTGAAAACTTTTTTTAGTGGGTGTAGTAAAACAAAGCATATGGATAATTTTTATTGTCTTATACAAGTATTTATCTTCTTATTTTGGAGTTTAAGAAATTATATTATTAATGTAATTTTTTATTTATAAATTTATTTTAAAAAGTAATAAAGAAATTCTAGTGAGTTAAATACAATAGAAAATTTTAACAATAACTAAATAACTTTACATAGAATTTCTAAAATTATTTTCTTTGTTTCTAAAACAATATAAAAATGAATAGCAAAAACCTACCTGCACATTTCTTTTTAATATTTGAATAGTTAATTAATAACACAGAGTTAAGTTATGATTTCTTTCATTCCATAATGTGTGTACTTCTTTATTTTGTGGTACTGATTTATTAATCTGGTGATATAATCTAATTCCAATTGTTAGTGCAACCAGACCTGCTTTTATTATACAACCAAGAAATTATTATCACATAATTGAATGGTTGTTTATTTCTAAATATTCTAATGAAGAAATGTTGGATATTGTGTTTGCATAAACATCTTTTCCTTTCAATAAAAATTAACTGATGCATTTGTATAGCTTTATATCCTTATGGTTCCATATTATCTTTAAACTGCCATTACATAGAATACTGTTTGTTTGGTCACAGAAAATTCTATGACATAAATTTCGACAATCAAAAATTACTAAAAGTAACTTTTAAACAGTATTACGACTAGGGAATGCAATCCCGCATTGTTTTTCGTCTTGCAGGATTTTGGGATTGAGATTTATTGATCCCGCGGGATTGACATTTCATAGGGCTTCATTTCAACAAAGAAAAGTTTTAATTAAAAAAAAGTAATATTTTAAGCACTATGAAGCTAATTTTAATAATAATAATTAATCTTATGAGATAATTTATACAATAACTTACAGAAATATGAAAATTATAATTATGATTTTCAGAATGATATACTAAGCTATGTCTTAATATATTAGTATTAGTTGTGTTAGTTGCTAAAAATCAGGAGTTTACAGAAAAATACAATTTATAAATACATTCACATACTTACGTTATTTTCTTAGTTGCTGAAAAAAGAACATACAAAATCGAACAAATTCAATGAATCATTTCCTACTCTAGATTTAACTTTAGTAAACTAATTAAAAGTGTGAATTAAAAACAATTAAAAACTAAAATGAAAACTTTTATAATTAATTCTTAACTGTTCGCTAAAAGATAAATTAGTATGAAATATTTCTGGGATATTTGGGACTGGGAAGTTCGCGAAAAGTTTAGATTTAGATGTTTGATCCAGACTCTTATTAGAAGATAATTTAAAAAAAATAAAACTTTAAATTAAAATGTTTAATTATTGATTCGTTTATTGCTAGATAAGAGACATGATTATTCAAAAATTTTCGGTCTATTGATTGGAAAAGCGGCATGAAATTTTAATAAAAAATAATTTATTTCTCAGTATCAATCCTGCGGGATTACAATCGTAATCCCGCGGGACTAGTACCACAAATATTTGTGCGGGATCCCACAGGATCCCATTCCCACGGGATCGGGATTGCATTCCCTAATTACAACTGGTAGAAAACAAAGATTTTATTTTTCTTTAAAACAACAGAATGGAATTAGGATTTATAGTTTCATTAGTGACATATAATATTGAATTGAAATAGAGCTTTAAAATTTTGTAAGAAATTAAATGCTTCTACAATAAACTAAATTATTATTTGGATATTTCTTTTAAAATGATGCAAATCAAAGTTTTTAAAAACCACCCCAATGGGGAAAATGAGGAGCTACCCGGGCAGCAAATCTGACAACCCTGATAAAAAGTCATCAATATACATGCAACTTAATGCTCGTCATTCTCTATTCTTATATGCACCATTATAAAAGCAGTTTCACTACACATTCAGCTGAGATAATCATGAGGGGAAAACATCATGTGATGTCCAAGGATAATAATAAGCAGTGTTTATTCCTACAATTCCCCCTCACAATGCTTATTTCCAAAACAAAAATTTATGCATTATATATTTTTACTTAACCCTATCAGTTTACAACAGTTATGTTTATGAGCAGTAAGTGCTTTTATTAAAATGTCAGCAGGCATGTCCTCTGATTTGACATCTATTTCACTATCATTAAACGCATCAAGAACAAAGTAATGTCGTATGTCGACGTGTTTAGTACGGGAGTGATATACAGGATTCCGTACCAGTTTTTGAGCAGACTGATTGTTACCTAATATCAGAGTAGGTGAAGTAGTTTCAGAGGAAAATTCATTCAAGAATTAACTTAAATGTACAGTCTCCTTGCCAACCTCTGTTAAAGCCTTGTACTTTACTTCAGTAGTAGATAAGCCATAGTTCTTTGTTTTCTGAATTTCCACGATACTGCACTGCCTGCATACTTGAAATATAACCAGTGTAGGATTTTCTGTCATTGAGATATGAAGCCTAATCGGCATCCACAATTGTGGTCAGAGGTTCTTCATCGCTTCTGAATATTAGACCTTGATCTTAAGAACCTTTCAGGTATCTTAAAATTCTTTTTGCAGCTATCCAATGAGCTTTTCCAGGATTGTTATTAAATGGACTAAGAAAATTTAAATTATGTCGGATCTTATAGCAATGGAGAGGTATATAAGCGATCCAATTAAGTGAGGACATGGAATGTTTTTTCCTTTCAGATCTTTCTTCGTCTGTTTTAGGACTCATATCTTTAGTAAGTTTCATGCTACTATCAAGAGGCGTAGACACAGATTTTGAATCTTGCATTTTAAATTTCCACAAAATATCTTCAATGTATTTCTTTTGCATAATTGTGATACTATCTTTGTTTTGTGTAAACTCCATGCCTAGACAATAATGTAACTGGCCCATATCTTTCATTTTAAATGATCTTGGCAATTCATCTCTAATGTGTTCATAATCTTCTTTGCATTTAGTTAATATTATGAGGTCATCAACATAAACAATGATAATAGCTTCAATATTAGATTTCGAAATAAAAACACATCTATCAGAATGCAAACAATCAAACTTCATTAAATTTAATTTTTCATCCAATTTCTTGAACCATTGCCGACCAGATTGTTTTAATCCATACAGTGATCTCTTTGGTAAACACACCTTATTAGAATTAAATTTATTTTCAAAACTCTCAGGTAATTCCATGTAAATTTTCACAGACAAATCACCATTAATATATGTCATCACAAAATCTAATTAGTATGCTGTGAAACCACTTTGTATGTCATATGCAATCCCAGTCCTAATAGAATTTAATCTGGCTACAGGTGAAAAGTTTTCTTAAAAATCAATTCCAGGTTTTTGTTTACAACCTTTGGCAACCAATCGTGCTTTAAATTTTTCTAAACTGCCATCTTGATTGTATTTTGTTTTTTAAATCCACTTACAACCAATAATTTTCTTATGTTTAGGTCTTTCTACAAACTCCCAGGCATTCCCTTTTATTAGACAATCGTATTCTAATTGCATTGCCTTTTTCCATTCATCCCTAAAATGTCCATTTAATACATCAGACACTGTGGAACTAAGATCCGTTAAAGAATTATTCTTTACATAAGATATTTCTCGCTGTTGTTTTGTTTTGTACTCTTTTCGCAGTCTTCTGTTTTGTACTCTTTTAACTGTTTTTATCTTTCTTGGTCGATTTGGTGTTCTAACTGGAGGGTTGCAATACTCTGACTCTGGCTTTCCCCCAAATATGGTTAGTAGAGGCGATCAGTAATGAGACTTAAGTGATGAAACAAACATTTAATTAACACAACTTACATTTACATAAAAAGTCATCAACATACATGCAACTTAATGCTTGTCATTCTCTATTCTTATAAGCACCATTATAAAAGCAGTTCTACTACACATTCAGCTGAGATAATCATGAGGGGAAAACATCATGTTATGTCCAAGGATAATAATAAGCAGTGTTTATTCCTACACTTTTTAAACCTTTAATCTTTTTTTTTCTTTATATTTTTCCAGATAACTATTATGCATGAAGATAATGGGCAATCCTAAAATATAAATAACAAACTTGAGAGGGTTAGTCTGTTGGGCCAAGAGTGGAAAGTCTTACTAGTGAAAATTCAGAAAAACACTCAGTTGTGTATTGCAACAAAAATAACTAAAAGTGAAATTGTTTTGTAACTATATAGTTAATCACATATTTCATATTACTGAGATTGAACAGAAAATTAATTTGCTTTAACTAAACAGCATTTAGTTCAATCTTTCATTTAATTCCAAACAGAGAAAAGGTGTTCTAAATTGCACTCACTATATGTGCTAGAAACAACTTTTACTTTTAAGTACACTTTTTGTTAATAAGTGCATATTCTTAGTTTCAATACATATTTTCATTGTTTTTGGAGCATGTTTTGTTATTTTTTAAGTGCGTATAATCTGCACTCTACTTATAACAGCTATAGCAGATCATTATTTTCACTTTGTTAGAAAGTGAAAAGGGCAGTGCTATGAAAGAAAAAAAGTGAGGAGTTCAGTTGTGGTTCCTAATACCTGATTTTGTTTGGTGAAAAAAGGAAAAAAAAAAACATATTTTACAGAAAAGATTGATAAAATAAGCAATGTAACATTTGTGCAGCCCCTGGTAAAGATTAATATGAATTATGCTCTTTTGATTTAATGAAAAGATGTGTTATTGATGTTTTTCAAAGTCAAAAATCAAAAATCCTAATACAGTGGTCATCACTTATTCTGGTCACATCGGGATGGATTGTGATTGACCAGAAAAACCGAAATCCGAAATAAACTGTGGAAACAAAGTACAAGTGAGACATAAAGAAAAAAATCGGTAAATTAAATTAAAATATGAGAACTTAGCAATAGTTTAAGATATGCACTTATTTAAGAATAAGAAAGTGAAAAAATACATATGTGCATTTATTTTAAAAAAAAGAAAACAATTTGGTTATTTTGTTCTGTTCATGCCGATTTTCACCGGAATAAGCAGCTCACCAAATAAACCACTGACCGAAATAAGTGGCAACCACTGTACATTTTTTAAAAATCTTTCAATAGATGTAATATAGAATATGTTATGTATTAAATCAGCAAAGAATCATAATTTAAAATATCTTCTTGTAAGGTGTGCTTTACTTTGATTCTACTTTTTGAAAAATGTATGGATGGAAATACCTTTTTGGCAGTCATACAGTCTAAGCAATAAGGATCCAACAGTAGATTTGCCACAACCACTAGAGCCAACAACAGCATACACTGAACCTGCAGGTATGGAAAGACTAAAATTTGACAAGACAGAGACATCTGGACGACTGGGATAGGCAAAAGTAACGTTATCAAACTGTATGTTTCCATGTAATGAAGGTAGAATTTTTCCATCTGCATAAATAAAAAAGTGTAATAAATAAAATAAAGTGTTCTAAGAAAAACAGTAATGTGGAAACATATTTTGTGATCAAAATTACTAATACAGTTCAACATTTGAGTACAAATTTTAAGGCTACTTTAGGCTACTTACAGAAGACGAAGTACTAAAAATATATATAATTAACAATAAATTAAAACAAAATCATAATTTGGTAGATAGCTTTTGAGAAAATGAATGCCTAAACATGAAATTTTTAGAGATTGTAAATGCACATTTTAAAAGACTTGGTCTTGCTTACAGTTTAAATGTACAAAGTAGGACTAGGCTATAAATCGATAATTGATAAATTCTGAAATTTTCTTATTTTTTCTGAAATTCGGCAGCATCTTAATGCCGATTTCAATAATTTGATGATTTATCTAGTCTACGGTATAATTAATAATATCACAATGTCGAGTAAATGATAAACAGTCATGCTCACTATATTATCTTTTCTTGTTCTACTGAGCCTTTCCTGTGTTGCATAATAAATTGCCAAGGACGATAATGAGCAGTAGAAGATTTGCTACAGATACATATTATGGAACCATCGCTGTTTAAAAATAAGGTTAAAGAGGTCATGTATTACCCTTCACCATAATGTTATCAGTTAGATAGCAATCTTAATATGTAGATGTTATCTAAATGAATTATAAGCAGTCTATTGCTGTTTGAAAAAGGGTTTTAAGTTTCTATGGAAGTATGGCTGGCTTCAGTGGAGTAATTCCATTGTAAGTGAAGGTGTGGTAATTTGGAAAAAGGCACACTGATAGGATATTTTGAATTAGGGCAACGAATTTGCAAGACTTTTATAAAGTGAAATAATTTTCTGCAGCCTTATTAAGGATATTTTATGAAATTGTACTTCAATAAAATTGATACAAACAAAAATTTTGTTATCATATTCGAATTAGTCATATTTTGTACATCAAAAATTAATATATTTATTCTTTTAATCATGCACTCATTTTCATAATTTTGAATAAAGGTAAAAAAGGAAGTGATAGTCTTTTAAACTTACACTATCATGTGGGTTAGAAATATATATATTTTGGTAACCCATATTATGAGTCCTTTTAGTGGATGGGAGCACTTATGTTTATAAGGGAGAGGGGAGTCTGTCTACCTCTCCATGTGTATGATGGCATTATAACTTTCAAATGATGAATTTATTTCAATGCAATTTTTTTAATCAAAAGCTTATTTAATCAGGATGTTTCTTAGCTATGTTTAATGAAAGTCTGTTGTGCCATTTAATTAATATAAGATTAAAACCATGCACAAGAAGTTGAAAATCTTTGTCTGTGGCATCATGGATTTCACAGATGAGCAGACTTTAGCAGAGAATTACATTCGCATACAATATCAATACAAAATACAGTGATGTTTAAATATGAATAGAATTTCTTTGCAATGACTCTACAATATAATAATTCTTTTGTTAGACCATCACAGCTAAAAATCATGATTGTTTAGTTCATATAATAATCAACTGTTTAAAAATTTCACCACACTGACATTTTACTATAAAGATTATAAAAAGTCAAACATTAAAATTATGTATAGTAATAAAAATAAATAAATTTATTTATAGATAAGAATAATTCTTTTAAGAATACTAGAACTTTTCAGCATAATGCTTTTTACCTTCAGCTGAAATCAAGGGTTTTCTATCAACCAACTCCCATATTCTAGATGAAGCACCTAAACCACGCATTAATTCTGAATAAAAATTACCCATTCCTGTAATTAGAAGAAAAAAATGTAACGCATTTTTTTTAAATTTTAAATAAAAATATTTGTCTTTCTAAATCACTATTTGTTAAATTTGATACAGATATATGCATTATAAAGAAAGAGAGAGAGAGATAGGTATTATAAAGATATATTGTAATTTATTTAACAAATGATAAAAGTTAGAATAAATTTTATCTTAATAAATTGCACTGCTAATGCATTATACACAACCTACAAATGAAACATCTGAACTAAGGCAATGTGAAGCACAGTGACATAATGAAAAATCCAGAGCACTTCCTGCAAAATATTCTTATGTAAGATGCATTGAGGCCCCTAAATATTATATATATCATTATGGTGTGGGTAATTATTCCCACATGCTACCCCCCATGCTACTGGTAAAGTAACATTTCTTACTCATTAGTCATAGATAGGAGATACAGCACCATGTGATTTGTGTCATGCCATAGGAGGTGAAAAAAAGAAAAAGAAATTGCACAAATGATGTCTTAGTTAACAACAAAATTATCAGATTTGACAACAGAGTAACATATTGGTCACTGCTAATGAATTGTTCTTACTGAGTTGGTAAAAATCAAAGCTAACATAAATAATCTCAAAATCTTGGTAACAAGCAAGCAGGCACTCAATGTCAAAATCTTGATGTTTTCAAAAAGACCCTTATATGTATAACAAATTTTGCAGTTGAGCTATTTGATATTACCATCAATTAAAGTTCTAACATGGAACACAACTGAAACTGAATAATATACAAATGTTTTTCATTTAAAGTTATGATATTTGATTTAGTTTAAATCATTAGCGCCAATCACTGTATTCTCCAATTTGTGCTAATGCCTGCAGTAATAAATAAATTTCTGACATCAGTGATACAAAGAATAATTTATTTTTTCTGAAAAGTTCAAATAAAACAGTGAAGGAATTGTATTTTTCACTTTGCTATCTCTAAGCATTTGATAGAAATCATATTTATTAATAGCAAAATTAAAATAGGGAAATAAAAATTATATATTTGCACTTTTGTGACCAATGATACTAGACACTAATAGGTTACTTATTTATTTATTTTTAACATAATGTAAATACATTTTTTAAAGGCCGTGAACCCTTGGAAATACTTCTAAATATTGAAACCTTTTGTTTATTTACAAGAAATTTTAATCAAATTATGCAAGTATCCTGAATACAATAGAGAATGTAATACATAGGATTTTATTTAGTGGATATTTGGTATGATTTTATCAAACAGTACTGCAAAATTATATCTGCATAAAAATATTGATGCAAAACTAAATTCTTTATAACAAACAACAACCTTGATTAGTAAGTTTTTTTTTTTTTTTAAATGTCATATCAGCAGTAGTATTTACAAATACTTGTATAAGAGAGATTCTAAATTATTTAAATACTTATAGATAATGAATAAATCAAAGCAAATAAATAATAACATCATTAACAAAAATAAATAAATAAACAAGAAAAAAACTATCTACAGAAAAGGGGGGGGGGAAATAATGTTTAAAAGTGTTGTGCAATTTATATAAGGGTTTTCTAATTTAATTTGCATTACTGCTCAGATTTGCCAGAATACATCATATTAACAAAGAACTTCAAAATATCAAATATTCCCCTTTAATTTTAATAACAGGTAATAAATTCAATTGCAAATATTTTCATACATAATGCATAATAAAAATTTATCAAACCTCCTATAGAAATTCCAACATATGCAGCATATAAAAGAAAAGATGATAAACCACCAATAGTAATTATATTTTCATTCATCATTTGACCGCCATAATACAGCACTGACAAGATAATTAGATTACCACTGAAACCAGTCTAAAAAGAAAAAACAGAATAGATAATCATTTTGTTTTCATGGAAACTAATGTGAAATAACTAAATTAAAAATAATCACATAATTTTAAGAGATTCAATGTTAGTTATTTTATTGTACATTTGTGAGAGGGGGAAAAAACGCAAAACTTTCATAGTGCATTCACAAAATAAAATTAATAAAAATAAATTAATTTTTAAACATGATATATATTTATTGAATGTTCCAATTTATTTTCAAAAATTCATTAGAAAGTACATAAGTTAACACAAATTTTAAGGTGTCAGTGCAATAAAATAAATTTTAAGTTTTAAAATGTAGAAATAATACATGCTACTTACATTTATACACTAATCAGTAAACAGAAAAATAAACATCACCTACTCAAATTTACTTGTATAATACAGCTTAAGCATGGATAGAGTTATTGTTACAAAGGTGTTCCTTGGTACAATTATGGAATTGTTTAGCCCTTGTTGATCATAAAAACCACGAAAATATATAAAATAAGCATAAAATTGCTACTCATAGGAATTATAAATATTTTCTGGTAGAAGTAAACTCTGTTGACAAAGTCTATGGATATTTTTGCCATCTACAGGCCTCCCAGCAGCAAAAAACGGAAATATAGGATTTTTTTAAAGCAAAATATAGGATAATAAAAAATATCTTATATATATGGTATTGAGGGTCTATTTATCTAGAACATATACTTCTATGTGTGTAGTGTGTAATATATACTATGTAAACTTCAGAACAACAACCAAATAAAATAAAATAAAATAATGTTGCAGACATATACATCCTAACCAGAGACAATGTAAATGCACTGAAAATCATTTTTTCTAATAAGTGAATAAAATAATATCTTACAATAAACACATCACACTGAATTTAACTTACCAGAGAAGTGTCTTAAAGTTTCATACATTCCGATACAAAAAAGGGAAAACATTATTCAGTTATAATTTTTAGAAAAAATAAAATCTGATGTGTCCAACACATGACTTCCTTGCACGTCCATTAGATCAAAAATATTTTCGACGCACTTCCTCTAAATTTATTTGTTAGAAAGAGATAAAATATCAATAATAGTAAGGTTTAGCAATTTCTAGCCAAATATTTCGATATCGCCAAGCTGAGTTCAATTTGAAAGATTTCCTTCTGACACTTTATTTGGCGATATTTCACCAAAAGCCGACAAACTTGAGATAGTCAGCGAGATTTTGGGGATAGCCAAAGTAGTCAGTGAGCACAGACCTTCAATAAATTGAATGCATCTATACACCTCAATGTATTCAAAGTCATTTGGCTCACCATGTAAATAAATTCTCAGTCGAATGCTGTCAAAAAAGATATTGAAAACAGTTAGATATTACAATAGTTCTAAATACAAAGTTAAAAAATCTACGGGTTAAAGTTTTAGAGTTATACAAAATAGGAAATAATTTTTGGCGCCAAATTTGGCGATATTTCGGCGAAACTCGTCAATGTCGACGACATTTGGCGAGATTTTAAGCATAAACCAAACAATGACAGATTATCGCCAAATTTGGCGATATTTCGCCAAAACTCGCCAAGAACGATGACAAATGGCGATACTTTGGGCATGGACGAAATGACTGACTATCGCCAAATTTGGCGATATTTCGCCAAAACTCGCCACGGTCGAGGACAGACGGCGAGATTTTGGGCATGTACCAAACAATGACTGTCTACAGTTGTATTATAATGAAGATGTCCATAGACATTAAGGTACTGAAATTCTTTTCGGTGGTCCTGTAAATAAACTCTCCAGTAGATTGGAACCAAAAATCGAGATGCACAACTAGATGTTACAACATTCTTATATATGAAATTTCATAATAGTTTTTGAGATTTGAGAGTTAAATATGCACACACGTACACCAAAAGTCGCCAAGCTTGGCGACTTTTGGCATAGTTCTTGAGGGAGGCACGTGACCGTGGTCGGACCATTACCTAACTTATGTGGTAGGACGGTATTGTGCTTGAAATGGATGAATGCCCCTAAAATTGCTATTGACCGTAATGTATTGGAAATCTTTTGAGTGTTCCTGTAGCAGAACTATAAATGATAAAGACACTTTTTTTAATAGAGAAATTCATTTTCTAACTCTTTACAGCATATATCACTTCTGAGTCGTTTGAAATAGCCCAATACCTCTAAAAAACGCTTTGATGAATTTCGGCCCATAGAGAGTAATGTATTTCGAATCTTTTGGGCGGTCCTGTAGATAAACTATTCAGTCGAATGGAACCGAAAGGGGAGGTGCACAACTAGATGTTACAACAATCCTAAATATAAAGTTTCAACATTCAACGCCTAACAGTTTTTGAGATATGCGAGTTTAATGAATTTCGGCCCATTGAGTGTAATGTATTTCGAATGTTTTGGGCAGTCCTGTAGATAAACTATCCAGTCGAATGGAACCAAAAGGGGAGGTGCACAACTAGATGTTACAACTATCCAAAATATGAAGTTTCGACATTTTACGCCTAATAGCTTTTGAGTTAGGCGAGTTTAATGAATTTGGGCCCATAGAGCGTAATGTATTTCGAATCTTTTGGGCGGTCCTGTACATAAACTATTCATTCGATTGCCACCAAAAGGGGAGGTGCACAACTAGATCATAGAACAATCCTAAATATCAAATCTCAACATTCTACGACCAATAGTTTTTGAGATATGCGAGTTACATACATACGTACGTACGTACGTACAGACGGCATGGAAAAACTGGCCACAGTAGACTCGCCACTGGTCAAAATGAGTTGCAGACGCGTTAATATGATCGTGCATGCTAGCCTACGATGAGATGCATCGAAAAAATTTTTAAAATTCAATTTAGAGGTAGTCAAAATCGGTTTTTATGTCGAAATTTGGCCCCCAAAATTTTTCGGGATCACATTACTTCCTTATACTACGTACAAGGAAGTAATAAGAAAAAAAAAAGGAATAGAACAATATAGAAATCATGCCAATTGATTTTACGTTTCATGCATAGCTTGCATTAATATTTTAATGAGAGGTGGGGAAATCCTAGCTACAAACAAATATTTTTTTGAGAAGTTCTTCATTAGCTGTTTTCAGTTTTTTATTGCCAGCATCTATGAGAGCATGGGCTGTTTCTATATCTTTCATAGACTTTCTTTTGAGTCCTGTTTTCAACCTTTTGTTACCTTCATCAATCATTGACTGAGCATTGGAAATTTCTACTTTAAGTTCAGCAACGCGGTCAGTTGTTTTCTTTATTGGGATCTTTAGTTCTGCTCTGTTTTTCTTTCTGCCTCTTGTGCTTTTTATATTTCGAATGTGCATCTCTGTAAAACTGCATCATTTCACGAGTTATACACACATTATCAATTTTTCCTTGTACAGCATCTTTAATTAATCATAAGCCTCTAATAGTGTCTAATTTCATGAATGCTCTCTCTGATGTCAACATTCGCTTGTTTACAGAAAAGCCTCTCTCTACTGAAGCCTGACCATGAGAGAAAGTTTAAAGGGGCCTTTACCAAAACTGTGAGGAGTGGGTACCTTGGAGTATCCCCATTATCACGCAACTTCATCACATTATTCCAAAAATAATCTATATCATTCTTATTTTCACAATGCCACTCATCACTAATTTCAGGATCACTAATGTATAAACGCCACTCATCAGTGAGTTTATCAACACAATTTTCTGGAATTACTGATGGCAACATGTTTGCCAAACGTCATACGGATGGCAGAGAACTTTTAATTGGTTCTTTCCGCATATGAGGATGCAAAATTTTTAAATTCTTCAGCAGTATGTCTTTCAGTGGTAAATTCTCTTGAAGGTATGTTTAATGACAATATAAAATTCTTTGGCATCTGCTAAGAACTCTGCTTTTAGCTCTGAAGTTAATGATGGAATGAGTTTTTTAACTCCATTCCCAAAATCAATGTCCTTGGCATTAAGAGACGCTTGTCGTACATTTATACTTAGCAAGTCTTCACCATATTTATCTTTTAAAACATCTTCATTTATGACACGCCTACATAGTTTCAGCATAAGTTTGGATAGTTCATCATACAGTACATGTATAAGTGTTGATTTGTCCTGCAGTAATTTTAAGAAATGCTCAAATAGAGAGCCAACACTTATCAAAAAATGCAAATAAACAGGTGTTAAAGGTGTTTAGAGCCTTTTGCATATATTTCCATATCTGTCATTTTTAGTTAACCTATTCTTCTCCTTGGGCAGATCATCTAAAAAGT
The DNA here is from genome assembly GCA_038373885.1 of Cheiracanthium punctorium. Classification (NCBI taxonomy): domain Eukaryota; kingdom Metazoa; phylum Arthropoda; class Arachnida; order Araneae; family Cheiracanthiidae; genus Cheiracanthium; species Cheiracanthium punctorium. The sequence goes on along the minus strand of JAWZYV010000630.1, from coordinate 582,387 downwards.
AAACTTTTAATGATGGTAACAAATCAAGAGTTCTTTCACATACATCTACAACAGACAACCATCGATTGCTGACATACTTTAAAGTTTTTGAGTATTCATATCCATAGCTCTCCACTGCTTTTTCCAGATCCTCCTGATGGGACGGAAATTTAGAAAACCAACAATGAATGTTTTCCAAAAAATCAATCATATTAGTGAAAGCCTCAAGTTTAAGGCCATGACCAAACACATTGTGAATGATGTGTAAATTGCATGTTCCAACACTAAAAAGTCCAAATTCTCACACTAACTTTACATCTCTATCTAACAATCGAAAAACTGCCTTGTTGACATTTGGGCCGTCTGACCCTAATATAATCATGTACTTAAGGTCTAATTTGCAAGCACCTAAGACAGATTTAATACTATCCAAAATGTCTGTGGCAGTAGCATGGCCAAGTAGATTACTGCCAATATATCTTTCTGCAATGCCACTTTCTTTAAGACTCCAATACCGTACATATACATCAAGTTGTTTCACATTCTGTTCATTTAATGTTTCATCAAACATTACAGTGAAAAACGGAGATTCCTTTCTAAACTCATCAGTTATCTGTTTGAGAAAATATGGACCAAGTCCATGTGATATACTATAAGAAATTTTAGATGAGCCTAAATGAAGACATTGCGGCAATGCAGAATCTGAAAACATTGCAGTAAACAATGGTTTTATGGAATCGCACGACGAAAATGAATAATTATTCATTGCAGCAGGAAGAATCCACAAAATTTCTGCTTTACAAACTTTGTCTTCCTGAACTGTAAATGGGTGCTTCTGGGATGATTCAACCGTTTCTTTAATATTCAGTTGGATGCCGTTTTCACTCCCCACAGTGTTTACGAATCGAGATTGAGAAGAATCTTTGCGAGCAGCATCTACTGTTTTATGTTTTGAAGTATTTGAATGCTGCAGCAACTGAGCCTTTCCACCGTTATCAACATTCACAGTCGCATTACAAAACGTACAATATGCAGAATAATCATCTTTTCCTTTAGTACACCATGTAATAATCGTAGTTCCACTTTTATCCGTATTAGATAACCAATCTTCACGAAATTTAGTAGCACGATTCGGCATTTTTTTAAAAATAGTAATTAGCTACTCATCAAACATACATAAAAAATAATTCTGCTATTATTACACACACGCCGCATGGAAAAGTATATTTGCGACACGCGCGTAAGTTCAAGAACAACGTAAGCTAACACTAACGCACTGCCACTGCTGCAAAACTGCAGCCTAAAGTTGCCCAAACATTCTTCCAAAATATAATCTAATGAGTACAGACTGCACTGACGTCATCGCGAGAAGGAAACAGTGGGAGGAACGATCCACATTTCTCCCTACCAGCAACCAACAGAGGCTCTGATTGGCTGTGTAAGTCCCGTTACTCAGCAACATATACAAACAGTTTGCTGCAGCTCGTTTGCCATATTTCCTTTTTCAAACGTACAAAAAAAAAAAGTAAATCAGACTGAATATAGGACAATATAGGATTTATGTAAAATATAGGACGCTTTTGGCGATTTTAAAAAATATATAGGAAATATAGGATATATAGGACGACTGGGAGCCCTGCATCTACATCTCTGACAAAAATATCATTAAAAATACATATTGTAAGGTTTTTTTTTTTTTTTTTTTACTGTTTGGATTACAATTTCTCTTGGGTAAAAAAATTTACTTACTTGATGATCATCAGTAAATATTCAAAATCTATAATTACAATAGATACTTTTCTCTAATTATTACAGCTATTTTCAAATGAACAAGTTCAAAACATGTTTTACAAAATGAAAAATAGCACATACATTCACCTCTACATTTTGCAAAATCTTGAAACAGGTTTATAAATAAAATTCCCCATCAGACCTGCTTATAAAGCATTAAAAAACGTCACAGCTCAAAATTCTGGGGTATATTACTTAATAAACCATACAGTAACAATACTAACATAAATCAAATTATTTTACTAGTAAAATATAAGATTAGAGTAATGGAAACAAAAACATTTGGACATATTAAGGATGATAGCTAAGAAATTTAAGAGAGCACACCAATTACATATTTATAGTCAATGGTACTACAAATATATAGTAAATGCCCTTTTAGCCTTTACTTTCATCTAAAATAATAAAATATAGCTTAAAAAAAACACTCACTAAACCAAAAAATATAGCTCTAAGGAGGGATTCTTTCGTAGCAAAATATAATACTGTATCTGTCTTTGATTGATATAATCTGTTCTCCTCCTGAAGCTTCAAAAATGTTTGGACAGTCTTTATGTTTGAAATCCTTTCTTCTGCAACCTAAAGAAAAAAAGAGAGAGAGAGAGAGAATGTGTTAATAAAGAGAAAAAACTTTCAAGACTAAGCAAAGCATGCAGGTGAGAATAGCATGTGTTTTTAAAATATTGTCAGTGAAATTTTCTCTCACAAAGGAAGAAAAAACAAAATTGTGCAATTCTGTCATTAATGGAAGATATTTTGATTTCCTCAGATTCTTTAGAAATGCACCTTCATTTATTTTTGTAACTCTCCCAAAATAGAGATCTCTAACTAAGCTAACATGATTAACTAATTTTTTTAAGAATAGTTTATTTAGCTTACTTAGAAATTAAAAAAATAAATAAATAAGAATGCTCATTTCAGTTTCGTAAATCAAAAAAAATCACTGTATAACAAATTAAAATAGTTTCTATGAAACATGACTGCATAAAAAAGAAAATTCCCCTAGTAGCACAATTAGTCCAAAAGACATTTAAAACATGTTTTTTAATGCCAAAAAACATGTTTTCAATGTAATTTGAATGCTTTTTGAGCTAGTTGTGCTACTAGGGTCATGAGCATGACTAGAACACATACATATCATGCAACATGACAAATTTAACAAATCTATTAAAAAGGACATAATTTAATAAACCTCCTTTACCTGAAACTATTGTATATCAACAATATTGCATTTTGATAACTTTCTTAAAAATGAAGAATTTTCAACTTATTGGATATGCTTTCATTCTTAGGGCTCCTCAAACCCTGAGAATGAACAGGCAACTACAGAAAATCCCTCAGCAACACATATGCTGATGTTATTAATAAATATGGCTCCTAAAATTTTGCAACTTTTGTCCATTTTGCCACAGATTTCTCAAGATCCCCTTAACATGATTTTAGACTTCATTGTCCATAGGATAACTTAAAATGAAATCCACAAAACATATTTGAAATCTTTGTCATAATTTTAAACTACAAGAAAATCTGATGTGGACATATATGACTTCCTTGTACATCTATTAAATTATATAAAATGTAGATGCATTTCATTCAAACTGATTTAATTTGAAACTGAGTCAAGATGATCATTAAATCAAAAAACACATTGTGAGGCTTAATCCACAGGTAAAAACTAATTTTTACCTGTGGGAAGTCAAAAATACCACCCCAAGCAGGTCTTGGTCACTGTATGTAATCAATGTTTTGCTTTGCATTTAATAATAAATTTGTAATCTAAAATTGTAGTTATTCAATTATTTTATCACAAACAACTAATACACATTTGTATACAAAAATGTTTGAAGCAGCATTTTCTAAATTATTCTCTGCAAACAAATTTTTGTCCTTTGCATGAAGAATGGTATTAGTAATTACCTGACAGTATTTGAAGCATCTAATGAATTTTCATATTCCACATTGCATTTTCTATTTCAAAAGTGCTTAATGAATCAAAAAGGTTTTGAAAACCCTGCTCTGGGACTGCTATAAAGTTATGTTATATTTTTACTCTTTCAATGATGCAGTTGTGTTAAATACAAGTGCAAAAGAACAGTGATAAAACACACACAGTACACTCTCTATAACCCACAAGCCTATAATCCAAATTCCTATAATCCCCCATACATTTCAGATGCAAACAAATAATTTTACACTGCAATTTTTCTCGATAAAGTGATACACTAATGACAGTTTTCAGATTGTTGATGACTGAATAAAAAGTTTTCTAATACTATCAGGTAATTTATAATCATAATTAAAATTACCTGATAATAGAGAGATAGATAGAGAATAACTATTTGTTGAAAATTCAGCATATGATATTGATACATGGCAAGCCATGGGATCCTTTCATATTCAGTATGATTTTGAATCTTTCTAGAAAAATATGTTATGGGCAGAAAAGAGCTCGTCTCTCCAAGCACAAAAGATTTCATAATGAGCTGGCATATCAAACAGCAAAGTAATATCAAATTTGAAAGTGTAATAACTCTAAAAAAAATAGTCTCTTAAAATGAAGAAAAAAAATTATTTTCTAGTTTTATTACAAAATAACATTTAATAATCAAATAATGTTTTATTTCTGTCATTAGATGCACAGTACATACTGTTGACCATGTTTTTCAGTAAAGCATTCCTTATTTGGATGTCAACAAAGAAATGACCTATATTGCATAACAGTGGCACACACAGGATTTTCTCTTGGAAGGGGTCCAACACATAAAGCTGTGACACCAACCACCTGAAAAAATGTGGATTTTTTATATTTTTATCATAATCGCTTTTACTGTGTTTTCATTTATCTAGATCTTAACTCCTGAAAATAAGAATTTGGGGCCTTCTAACCTATTTAAAAGTCAAAAATTACATGATGATTTAACAAAGAAAAATTGACAACTCTTTTGGGAGAGGTCCGGACCCCTTGGACCCCTCCTTTGTGCGCGCCACTGTTACATAATAATTCTATAATCCGCACAACCCTTAGTCCCAATCTATATGGATTATAAGGAGTGTGCTGTATATGCATCAGAATTAATTGGAAAATAATTTTAAAGATATAAGCAGATAAGGAAATTTATCAACAATAAACGTCAATGAGGAAATTTATCACCAATACAGTTTAATAAAATACCTATCACCCATTGACTTTAAAGATACCTCACTCAAACTTATTGAACAAATCTGATTCAAATAAAACCTAGACAAAACTTTCAAGCATGAGTGTACCCAGGAGGGGGGGGCAGGTCTCCCCTTCTAAAAAGAAGCAAGTAGATAATAAATGCATCTGTGGAAGGGGGCAACTGGACTCATATATCATGCTTAATATCCTTTATATAATAACAACATCCTTCATGGTTTTAATGTGATATATATTAGCTGGACTTCAATATCCTCCTTAATATCTTTCATGGTCAGCCCCACTCCCATAGTATAAATCCTAGCTACACTCATGCTTAAAGTGACTACAAATAATGAACTGACAATGAAATAATAATGAAAAGCAACTTTTAAAATAAAATTTACACATCAAACAAAAAATATTCATAACAAAAATTTAAAAAAAAAACAACAGAAAGCTGGTATTTAAAATAGGAAATAATTAAACTTTGTAAAATAACACTAAAAATGAGTTATTTTCTGTTCTCTTGGGATAAGTGAGCTTCCTGTTTTGCAGATGATGAAGGGTGAACATTTTTCATCTGAAACATCTGTAGTGTCAATAAGTACATTTTTAGTGTATTATTTTACAAAGTTTTAATTATTTCATATCTAATCAAATGTATGTGTTTACGACCTGAGTTGCATCAGCAAGAGCATCCTGGACATTTTGAGAATTCTTTTTGAGATATTTCCCAAAAACGACAGCCAGAAGGGCAACAGGTGCAACTGTCACTAAACCAAGAGATGCAAGCTCAGGTGAAGTGTAAATCTGTTAAAATATTTTGAATTAAACACAAATTAATAAATTTATTTGCCATATTCATTTAACATCACATTATTATCAAAAATTACAATACAATAATAATTTTGAAAACTATACTTTTTGTACAGACTTTTAGAGTTCATCTAAATTTTAAGCAGAAGTTATAGTAACTACTAGCAGCATGGCCCGGCATTGCCCGTGCAATGGAAGGGAAATGCCCATTTACCTTATATATAGATTGTAAAGGGAAGGAATGTGAATCCTCATGCTTCAATGATAAAAAGAAAGGACATGGGACTTCCCGCTGCAACGAAAAAAAAAATGAAGTAGGCACCTGATAGCATACAGAGGTTACTGAGAATTAGACGTGGCTAGGCCTACCACTACAATGATAAAAAAGGACATGGGACTTTCCGCTGCAACAACAACAACAAAAAAGAACACGGCACCTGATAGCTTACAGAGGTTACCGTGAACTGGATGTGGCTAGGCTTCTCCCCTTTTACCTGTCTGTGTTCTAACAGTCTTTTATCGTTAATACTTAAGCAACTACTAAAAACAAATAGAATCTAGTCGTCGGTATGAGATTGTAAGGGGAAGGAATGTGAATCCTCCCGCTGCAATGATTAAAAAAAAAAAAAAAGGAAATGAACAGTGGACTTGCTAGCGTACAGAGGTTCCCGAGAATTGGACGTAGCTAGGTTTCTCTCCTTCTGCCTGTTGTGTTCTAATAGTCATTTATCACTAATACTTGTGCACCTCATAAACTAATTATTTCAAATCCAGTAAGAATCACTGGAGGCAAATCATTGGGCATATACACAATAGATAAAAACTTAAATAATGATAGATGAATTAAAAATCCAGGTTTTTATAATTATTTTATTAAAAATCTAGGTTTGTTTAGATGTAATGTTTGCAGTGGGTTTAATTTATTTATAAATATTTTATGAGGCTCTAATTATTTAGTAACTATCTTCTCGAGGAATTGATAATCCGTGTAAAATACTATCTTCAAATTCTTCAGGAGTCATACTTCCTAATGCAACGATTTCAAATAAATCCCGCATGTTATAAGTGCATTCTTCAGGAGTCATACTTCCTAATGCAACGATTTCAAATAAATCCCCCATGCAATAAGTGAAAGAACAACCTTGAGAACGTACACCATACGCTCTTCATCCCCCCACTTACACACCACACCTCACACTGCCTCACACAGGAACAGGACGAAAGGGGGGAAATTTGCTGTTTCTTCAATCACGGAAGGGAATTTTAACCTGCGCTGTTTTCAGAAAAAAAAAATCATATAAAAAAATCTAATTAACATTTCTGCACGGTTCAAAATTTAAAAGAGGGAGAAATAAATGTTTAATCAGCTGTAAAAAGATGGAAAATTTTTGCCCATTAGGTTTTTCGATGCGACAGTTTTAAAATAGCATATTTTTAAAAGCAGTGCATTTTCTTCGAAACAGGATTTCCTTTAAAAAATTCCCAAAAATCGGCAAATGTAAGTACGATTTTTAATAAATTGTATTTGAAAAAGAAAATGTAGTTTCCGATGATATAAAAAATATAGTATTCGGACAGAAATTTAGCTCGCGATAATGTAAAATGCGAGAAAAAGGGCCAAAAACCTTACAAAACATAAAATAACTCAAAAACTATTAATCCGATTAATTTCATTTTTACGGCATTAGCTTTCTCTTGTCCTATTTAGTCAGCGTGCCAAATTTGGTCCAGATCCGTCGAAATGTCTGGACGTGTATAGCGAACAAACAAACAAACAAACTCTTCTCTTTTATATATATAGATAAATAAATCATGACTTTGAAGTACAATAAAAATAGATTTAAATCACTCAGAATCCTCCCAAGGCCCTTTCAATTAAGCAAACTGCCTAGCAAGTTTTACTGAGAGCCTAAAAAAAAGAATATCATTCTCAATGTTTTAGCTTTATTCAATACTACCCAGCTGTTTCATAAGTTTGTGAACATAAACACTTGCAGGAAGGAGGGGGCTTATATATATTTGTTAAAAATAATTCCTTTCATCTAAGTCTTATGAGCTCAGTACCATCCACAACAAAACATAGTAGAATGCCTGGAAATTAATTGCTTTAAAAGTATGAGGGTAGGTAAAAAATTATTTGCAAAATGTTGATATCTCTTCTTACATTGTTCATAGCAACCTCTGTCCTCGTTTATTTTATTTTTATGCTGTTGTGGTCCTGCAATGAAAGTTTAATCCTAATTCCTTCATTTGTCTTCCTTTTGTTGCAGATAGATCATGGCAGAACCATTAGAAATTTGCACCAAAGAGGAAAAGCGAACACATCCAGTGTGGTTGGAAGGTTTATCAGGAGCCACAATACAGGAACAAAGTCTTGCCATGATGGAGTGTCTATGAATGGATTGAAAATTTCAAAATGGTCACACAAGTGTTATGCTAGCTAGACATGTAGACAACCCCTGAATATTTCAATTCATGCATAGGTACTTCATTGCAGCAAGACACTGTTCCTGTATTGTGTCAAAAGTCTCTGATGGATTGTGGCCCCTGATACATCTTCGAACCACAAAAAACAACTTGTTGCTCTTTGTTCCTCTTCAGCAAACTTCTAATGGAGTGGCCATGATCTATCTGCAACTAAAGGAAGACAAATAGAGCAATTACATTCAAACTTTAATAACAGGACCACAACAGCCTTAAAAAAATAATAATAATAATAAGACAGAAGTCACTATGAACAATGTAAGAAGAGTTATGTCAAAACTACAGATACTTTTTGGCTTACATTCATAATTTAAATTGTGTATTAATAAGGTCTGACTGCATATACAACATAAAGAAATACAAATAATAACTTAATACATAAAATATCTTAATGAACTCTGTTATAATGCTGAACCAATTTATTCAGCAGCTACAATTTGTAAGCATTCACACTTTAACAAGAACATTCAACAAAAACTTGTGAAAGAATTTAAATTAATAAACAAATTATAAATAACATGCATCAAATGATACTTATCAGCAAAATGATAAAATGAGCTCTCTTTTTTTTTCTCTCTCTCTATCTCTTTTATCTCTCCCTCCTCCCCTCCCCTTTCATTCTTTTGTTATTATCTCTGGTTTCACATTTTTTTTTCTTTTTCTAAATCACAACTGCCTCTATTTGTTTATTTCAATTCCAACAAAACATAGTAGAATGCCTGTTAGGAGTTATTTCTGCTCTTATTACTGTTTGAACTTTTATGACGAAGAATAGACCTTTTATACTAGCTGAAATAATCATTTTGCTGGTAAGTACCATTTTATGAGTGTTATTGCCATAGTTTTTGTTAATTTTGCATTTATAATTTGTTTTTAAAAATTTATAATACAGTCAAACTCGTTTATAATGAGCGTGTAGGGTTCATGGTATCTTCTTGCTAAAACTGAGTGCTCGTAAAAAATGGGTTAATTAAAATGCATACATACTTAACTATGCTACTATTTGCTTAATTATTATTTTTTAAATTTGTACAATACAAAAGAAGTTGGCTGATTTACCTGTTTTTTTTTTTTTTTTTTTTTTTTTTTGGTCTTGCGTTGTTGTTCTTAAAAGGAGATTCATGGCCCAAAAACATCATCATTTGCACCCCTGTCTTTGAAAAAAGTTTGAAGTTTTATACACACTCAAAAGCCCTTCAGCATGTATGGAACAGTTGTAGTTGAAATTCTTCATATTTATTGACTCAGAATGTTAAAGGAATTTTTCAAAGAAAGAATTAGCTGTACTCTAAGTCAATAGAAATATTGTGAAATACAAAAATCTTGCTAACTATAACCAAGGATCACTCAAAGATGAGCTATGTTCTCATAGACTTAACATTGTACCAACCTAGTATTTTCAATTTCCTTATTAAACGGAGTTATTGTAAAATCAGTGTTCTTTATAAACAAGTTCGGCTGTACATCATATTTAATAATTGATTCAATTTAATTAAAGGCAGTTTTTACAAGTAATTACCATTAAAGAAGAGCTAGCTAAGAAAGAAAATGAAGATCGCAACCCATCAGAAATGTTATTGGTTATAGACGTACCAACTGTCGCAGTATCAACAGATAGCCTGTTGATCAATTCACCAGTTTTGTTACAGTCAAAGAAAGCGGGCTCCTGAGATAAAATTGAGGCATACGTCTTCCTTCTTAATTCATTAATAACTCTTTGGGCTGAAAAAAGTAATCTGAACTGAATGTACAAAAATACTTCAGCACAAATATTGCAATAAAATAACAAGTAAAAAACTGGTAATAAAAGATAAAAATAAACAAACACTTTGTAAAATAATGCACATAAAAATAGGTTTATCCAGTATTGTTTTGGGCAGTACAAAAATACCCACCCTTCTTCATCTGCAAGAAAGTTCCACCATCTCCAGAAGCTACTGCTTATGGGGATAGTGAACTCACATTACTGCATCACTGCTTAAGATGTACCTCCAGCATCTTAAGCAGTGATGGTATCAATGTCAAGGCTTAGTGACAGCCTTGTCGTTAGGTGATAATGACAGGGCAACATTATCAGCCCAAGGTGATAATGTCAAGTTCCTCCCTTATAAAGCATACCGCTCATTAGATAACACAAACATTTTTTTCTAGTAATCTTATGTAATTCTAATTTTTTAAATTGGTCATGAGGTTAGAAAATGATCTTTGTACAATTATCTCAAAGAATTTTAGATGTGATTGTGATGTGTATGTGAAAATTTGCATTGTGTTGCTTGGAAATCAGTCCATTAGTTTGACAGCTAATGATAAAAATTAATTTCTCAATGATTAACTTTAGGATATCACTAACATTATAGCATTTAGATGAAACCAATTTAGGCATTCTTGGTGGCATATTTGGTGATATATCATTAACAGTCACTAAACTTGGTGACCTTTCAGCCATAACGTCAAAAAGCTTTAGTATTATTTGTGTAATTTTGTGAGTTTCTGTAAAACAAACAGAAGTGTTATATCCATCCTTTTTTATAAAGAGTTAAGTTGCCACAAACAACAATATGTTTATTTTATTGTTTTGAAATGAATTAATGATGCTAAATTGCCATTGGAATTCTTTAGTGTGCTCTGCAAAAGAATTAAGAATACTACACAGAGATCTCCCCAAAAATTTTTGTCAGTCAGGTGGTATTATGAAGCTGCAATATGTAATTCTATTGAATCAAATCATTTGAAATATTCTTTACTGACTTTTCTGCTGGGCAGTCAGTAAAACTTGTTGGGTGATGCACCGAGCCAGAAAGGCCTGGGGAGAATGCTGTTACATAAGCCATTTTTCGTGTAGAGCATTGTTTTATGAACCTTAATGATATATATGTAGGAAGCTGACAGTTATTTTAAGTCAAATAAATAAACAAACTAATTTAAAAAACAAATAACATACTTTTTAATCATTAGATAAGCCCTTTTGGTTAATACAGCACTTATGCTACTTATACACTAAAAATCTATACAATTAATTTTTTATACATTTTTACCTAGTTAATAATTTGCATGCAACTTTTTTTAATACATTTTATGATAATGAAATGCCTCGTTTTAAATAAAACCGATGAGTTTATGTTGGAGTCAGGGACTAACCGCCCCCACATACATTTATAATTTTGGTTTGTTTGAAATAGATTTTCAACTAAAACACTGGCTGCTCATGCAGCATAATGTGTTGAATTCTTTTGATTGCTCTTGTGAAGGAATTGTTCATGCGATATGCACCAGTTTTAAAGGGGTACAATTTATGGTATTCAGCAATAAGACAGATAACTTTAGTATCAATCAATACATACTTATAATAGTAAAACACTCATTTTTTAAAGACATCACTAAATCATTTACAAACTACTAAAAGGTAAAATTCTTACATGATGAATTCATAAGGTAAACTCTGCCAAAATTTGCTGCTGCTCCAAGTGCAAACACACCAACTAATATCTGACAGATGGTAATCATATTAGATTTCATTTCATGATCAGATGAAATCATTATGTCAATAATTTTGCCTACACAAAGTGGCACAGACATAGTAACAGCACTAGACAAAAGCAACAGTAAAACAGCACCTGTAAAAACAAATAAAAATTCTGCGTTTAAAAAAGAACATTCAAAATAGCTTTATAACTGTACACAGTGGTACCTTGGTTAGGAATGATAATTCATTCCTGGATTATACGGCCCTACCATAGCTGAGTGGATAAGACCCAAAATATGGTAGATGGCTGATGAGAGTCTGACAGTGGCATAGCTACACTCAGAGTGGATGACACCCAGAGGGGGATATATGTGGTATGTCGTTGTCTCCCTCCCCTCCCGATTTACACAATTTTTCTTTTTACTGATTATTTGGGTCTGCTTCCTATGCCATTGAAAAAGGTTTTGTTCACTGGTGCAGATCTAATTTAGATACTAATAGAGCAAAATTTCAGAATCGCCAAGAGAGAAAAACAACTGTCTCACTTTAAGTCAGAATTTTTTTTCAAAATCTCATAAAACAGTATATTTTTGGAATTTTTGCTGTACAAGCCATTGGATGTCACACCTTTTAGGATGACACCTAGGATAGACCGCTCCCTTCCCAACTACACCACTGGGTCCAGGGTTCTGATGCACCTGTAAATCAAGGTCTGGGGTTTGGGGCAGTTTTCTCCAGATGTAATGTGAATATGTATTAGGGCTTTTTAAGAAGTGCTCTGCCTGAGGCACTGCCCCCATCCCTAGGCAGATACCCATTGTGTAGATTTGCCTTAATACAACACACACTACCATTTTTACCCAAGGTGTAATTTTCCATAAAATTTTAATGAAATTATTTTAATTATTTTGGGCTAATAATACATACTTGAGGTGTGGCAGATCGCTAAAAAGTCAGATCTGGTGATACGAATCTGGAAACAGATAACTTGGTTTTATGTCTGTGGATACGGATATGAAAATGGATCATTTGTTTCATATATCCGCAGATATGGATATGAAAATGGATCATTTGTTTCATATATCCATAGATATGGATATGAAAATGGATCATTTGTTTCATATATCTGCAGATATGGATATGAAAATGGATCATTTGCTGTCACATCCGTGGATACGGATCTTTTTGTTTGGATATTATTCTGCAGAATACATCATCTTGAAACAATAATTCCATGCACAGTGTGTAAAATATTCTGCCACCATAATAACTTTCAGATACTGTGTAGTGCATCATTTAAAAAAATATTTTAGTAACTAAAATTTCATTTTAAAAAATCTTAACAGAATTTTATGTGCATTAAGTTATCACATCGTTACTGCCAAACCAAGCAGGTTTTTAAATCTGCAGAACCTCTTGTTAAGACAGTAGGCTGAAAAAAAAATGTGATTTTGGTACATAAATACGACTGTCAGGCACTTGAAAATGTTTAGGATGGCTCTTCACAAATCGTACTAAACATTGTAATAAACAATAAATAGCTGCTGGTTAAGAAATTTGCAGAAAATTTTTTTATGTCAAAATATGGTGGGATTCATCGACTTTCTGAAGACTTAATTGTTACCAAGCATTTAAAATGAATTTGAATAGGTGAATAATTCAGGGGAAAAAAAAAAAAATTATAAGATGACATTTGAATAGTTTCTCCCAATTCGTATATTCTTGATCAATTTTATTATGTTTTAAATATTTTGACAATATTAAAATGTATTTACAATAATTCGAATCAATATGCTGATATGTATGTGAAAGTTTTAGTATCACTGTAGAATAACATACAGTAGAAGACCCAAAATCCGCCGATACGAAATCCGCAAGGCTCTAAAATCCGCACTGTCTGTTCAATGTAAACAATGAAATCTGCCCTGCCAGCTGCAAGTTCAGAAAACTACAGTATAACCACTAAGTAAAACTAAATAAGCTATTCGCACTTGTAAAAAAAATTTTAGCAGTCTGTGAGCTCTAATCTTGGCGCACCTTCGATATACCCCCTACCTTGATTTTTGGCGACTTTTTTTTGGTGCCAAGGCCGTTTTCGACGGCGCCAAAAACGAAAGAGAAGTGGCCAAAAATGCCGTTTTCGACGGCACGAAAAATAAAAAAATGGCCGTGAAACCACTTCCGAAAGCGGAAAAACTATAAGAATTAGAAGATTTCCACAAAAAAATTTAGGGTTAAAATGTAAAAATGGCCGCGAAGCAACGTTTTCAGAACCGAAAAAAACTATGAGAATTAGAAAAATTCTACAAAAAATTTAGGGTTAAGAATGTAAACAACAATAAAATCAAGAAAATTTAAGAATTCATGAACGTAGAATTCGCATTTTCGAACAAGAAATTAGAAATAGAAAAATTGTAGAAATAATTAAGGGTTAGGTATCTAAACACAAATAAATTCAAGGAAATTTAACAATTGATGGACACAGAAATCGCGTTTTCTAGCAAGAATTTAGGGTTAAAAATTTGAAAAAACCTAAATTTCACAAATAATGGGATTTTTATGTGAGGGGGGCTCTGCCCCCCCCCTCAACCCCCCGTTTGTTTTTTTGTTTTTTTTTTGTTTTTTTTACGAAAAAGGTAGTCGGGAAAACTGGAAAAATAAGAAATCGAGTAGAGCATTTTAAGAAAAAAGCCAAAAACTGTGAAGCCATTCGCCTGTACAAATAGTGCAGTTACCACGATGTATAATGCGAAACAATATTATACGTTAGAAAAAATATCTCGGAAAGGTTAAGCTCACACTCCGAAAGGATGTCTCCCTCAAAAAATCCAAAAACTTCTCCTGGTCCACTAACAAATAGCTCATAACAAAAATTATATTAGCTACACCTTTCTTCCCACACGTGGGATTTTTATCAGACCACTTTAACGTTAAATTTTGCTCAAAAATACCCTGATAATTTTCAATTACATTAGCTACGGAGGTTCTTAAAAAATCATAAAATCCTAACCAAAAATATAAAAAAAAGTACAGTAAAATATCAAAAGATCACAGTACCTTTGCAGAAGCGCTTTCGGTCAACTTACTACATCTCTCTAAAAATGTGAAAAAAAGTTCTCACAAGCTTCCACGTGCAGGAGCTATTGCATCACGGCGCTCTGTCATTGGCCGGCCGGCCTAGGTTGCCATAAATAGCCTCCCCCCATTCTCGCCAAAGATATTCGTTTGGGAAACCAGAAAATCCCTTTTATCACCAAGCTTGGCGCGAAAAAAAGGTAGGGGGTATATCGAAGCTTAGCCCTAATCTTAACATTGATAACTTTCAAATGACTGACAGTAACATAATTGACACTGAATTATGATCACATGACACAGACTCTGACACAGTAACAAGTGAGGATGATCAAAAAGTTGATAAATTAACATTTAATGAAGGTTAGGCTGTGAGAAAGAAATATCTCAGATTCGTAGAGCAACACAGCTGTGTCACGAACAGAAAATAATGATTAAAAAAAAATAAAAACTATAATTAGAACATTCCAAAGTCCTAACCTATTGAATATACATGTTTAAATAAGTTGTACTATAATCGCATAATTTTGTATATTGCATTAATCCTCTGTATTTTTATATCATGATTCTAATTATAAGTAACATGATTTGTTTCCCTTGATCTCTATTGTATATTTTTTGCTATTATTGTCTGAGGGGGGGGGGGTGGAAATAGAATAAATTTCCTATTATGACCCAAAATCCGCAAAATTCTAAAATCTGCACAAGGTCTGGAACCAAGCTGTGCGGATTTTGGGGTCTTCTACTATATGTTCTACACTTATGTAAACCTACACATTTTGAGATTGTGATTTACAATTTGCCTACCAAATTGCAACACAATTGAATGCAGTGTTCAGAATCTATTGCACTTAAAGTAATTTGTGTAATTTGTCACAATACTTATACTATTTATAAGAATACTTTTTCCGGTCCTGTAAAAAACTAAATCCCACACACACTAAAACACACATATACAATATGTAAGTTTACTTGTTTGTGTGATTAAGGCAACGCTTTGCTAGGGCGATCTACCAAGGATGTGGGGTGCCTTGGCAGGAGGACTTTCTAAGGGGTTCTAATGCATATTTACGTTACATCTGGAGAAAACCTACTAAAACTCCAGACTGTTAGAGTACACCAAATCTCCAGACCATTAGAGTATACCAAAACTCCAGACCGTTACCTTACAATATGTAAGACAGCGACCTATAATATGCATAACTAATAATTTCAGCTGAATTGCATGCATTATATAGACATTAAAGCACTTTAAGCAGTTTGCATCCAGAGGCCAGAACCGATTCTAGGCCAGCAGCCGCCCACGTGCAAATCAAAATTGGCCACTCTTTCTTATACAAACCTTATGCTTTAAATTTTTTTTCGTCACCCTTAAACTTGGCCGCCCACGTGCTGTGCACCGTCATGCCCCCTGCTAGAGGCCATAATGTATAAGAACTCTTTTTTTGCAAGCCCTCTGAACAAAGTATCAATTCTACCCATACCAAAATCTATGTAGGTCATGTGACCATTGCCTATAATAAACATACCTAATTTGCACCCAATCAAATGCACCTTTTACATAATAGCGTACATTCAAGAATTTTCGTCTATAGGCTGTTGTAAAGAAGAATTATTTTTTGTATCCCTGTAAAAAAAAGCTATTCATCCTATACACTGAAATCAATACCGGTCATATGAGTGTGGACTATGATCTACAGTCGAACCTGCTTAATAGAATGTCAGTTAAAAGAATATCCTGCTTTTTGTAATAAATTTTCAATGTTCCTAACCATAATAATTAGTTAATGCGATCATGGTTAATGGTATCCCACTTATTAGAATAAATTTTCATGGCAAATTAGTTCTTCTATTAGGCGGGTTGCAGTATATATACCAAACTTGAGCTCCCGAATGCACCGTGTAGGAGCCATCATGTCCACTCTCATACATATATGCATGCATACATGGATCACCATAAAAATAGCATAAATGAATACAAAAGACCTCAAAACATGCAAGAATCATAGAGTAGAAATGTAGTAAAGAGCGTATCATGTATGAGGAAAATATGATCCGTGTAACTTGTGGCAGGGAAAGACGCACAGAGGCTTGACTTAAGCTTTATCGCCAAATTTGGTGAGTGGTTAGCGTAAAGTAAAAGCCAAATTTACTGTCAACATATGCACTACAAACCCTCTTTGTAAAAAAAAGTATCGCGAAGATTAAGTGAATGAGGATACATGAATAAAAATCAACTTTAATAAAAAGTATGTTTAAAAAATATTTTTTTTTCAAAGGTTAAAAACTACACAATAAAATCCTTCGGTAGCAGCTTTCGGTGGCATGCCACCACCTTCTTCAGTCTTTGTCGTTTCTTGCTTGCACTGATCTCTTCCTCACTGTCTCACCCCATCCCGGATCATCTACGCATGCGTCATGTCATTAACTGCGCCATCTGTAGTTAGGATCGGAAGTGCCTCCATTTTTAGTGTATAATTAATATTTTTATAGTTGGCGAGTTTTTTGATTTCATTAAAATTAATTTCAATGGGTTGTTCTTGGGCTATTTTAGACTATAAAATAGCCCAACGTGTTAAAGTGTTGTAATTTTAATGTGTTAAAATTCTTTGCTTTACTCATCGTGCAAAATCGTTGGCGACAGTCACTGGGGCTTGGCAACCACCAAGCGACATCGACTGTCGCCATGTTTACATGGGACACACACCATCTTGGTTGATTTTATCAAAAATAGGAGTTCCGGAAATGAAATTTTGAGTTTTAGTCATACAGAGTGTTAAATAAATAGATAGTCCAGAGAAAAATTTGTAAAAAAGAAACATGCACAAAATCCAATTTAGCAATAAACACTTATAAGAAATAGACCCCAAAACTCAAATGCTAAACAACCAAGTTACATTCATCTCGTGCAATCTAAATACCTGCAAGCAAGGGAGGTAGACGCTATAGCACACACGTATATAAAATGCCTAATAAAATTCAAAATAATATTTGGTTATACTTAAAATTTAAAAAATATATTCAATCAGAAACATCACACTTTTTAGTTGCAAAGGAGCATTTCATTTTTAAAGGATATCGGATATTTTCATTACCGGTTAATTTCCATTTTTCAGCTTTAGCAACTTTCAGGAGTTTTTTTATTTCATTAGTTGCTGGAACGAATTTTTTATTGGAAGAATGTCTGACACCATAATTCAAATATGGTATTTTAGGCGATAACAAAACAGAAAAGTTGACAATTCGTCTGCAATCAACTCTCTTAGAACTAAAAGAGATACGTGATGTTGTGAAATTATTTCTCAATGCAGTCAAGAAAACTGTCCTAGTCCGTCGTATATACCAATAGCACATCCACATTTTTCGGGATAAAATATTACTTTAGCAAACGTGTGGTAAAAATATTCATTAGCTATACAGAAAAACTAAGAATTGCTCTTGATCAAACATGAATCGATTACATATGTTGATTGGCATATATTAGAAAAATTAAAAACTATTATATCATTTAAATAAATTAAACGAGTTTCTTTTGATAATTATATGTATCCTTAAATCTGTGAGCTTTTTAACAATAACCAAAAGATCTTTGTCCTAGATTTTCATTTCTACTGAAATGACTTTACATAACCTACATTTTCCCCAAACAACCCAAAACCATGCAGGATGTAAAATATAAACATTTCATTGAGTTGTTTCTCTCCTACTTCTGAAATGTTCAGATGTGTGACGTCAAATTGACGTTCTTCACAATCCGATATTCTCTACCCAATGTCCTCCAGAGAACGGGGCGTCGACCGGCGGTATTTGATACGCCACGTCCGCCATCTTAAAACCCATTTATGCCTAGCGTCACTTTTTTGGGACGGCATTTTCGCTATTAGTTGAAAACGTTATTTATTTTTCCTAGCCTTTGTTCATGAGTAATGAGCCTCAACTCTACAAAATATTTTAACATGACCCAGTAGGATGTTGATATTTCGATTTTTATGCATAAAGCCGGATTCATACTGGCCGTACCGCACCTCTAAGACGCTACAATGACGTCACGTGGTGGAGCAACACGGCGAGCGCCGAGGGTTTGCGCATTATCTGGCGAGAACAGATATTCCGCAGCGACCGCAAAGCTACAGCCAATTACAGAAGAGCTTTTACAGCTACAGACAATTACAGAAGAGCATTGGTGTATTTGCTTGCGGCAAGGCAAGCTCGCCGCGAGGACAGCCAACGGTCCAAAACGGCTAAACAGTACGGCATGGTTGCGGTGCGGCGCGGCAGATATGAATCCACCTTACGGCATGGTTGCGGTGCGACACGGCAGATATGAATCCACCTTAATGATTTTAAAAGAAATCATCCCTTGTTCAAGAAGTTGACGTCAGAAATTTATCTATTATTTCTGTTATCAGTAAAAATCGAAGAAAGTCGCAAAAATATCCAGGCACAAATGGGTTAAGATGATGATTAGTTTCGGTTTCAGCTTGTTTGGACCTAAGGGATTTTTAACACTTTCTTCTAGAAATATAGCTGCAGCAAAAGAAGCTAGAATATTACTCATTAATAAATAATAGGGTACTTACGTATTATCCTGGCGGTCTGCCAAGACGAGCGATTTTTTGCCGAGATAAATGCCGGGCACGTGAAATTATTAATTGTTTTGATTACGATTGGCGACAGTTTGGCAACGCATTTCACGAAAAAACTGTTTGGCGGGAATGACCGCCGGGATAATACGTAAGTACCAATAATAGCATTTTATAAATTATTTTTATCTTCATTGTGTGTGCATCAGAAAACCACGGAAAACTCCGAACGGTTAGGTCGGCAGACGCAACCTGGTTTCCAACCAGGCACCTTCCGTCTTCCAGTTGAGAGAGCTCTGAGCTCAGCTACTGGTCAAGGAAGACGGTAATAAAGAAATTTAAATTTTACTTGAATTATTGTCAGACGCTGGGGGCTTGGTCACTTTCCAAAAGTTTAGTTTCAAATGCATAAAAATTAAACACAAGAAAAAACTTACGATAATGTGTGTTTTAATTTAAAAACCGTACATTTTTATCTACCATTAGAACTTAAAATAATAAATGATAGTTAGACTCGCTCATTTATAGACAATTTTTGTTTTAAATTCAAATGAATTTTTTATAATTAAAAAAATGATTTTCTAATCTGGTTAATTAGTAAAATTAAACTACTCTTTTTTCCCTCCCTACATCCGAATATTCTTTATGTATTAAGGTATGAGAATCTCTGGTTAATAAAAGTCCTTGTTTTCTGAAAAAAAATAAAATATTTTGTTTCCTTATTTTATAAAACACGATTATGATTCTAAAACCGTTTTGTTTTTGTTTCTACGATAACTAGAAGTTACGTTATACAAGAAATAATGAGCCGAAACGATAGAAATCTGCACAGTATTAAAATCTTTATACACGTATTCTGAAAAAGTGTATTTTTCTTAAATTCGCTTTAAGATAAATGTCATAAGTAAAAACGTGTTTAAGATATTGACTTGGAATTTTGTCAAGATATTTTCATCATTACTAGATGTGTTATGAAGCAGAACATAATATTTCTGTGTTTATTTATCAACTGCATGACCATTTTTTTCTTTAGAATTTAAAAAAATAATACTCAGTTTTCACTTAAAAATTGAAATATTTTCATCACTATTAGAACTTTTGCAAATCCTTGTTTCACAACATAGGTAAGTATGCTAGTTGTGTATTGTATAAGAGACGTAAATGCTTTTTCTTACAAAATTTAATTTAAATTTGCCTATATTTCAAAACTTACACTCAATTTTATAGAACGGCATTTAAATTTTTAGTTTTATATCTCGTTTTAACTAAAATCATGGATTTTTCGTTAAACTTTTCCTTTTAAAAGTCCTCCGAAGATAGGCTCAAAGCTTTAGAAGCTTGCTCATTTCAGACCAAAACTTTAATATAAATTTTAAAAATCGATGTTCCGGATGAAATTCGATTTTTAAGGTCTAAATAAACATACAATTTTAAATACGTCATTTGTGCATTATTAGTACGAACATTTAAATATAGATGGCAGCACTACAGGACGGGCCAAATAGCCTTTGAGCTATTGGCACCGGCGGTTCGACTAGCCACTCCCGGAAAACTGAAGGATCTCTGAAATTCGGAGAAAAATACGTTTGTAAGTAAATTGAGGTGATCCCCAAAATATTTCAATCATTTTATGAATGTTAATTATGCTTTAGTTGAATAAATAAAAGCTCATTTGAGGAGAGGTTTGAAGTCGTAAAGTGTGTCCAATTTTTTCAGAAATGGGGACACCACTTTGCTTTATGCCCAATTTTTGTTTCAGAATTGGGGACTCTACGTTGATCTGTCCCCGATTCTTTGTTCAAAATCCGGTCAAATAAGCTGTATTCATACTGGCCGCTCCGTGCCGCTCAGACTCCACTCTGCCTCACCATTCTTTTTCGTTTTGAAATGTAGGTTGCCGCAATAAATCACCCCCCGCGGGTGGTGAATAAATGCACCAATGAAATCACGCCTTACGTCAGCAAAGTGTGACACAATGGCGGCTCCTTCATTTGAGCACCTGAGCACGTGAACCTCCAAAGGAAAACTATACAAAATAAACAGTCTTACTCTCCCCCTACCCCTACTATTATTAATGCGCTTATTGTTGCCGACGCACTGTTTTTCCTCGATCGCACATGCGATCGGAGAAATGCCCTTCTGAACCATTTTTTGGGAACAGATGCGGACAGAGTTGCAGGAGAAGTAAAGCCGGATTCATACTGGCCGTACCGCACCGCTAAGACGCCGCAATGACGTCACGTGGCGGAGCAACACGGCCCCCGCGCGGCGAGCGCCGAGGGTTTGCGCAATATCTGGCGAGAACAGATATCCGCAGCCATCGCAAAGCTACAGCCAATTACAGAAGATCTTTTACAGCTACAGCCAATTACAGAAGAGCATTGGTGTATTTACTTGCGGCACCGCAAGCTCGCCGCGCGGACAGCCAACGGTCCAAAACGGCGAAACAGTACAGCATGGTTGCGGTGCGGCGCGGCAGATATGAATCCACCTTAAGGCACTACTGATATCATTCCGTTCGCACATTTTTAGTGTACGTACGGACCATTTTTTTGCTGTTATCTCTTCCGGAGTCTCCCTTGGTTTATTATGCTCGGTTCGTTAATACATTTTTTTATTTTCTCTATTTTTATCATTTTTCACTACAAATTTTTTACATATTAAATAAATGGAAATAATTAAGATGTGTGTAAAACAAGTGTTTCGGAGCCAAAGCAAACGAATTTTTCAATATAATCCTTTGAAAAAAAAATCTAAAATTCTTCCAGATTTTATATACGCACTCGGCTGGAAGAATTTCGGATTTTTTTAAAAATCTATTCAAACAATTCTGCCATATAGAGGAAAATGATAACTGTAAGTGGACTCGTATTCGCATAATTTTGTTGCTGAAAACTGCATCAATTGTTGTTTTGCCCCCAGTGGTGAAATATTTTGGATTGGTGAGTAATTGAAAATCTAAGGTATTCATTTCAGTTATGAAATCGGATCCTTAATCGCAATTTAATACTCTGTTAAAATCAGGGACGTACCCAGGAAAAAATTTCGGGGAGGGTCCAAAAATTTCGGAGGGGGCCCAAAAATTTCGGAGGGGGTCCAAACGGTGAAAAAGGCAGATTTTTTCACAAAAAGACTTCATCATTATTATTTTGTTAACAAAAACTCAAATTTCGGAGGGGGACAGGACCCCTTTGACCACCCCCCTGGGTACGTCCTTGGTTAAAATCTCCTACTAAAATAGTCTTACAATCATACTCCTTCAGTAACGTTTAGAATATAGCGTCTAATTTATTTTCATAAGAAATTCGAGGACTATCTTATGTAACTGCAAATCTCACTTTATCTTGAATATACGCAATGACCATTTGAACACCATTGATCTGGCTCTCGTATAGGCACGGGCAAAGTGTTTCATATTCTTTTTATAAAGTTTTCCTGTATAAAAATTATAGCTCCAGATGGCTTTCTGTTTTGGAAACCACTGTCTATCCATTGGACAAAAATGAATCTTGGTATTTGAAAATCATCTGAAGGTATAGTCCATGCTTCCGTCATAGATATAAGAATCTCTAGATTGAGCATAACGAGAGAAAACTTGTTGTCTCCAAATGGTAGCCATGATAGTGGCATGCGCATGCGCAGAATGGCAATAACTTAAATTATAATTGTTTTTTCAATCATTTTAGAACGATCTGTATTTTAAAAAGTACTTATATCGAAATATTTTCCCTCGAACTTGGTGAGGGAAAATATTTCGAATTTTATTTTTCTGAAGTATTGCAATGAATGTTCTATTTTACATCGACGACAGCCATGATAGGGGCAGAAATGGGGTGGGTTATTGCAACAAAAAAGCACACGATTAGGATCATTGGATGAGCAATCTAGGTATTCCTAAATCTATGGTTTCCATTAGCAACACGATCCGTTAGCAACTCCAGATGGCTTTCTGTTTTGGAAACCACTGTCGATCCGTTCGACCAAAGTGAATCCTGGTATTTGATAATCCTCTGAAGGGATAATATCAAATTACTCTGCAGAAAACATGAATCAAACGGAAAAGTGACCACGGCGCGCCGCTTAGACAAAATCCCGTGCTTGAATAGTGACCCGAGTGAAATAGCACTCGGGTGCTATTTCAGCACCCGAGTGCTAATAAAATAAATCAAGACAACTCCTTTGCTAAAACTTATCTTGGCCACGAAATGTAAGAAAAAATTACTTCTTTGCTTTCAGTTGCATGCATTGTTTTGCCTTAACTGCTGGAAACGCAAAAAAAAAAAATTAGTTTGTAAGGTGCGTCGTATCTGCATATTTAATTTTCGAAATTTATTTTGTGAACCTCCATTTAAATAACATACGAGCCGCCACTGGTGCGGCATCAGAACATTGCTCTGGAAACGTTCTCCTCTTTGGTTGTAGCTTCACGGCTGCCGCGGAATATCTTTTCTTATCAGATTTTTCAGACCCTACCCTCAGCGATCTCCGCTGAAGACCACTTTGATTGGCTGAGCAATGTCTTCATGGCGTCTTTAAGCTGCATTCATACTGGCCGTTCCGTGTTAATAAGACACCGCGATGAAGTCTCTAAACGAAGCAAAACGGCTTCGCAAAAGGACGGAGGTCGCAGATGGTTTGCGGAATGTCTGGCAAGAATAGATATCCGCGAAGCTACAACTAATTAGAGTAGAGCGTTTCTAGAGCATTGTTCTGACATCACATTTTTCCAGCGTACGGCGTGATTTCATTGGTGCATATTTTCGGGCTCCGCGAGCTCACTTGCGGACAATCTACGTTTTAAAACGAGAAAGAAAGTTAACCCATTTATGCCTAGCGTCCCTTTTTTAGGACGGCATTTTCGCTATCAGTCGAAAACGTTATTTATTTTTCCTAGCCTTTATTCGCGAGTATTGAACCTCAATTCCACAAAATATTTTAATATGGCCAAGTAGGATGTTGACATTTCAATTTTTATACATAATGATTTTAAATGAAATCATCCCGTGTTCAAAAAGTTGACATCAGAAATTTATCAATTACTGCTGGTGTTAGCAAAAATCGAAGAAAGTCGCAAAAATATCCAGCCACGAATGGGTTAAGGAAAAGAGCGCGTTCGAGAAATCATCGGTCGTGCACCGGTGTTACCAGTGCACGACCGATGCGTTTGAAAAGGCGAAGCGTTGGGCGGAACTCTGGAAGTAACCGCGTTCGGAAACGTTTCGGTCATTGTTAAGTGGTTAGTTACTTAACTGCCATGATCGATAGGGTGTGAAATGTGAGAGGTAAAAATACTTCTGAACAAAAATTCAGATCAGAAAAAAATACAATTCAGTTTGCCGCCTAGGCATTAAAAACCTGAATTGTGAGAGATAAAAATAACTTATTTTATTTACACTCGCCTGGTAAGGAATAAAGACTCAGAACCTACAATGTGATAAAAGCTGAAAAGTAAAATTTACCTAAAATTCACTAACTCAAATAAAGCAATTCAAATTCTGAGCTTTGTTTTTATTGACTGTTATAAATGACAAAAACATTAAACAATTTCTTGGCTAAATAGATGTAACATTCAAATTATGAAATACCTACATGTTAAACAATTCAAAATATCAATTCAATTCTGATACCTGACACTAACATAGGAATTGAAAAAGAACTGAAAACCAATACACCTTCAAGCAAAAGTCATAATACTCCAGCACTTATTTGTGCTCTGTGATAATTGAAAATCATTAAAATTGTCCTAAACTGAAACATGTTACAAGTCTGGTTAAGTTGAGTTTTAGAAATTAAATGATTAGTGGACTACAATGAGATTCAATTATCACACACTGAGATAACATGCCAATTAAGATCTTCATTTTAATTTGTCCAAAGAACAGATTATTAAAAAATTTTAGTTGACTAAAAATAAGAGGACTTAATGGGCATATTATCAATTTAAAATATCAAATTGATATCACTTCAGAAATTAAAAATTCAACCAACATACTTTAACTAGAAAATTCTGAAGTATGAAATGTGAACATGTCTTATATTTAAAAGTATAGGATATGAAATTACTCTCAAAATATGCCAGTTATGAATCTTACACAATATTTACCCAGTTCTGGAATAGCAGATACTCAACGAAGAAATTTTACAAATCACGTTTTCTTGCAGCTTTCACATTATCTAGGAGGCGAATCAGTTCTAAAGTTTCATTGAAAGTTCTTATGAGAATCTCGTGAAACGTTGTTTGAATGTTGTACACAAGGCGAATCAGTTCTAAAGTTCCATTGACAGTTCTTATGAGAGTTTCGTGAAACGTTGTACACAAGGCGAATCAGTTCTAAAGTTCCTTTGACAGTTCTTATGAGAGTTTCGTGAAACGTTGTACACAAGGCGAATCAGTTCTAAAGTTCCATTGATAGTTCTTATAAGAGTCTCGTGAAACGTGGTTTGAATATCACACTCATATTTTTAAACAAAATCACTATGGCACGATGCTTGATATTATCTATATTAATTTTTTGGATTTGCAGAAATCTTCACAATAATTGACGCATATATCGTTGATCACATGGTGACGCGTGACGCTCACTTTCTTTGAAGTTCAGGATTCCATTCACCATTGTCGGCTAACTCCTTTTTTTTACTTTGGAGACGATGTCAGGCAGAAACGAAAAACTTTGAACAAACACTTCAGTATTTTTCAAGTTGAATAAAATTCAGATGTCAAAATTATCTCTTGAATTTTCCATTTAGAACTTGACAGATAATTAACCTGGGGCTCCCCACGCTGCAAAATGGCTCGAAGCCCAACAATGGAATGTGGGGAGCCCCTCCACAAAACACCTTCTTAGATCACGACTTTTTCCCCAACTGATTCTTGGCGTCTCTCAACGGACTTATTTTTAAAAACTGTTGCCACACTACGCGTGAGGAAATTTTCATCTTTCTTCTCGGAGTCATTCCTTTCGACCTCTGCTGATCGGAGATACGGAAAACCAGTTTCTCCTATGACGTAGCGTTTCCCAGACTGGGGAAGTTCGCAAGGCGAGATTGATGACGGTTAAATATTTCTCTTGCCGTGAGTGGCAAAGAGTTGTATTGTTTATTTACATATGTATGTTGTTGACATCTGCTAAGAGTGTTACATGAATTCTTGTTTGTTGTCATCACGGACTGGAGTATATATTTTTTTCTCTCTCTGCCGCTCGCGTGACTGGTGGCGGTGGTTGAGCGAGTTACGTGTTTTTTGAATCCGGCTGCCGACTTCTAGAAGTTTCGGCTGGCTGGGTGCCAGCTGTGTTTGTTTTGAGTGTGATAGGTCGGAGTAGGAGAATATTTTCAGCGGAAAAAGGTCGGGCAAGGCTTACAATCTTCCGGATACAGGTATTTCTTTTTCGGGCAAGGTAAGTCCGTTCTTTTTTTGGAATATATTAGGTTTAGAGGCGTCAACTCTGGAGTAGAGGCAATAGTTCCATGCATTCTACGGTTCACGTACGTGATATCCAGTGGGATCCGAAATACTTCATTAGGGAAGAGCACTCGCTTGAAGAACAGGTTCGGTATGCTTTCGACAATGGTGCGGAGAAAGTATGCATTTTTTTTAGTGCTGGGTCGGGTCATCTTCCTCAGAATCGCCCAAAGCTATTGAAAGAAGAAATTGACAGGATTGTGGGAACCCAGGGGAAGATCCTTGGCGTGCGGTTCACTAGGAACAACAAACTCTTGATAGAGACAAAACGACGTTGATAGTGCTTGCGCTTTAGCATGTACTACCTCCTTTTTGAATGTAGAAGTTTCTGCGTATATCCCGTACGAAACCATCACATCCAAATTTGCAATCCACAATATAGACCCGGACACCCCATTAGACGAATTGGGGACCGAACTGCAACAAGAAAATGGCATCAAGTTAAAAGAGCTCAGACGTTTCACACGGAATACAGGGCCATCCATCATTCCCACTGAAACCGTCCTGGTGACTATTTTTGGGACCACAATCCCCGACGAAGTAAAGTTTTTTTATATGCGTGAAAAAATAAAAGTTTTTATCGATCGACCTCGGCAATGCAAAACCTGTTGGCGATACGACCACGTGACTTCCAAATGTGTGGCTACGATAACATGTAGCAAATGTGGAGAGGGCCATTCCAGTAATACTTGCACGACTGAGAAAAAAACATGCCCCAACTGCGGAGACAACCACGAAGCAACAGATCCGGTATGCAAAGCCCGTAGGGAAGAGATGGCCATCCTACAACTTAAAGCAAACTCTCATTTAACAATTGCGGAAGCGCGCCGTAAATACAAGTCGAAACCGGTGGGGGGAGCTATGCCTCGGCCACCCTGTCGTCCTGCCGGGAATCGGCTCAGTTTATCACTAAAAAAGAGCTAGAATCCACGTTAGAGAACTTTTTTCAAAAATCCCACGAATCGCTACTCCTATGCTTACAACAACAAGCAAACCTTATGCTTGCTGCGATGAAAGATATGGTTCAGGGTATCACCTCTCTAGTGGCGAAGACCATGCCAAGTACGGAACCTCTCGCCACATTGGAAAATACAGAGTCGCTAGAACTGCCCATGGACTTTCCTGTTCTATCGGAAACTCCAGTTTCCTCCTCAAACTCAAAAAAAAGGCTGGCTTTGAGTAGCTCGTCTCGTTTTTCTGCCTCTTCTATGGGACGCGGAAAGAAGTTTCAAGACACTGGCCCGGGGAAGCCGGCGGGGACGGGTAGTCCCACTTAGCAAGAGCTAAAGTAGGTTTTTTTTTTTTTCCTCTCCTCCCTTCTTTCAGGTCTCCCCTCTCTCATTCCGCCGGAAATGGACAGTCACTCCCCCTTCTTGTTAACTCAGTGGAATGCCAGGGGTCTGCGCCCTAAGCGTCATTGGCTGAAATGGGCTCCTTTCGCCGACTCTCGGATCTTAGTGTTTCAAGAGACTTTCTTGGACGCTGACTCTCCTTTTTCCATTCCCCGAAAGGTAATCTACCGCCAGGATAGGCCTGGCCGTGGAGGTGGCCTCCTCATTGCGGTCGACCGGAATGTGCCTTCTTCTTCTATCTCCTTGCCGCCTCCTATCCCCCCAGGGGTTGAGGCAATGGTGGTTAAAGTTCGACTTGGGAAGCTCTGGCTGCATATAGCCAACCTCTACTGTCCCGATGGTACGATTTCTGAGCACTGGCTCCAATCCCTTCTCAGCTTCCTTCCCAATCCGTTCGTAATCGTCGGTGATTTTAACCAGAAGCATCGTCTTTGGGGCAACGTAAGCAACTCCCCTGGTTCGGAAGAAATTGCTAGTTGGTACCTGAACAATAATGTATGCCTCCTCAACGACCGATACGCCACCCATGTGGCTCCTTCAGGACAGGTATCCCTAATTGATCTGACCTTTGTAAGCTCCGATCTGTACTTGGACAGTCTCTGCAATGTCCACCCAGACCTGTTTGAGTCTGACCATTATCCCATAGTGATCCAGCTCCCATTCCGGCCGCTTTTGCGCCGCCGTGTTTTCATCACAGACTGGAAAGCTGTAGAGACCCAACTCAACCAAGCGATCGCATCCCAGGACGTGTTAACAAGGGAACAAGGCTATAACGAAGCGGTGACGCTCCATTCGACGAGCATCAGTGTTCCGGCGAGGAAGAATCCTGCATGGTGGGATCCGCAATGTGCTTGGTTGCTGGGACAAAAGAGGAAGTTTCTCCGCTTGGCCCGGACGCACCTGTCTCGGGACTACTGGATTGAATATAAGAAGTTTTCTTCCCGCCTCCGCCGTCGGATTCGTTCTCAGTCTCGGCAATACTGGAGTAACCTGTGCAACAACAAGTCTGGTGGCGGCCTGTATCCAATAATCAAAGCACTGGCGCGTAGGCGTCCTGGGGACGACTCCCACCTTATACTGGAACATGAGTCGAGACTTTTCCCGGACCGCGAAGACCAGGCTCAAATTTTTGCCTCCTACTATGGAGATCGCAGCTGGTTAGAAGCTATCCCGTATGCCCTCAATCAGCAGGACGACAGATGGGACAAGGCGTTCTCGATCGAGGAACTGAATAGGGCCATCCAGAAATCTAGAAACTCAACTCCTGGCGAAGATGGTATCTCAGCCGCTCGTTTCAAGGCCCTCCCCCCTTCTGGTAGGGCCAAACTCCTGGCGACCTTTAACGATCTGCTGTGCTCCGGAAAGGTCCCAAAGAGCTGGACGTCGGCGATCATCCTGCCCATTTGGAAATGTGGGCGGCCTAAGTCGCAAGTGGCGTCCTACCGTCCAATCTCTCTCACGTCGACGGGTTGCAAAATCATGGAGCGAATGATTTTGGCCAGGCTTCTGGATCACGTAACGAGCAAACAGATCTTTCATCCCCGACATTTTGGCTTTCTGCCAAATAGCGATTGTCCCAGAGCTCTTCGGGTATTTTGGAAAGATGTTCAAGAGGCCAGACGGCAAGGGGATTTTATTGTTGCCGTTAAACTGGATATCCACTCAGCATACGACTCGGTGTGGCGGGACGCCTTGATCTACAAGATGGCCGTGGTAGGCATCGGGGGGTTGGTCGGGAGGTGGATTGCCAACTGGCTTTCCGTCCGGTCAATAAAGGTTCGGTGGCGAGGTATCTATTCTCACCCGGTGCAATCTCTCAAGGGGGTCCCTCAGGGGACGGTGCTCTCCCCTCTCCTGTTTATGCTCTATATGTGGGATATTTTCGAAGTCTTCGACCCCGAAGTCCGGGTTATAGTATACGTTGACGACGTGGTCGCCTACAGTAATCACAAAGACCCTCATAAAGCAATCAACTTACTACAAGAGGCCCTGCAACGACTGAAGCAATGGTGTACGCACTGGAAACTTTCTCTCCGGCCAGACAAATGCGAAGCCATAAATTTCTCTCGAAACCGTAGGGTCCCTTTGCAGCAGATTAGGATACATGGCTCGTCAATCCCCTGGAGTAGATCAATGAAAATGCTGGGGTGCAGGTTTTCATCAAACTTCTCGTTTAAGTACCATATTGCAGACGTTCGCGTAAAGTGTACAAAGCGGCTTAATTTATTAAAAGGATTTTCTTCCCCCCTTTGGGGAGCGCTGACCGTTGACCTCTTAGCGCTAGTAAATTCAGTCATTCGGGGTACTATCGAATACGCTAGTCCGATCTACCAACATACGGCTGCGACGGACTTAAAAAAATTGGACATTATCTATAACGCCGCCCTTCGTTTTGCTCTGGGGGTCCCCAGGTGGACCCCGCTCCCCAAGCTTTACCGGGAATCGGGGCAGTGCCCGCTCTCTTTTCGCCGTGGTTACCTCTCGTCTTCTTTCCTTCTCCGTAGCTGTCCGGCGGGAAACTTTGGTCGGTATACCGACGCAGAGGACATCTTCGAGGAAAGTAGCTGGAGCCTGGAACACGCTAGTGTCTCCTCCCACAGCCTTATCCAAAAGGTCTGGCCCTGTTCCAGCGCCCTGGAAAAGGTAGAAATAATCACCGAAGGTCTCCCTTTCCACGACAGGGGGCTACCGCCCCGGGACGTCAAAAACAGTTTCAGGGACTTCGTGTATACCAACTTCCCGTCTTGGCAAATTATTGCCACCGACGCGTCCAAAGATGATGCGAAAACGGCGATAGCGGCGGTAGACCTAGCCCGCAATATTACTCTAGCCTACTTAGTACACCATATAAACTCTGTCTTCACGGCCGAGGCTCAGGCGGTGTCTCTGGGGGTCAGGCTCCTCCGTGGGGACCCTTGTATTATCATTTCGGGTAGTTTGTCGGTCCTGAAAGCTCTCCAGTCCTTGAACCCCAAGTCGGCCTCGGTTATCCTGGCTCTGGCGTACATCCTTTCCAGTAAGGTCAATGGACCCCTCAAATTGATTTGGGTCCCGGGTCATGCCGGTATCCCCGAAAATGAAGCTGCAGACCAGGCAGCAAAGCTGGGACCTTTTGGCACGGCCACCCATGGGGGGGTCGCGGCCGAGGACGTAAAAAGAATCCTCAAGCAAAAAATGTGGCAGGAGTATGAGCAATGGTGGCAGGAGAGCAAGTATGCTGCGGAAGGAATTCATTTGGGGAATAAAATTTATTCGCTCCCTGGCTCACGCAGGGACGATGTTCTGAATGCCCGTCTCCGTACCCTGTCCCTTCCTACTGTTGCGGAATTACTCTTCTACTCCT
Source organism: Cheiracanthium punctorium (assembly GCA_038373885.1). Lineage (NCBI taxonomy): Eukaryota > Metazoa > Arthropoda > Arachnida > Araneae > Cheiracanthiidae > Cheiracanthium > Cheiracanthium punctorium. The sequence continues at coordinate 550,882 of JAWZYV010000630.1, read as the reverse complement.
TGGGTTCGTCGTTCTAAAGTTTTGTTGGTGTAAAACGTTCAAGTAAAAAGTCACTTGTCAGGATGGAACACAAACTTTATTGCTTCTAGATCTTCGTAGTACAATCAGCTGTACACAATTCACAAGCACAATCTAGCAATAACGTGCTTTTAACAATCCGCTTGGATCAGAAGCTCTCACAAATGCTGTATTTCTCACACAAAATAAGTCACTTTCACAGGCAAAAATTCCGTGGAAATATTCAAGGGATAAAGTACACAATCCCTTAAGACACAGCAATGAAGAATTTACACACAGCACTGTAAAAACAGCTTCACAAAGCAAGCTAAAACACAGCTTCTATAGCAATTCACAAAGCACACGTACTGAGAGCTCTTCACACATCGAGCGTTCAGCTCGCACTGACTGACTTCGGGGCGATGCCCGCTTCTATAAATAGCCGACGCAGGAGGTACAAGAGGTTTCCAGAAAAGTCAATTTCTCGAGGGTTCTACATAAAGCGTGAATTTTGATTACGTCATAGAAGAGAAATGTTAGGCTATTATGCGTTTTTAATGCAGGAAAAACAACTTCCAGGCCCCATTGGGAAAATCGCGCCAAATGACCAAAAAGTCGCCAAGCTTGGCGACTTTTGGCGAAATATCGCCAAATTTGGCGCCAAAAATAAGTCCTCAAAAGTGGAGAGATCTAAGCTCTAGGACTAATATTTCTCGAGATTTCTAGAAGCCTATAGAAAAACATATGGGAAAGCGAAACCTCCGTATCTCCGGTTCTAATTGGCCGATTTTGATGCAACAAAAAGAAAAATTTATCTATTTGAAGCGTAGAATACGAATTTTAAACCATTCTAAGCCCCAGAGCAGCGGGTTGCCCCGAAAATTCGTAACACTACGGAGGCCCGTCTTTTTCGGTTGCGGGAATCTCCCCTATGCCACATTTGCTTCTCGGAAACTGGCACGGAACAGCACTATATTTTCTTTTGTCGGGGCTTTGCTGCAGAACGTGCGCTGCTGTTTTCCCGGATGCACTATGATAGCCCGTATGTGTGGTCTGAGTTCTGGGAGAAACTGATCGGTGATGCAAGGCTTCTCGATTTGTGGAGGCGTTTGTTCTTGAGGAGCGGTAGGATTTAGTCTTAGTTGCTCGTTCGTGTAGTGTTTCTCTTCTCCTTGGTTCATCTCCATGACGCTTGCCGATGGATGGTCGGCGGTGTTTGTGTGACTGATTCTTCCACGGTGTTGGATTCGAGGGATCCCTCTTCGTTGGTGTCTTCATAAAAATAAAGTCTGTTTGAAAGTCGTTCGGGTGGGTCCCGTTGTTTAAGTATTGTGGATAGGCGGAGGTAATGCCAGCCAGCCGGCCGTAGCAAAAACCTCTTACAACAAACAAACAAACAAACAAAGAATGTTACATTTTTATGTAACAGTCATGTAGCGTTATTAGCGCAGTGTTGCCAATGTTTATTTTTGTTTTCTTGATTTGGAATCGGATGTGTCGAGGATGACAGAAACCGGCTGACAACAGTGACGTCACTTAACCGAAGAATGACACCGACCGGTGAATTCTCGAACGGGCCTTTGAAGGAGTCTTAGCGGCATGGAACGGCCAGTATGATTGCAGTGTTAGCGGCACGGAACCCTTAGTTTGAATGCAGCTATAAAGTAAGTTCACTTTCTCCCCGGGTACCACTGTGGTCTAGTAGCTAAATTCCGTTTCCGTAAGAACACGGAAGGACGCAGATAACACACTTGTCCATTTCATGTCTATTTCTGATCCAACTCATCCATAATACATCCATGTATATACATAGACATCCATAAGACATCTGTTTATGGACATAATCTGCAAAAAAACAGAATATGTCCATGAATAGACCAAAACTAGAATTAGAAAATCCAGATTACGTCCATTTATGGACTTTTCCAGATGAACCACACTAAGTCAGTGATACGAAATAAAATGGATGTGTTTATAAGTCTAGAAATGGACAAAATGTGGAAAAGTTACTTTTTTGTCATTGATTTTCATTTTACCCAATATTGTACTTACGACGTATGAATTTATTAAATGTTGGAAAACCTTGGCCAAATAGGAAAAAATAGACTTTTGGATATCATCAACCTTTCTTGGTCCTGTGGACAACTACCAGCTGACTGGAAAAGAGCCACTGTAATTCCCATCAGAAAACCAGGCAAAGAAGCAAGCTCTCCCGAGAGCTATAGACCTATTGCCCTCACCAGTATGACTTGTAAACTAATGGAAAAAATGCTCCTTGCTAGGCTTCATTACATTCTGGATTTCGAACATCTTATTCCACCCGAACAATATGGTTTTAGAAAGGGGCATAGTACCACAGATCAGGTCCTGTATTTTTGTCAAAAGGTCAGAGACGCCCAAAACTACAAACCTACTCGACATACCGTGGCAGCCTTACTAGACTTATTTAAGGCCTTTGATACGGTGTGGAAAGACAAGCTTATCATAAAATTACACGATTCCTTCAATATTAGGGGTTCTGCCCTAGTTTGGATTGCTGACTTTCTGCACCACAGATCCATAAGAGTTAAATTCAACAAGACTTTTTCGGATCCTTTTAGACTGGGACAGGGCGTTCCTCAAGGATCAGTCATAAGCCCTACTTTATTCTCCATATTCTTGGCCGGAATCGAGAGGAGGAGATCAGAACTTGTCGATATTGCAATCTTCGCTGACGATATTGTAATTTGGAATTCAGGCACTGACGTGACTAACATTGAAACACTCCTCAATTCCACTTTGACTGCACTTTCTGATTTTGCAACAGAACACAAATTGACTTTCAACCCGGTTAAATCAATTGTGACTCTTTTTATCACTAATAAACATCTATACAACTACAAACCAAAGCTGTATTTTGATACCCAGCCTCTCACCTATGAAAAACATCCCAAGTATCTAGGATTCATCCTGGATCCTGAATTCAACAGCAACAAGCATATTAACCACCTGGTTTCAAAGACTCGTAAGCGCCTTAACTTTCTTAAATATCTAGCTGGCAGGGATTGGGGAGCTGATGCTATCACTCTTAGAACCACATATATTTCGCTTATAAGACCTATTCTGGAATATGGCTACCCTATTTATTCCTGCGCGTCTGAAACCAATCTCCAGAAATTTGAACGTGTACAACTGAGTGCCGCTCGAATCATTCTCGGACTTAAAAATAGCTGTCCTTCTGGTATAGCCCTATTTGAAGCCAACTTACAACCATTGCATCTTCGAAGAAGAGCTAACTTGGTAAAATACTTTAATAAGATTTACAGCTATGGCTCCCAACATCGTACTTCCTTGTATCTGCACACCTGGCATAATAATCAAAGACTTAAGAAATTCAGCCCTTTTAGTTTGGCGGAAACTCAAAACCTGATCTCTCGTGAGGTTGAACCTCAATCTTTGAGATCTTATTTTGATCCCTCAGAAGGAATGCCAAACGTTTTCTTCCACTTTGATCTGAATTCCACTGCAAACAAGCAAACTCATCATGACGACCATCTTCGGCAACTGGCCCTGGAAATCATTAGTCACATTCCTAAAGATGCAGTGCAGGTCTATACTGATGGTAGCCGTACAGCAAATCGTACTGGCAGCGGTATTTACATTAGAACTCCTCATCTTGAGACTTCATTAAAACAACGAAACCCTGATACTTGTTCTGTCTTCAGGAGCGAATTAATTGCAATAAATGTTGGACTTGACGCTATCTTACCTATTGATTATGAATTTGGTGAACTTTGGATCTTATCGGACAGCCGCAGTACACTTCAACATCTTAGTGACTGGTCCTCTGCAGGCGATGAAACCAGTATATCTATCCTGCTCAAACTTAAGAAACTTTCTCAGAACCACGACATCCATCTCCAATGGATCCCATCACATGTAAACATTAGTGGTAATGAGGTTGCAGATAGATTGGCAAAAGAAGGCAGTGAGGACGAAACGACCACTGGTGTTTCGCTTACTCACCAAGAACTGTACTCAAATGAAAAATCTAAATTAAATTCAATTTGGCGCATTCCACCTGCGCACCAATGGTACACCGGAACATCCCCTGGCTTTCTACTGGAAATTAAATGTGATCGTGGCTCCCAGACTGCACTTGCTAGACTTAAAAGTGGCCACCTTAAGTGTCTTTCGCAAGAAATTCCACCCCACTTGCAAGAAATGCTGTGATCATCCAGCCTCTCCAGAGCACATACTGAGTTGCGTCGGACTTTTTAAGGAGGACTTAACATCTGCTCCCCTTTTAGTTATAGACTTTCTGTCGGTCAACAATCTATTGGAGTTGATCTGACTTATGTCAGATCTTTAAAGAGGATAAGCAACAACAACAACATGAATTTATTATATTTTATGTTTTTATTGATATTACATTTTACTCCAAAAAAGTTTTAAAACATTTTAAATTCTAGAGGTTTTTTGTTGCCTGGGAACTTTTGAAATTTAAAATATTTTTTATGTATTATTATTTTCTATAAAAGCGGTATTGTGTAAAAAGAAACTCATATCCTCATACAAAAAAAAAGAGGAAAATTCTCTAGCGACTCAACATCCAAAAAGGAATAGCTGCATATTTTTTCTAAATTCCCAGTCCGAAACTAAAAAATCTTTACTTCAACATTTTGACGCAACAGAGTAAGTCCCGCTGCGTATAGTGGCTAGTAGAGATGAGTTCGGGCTCATTTTTTGAAGCCCGAGCCCGCCCGAGCCCGAGCAATATTATTTAAGTCGGATCCCGAGCCCGAAATTTCAGCTAAAGATAAATAAAATTCAATAAAATTCCATAAAATTCAAATAAGTAATCCTTTGATAGAATACAATGAATTTTGCCGTTTGTGCAAATTAAAGACAAATACGGTTGCACATTTTTAATGTACTTTCTAATTCTTTATATCTATGTTTATGAAATAATGTCCGATCTCATGACTAACTAAGCAATATAAGCCGCCGTTCTGAAATACCCAAAGAGCTTCACGCGCCTTCTAGGAACCCGTGCCACTATGTTTTTTAAGTACTTTTATTTTCCATATGAATCAAGTTTTAAAAATCTGTTTCAAGAAGTATGTTCAATAAAATAGAAATTTTTCACGAGCCCGAGCCCGCCCGAGCCCGAATGCAATTGTGAATTACAGAGCCCGAGCCCGGTTCGGGCCCGGGCTCGGGCTCGGGCTTTCGGGCTCGGGCTGAGCCCGTCTCATCTCTAGTGGCTAGCACATTCTACTATGAAGTCCATAATTAAGGGTTCGAATCTGAAGCGGGGCAAGTACTTAAAGGTTGCTTAAAAAAATTAGGTACAAATATTTTTACAAAATTCGTTATTAAGATGTAATGCTAAACTTAAATTAATTATTACATAAAATTAGCTAAAAATTATTAAATGGTTTTTGTTGATGTCCAGGATTCGACCGTAAAAGATCTGTAAATAGACAAACACGTCCATTATTACGTCCATATACATGTCTATAAGACGTCATATGGGCGTCCTATAGTGCCATATTGACGTAAAAAATGGACGAGAATTGAACGAATCCTGGATGTTTAATGGACATGTCAGCTTGTCTATATGACGTCTTCTAGGCGTGTTCTGGACAAGTTTGTGCTATCTGGGGAGAAGCAGCCTCCGGCTTGCGCTTGGTAGGGTTAACCCCTCACTTATACTGGGCTACTGTGGGACCGTGTATGCTAATGGGAGCTGGTGCACGTAAAACCTGACGCGGTTCCATTGTCCTCCATGTTAAAATAATATCTCTGGAGGTGCCAACTTGACTAGCAGGCAGGAGTCCTTTTTTCTAGTCCTTTCGGGGACAATGGTACCTCTTTCCATGGATAGCACGATCGTCTCCTATCCATGGGCACGAGAACAACAACAGTAACTTTCTACCCGGGATTTGATATCACTAAATCATATGATTGATCGAAAAAATACGTAATCATGGGATAGATAATACATCATGGAAAAGCGGCATTTACCCTTCATCGGACAGAATTTTTCTACCTCAGATTTTTTCCTTTATGTAGGGGAAGTGAGGTACTTTGTACATAGAAGCCATTAAATAAGAAGGAAATCAGATTGAGATAAGAATCACAAAATAATTACAATTTTTTTAGCTGATCTGATTTCATTGATTTAGAGGTAAAATTTTTTTTTCTCTATTTTTAAAAATCAAATATGTTTTAAATCAATATTCTATATTAAAAAAAATAAATAAAATTTTAGAATTTTTATAACGAAAGCGAAAGTTGTAAAGCTTGTTTTTAAAGACCTCAAACTGTGTTCATTAACTATTTCCGTGACCTTTTTCCCAGGATTCCTCAAAAATTTAATGTCAGCCATATTAGATGAGAATTATTGCCCTTCAGAAGGCGTTGTTTACCAATAACTTTGTTTTTGTTGAGTGTTTAAAGTGTGATGTAGGCAAAAAGTCATCTTATTTTGTCTTAAAATTTAAGGATGGACTTACCTTCTCCAGGTTCACCGGATAAGTATGTTTTTCAACCTCTTCTCAATGTTTTGTTTGTATTAATGTTTACATATCACAACGAAAACTTATTTACCAAATTAGTCATTAAAAAGGGATGATTATGTGTTAGAATTACTTTGATAAGCTTTTTTGAGTTTCTGTTTTACATTTGCTGTAGTTTTGCTTCACATTTAAAAGAGTTATATGTATTCAAGTGTTTGTACGACTCCTGCATTAGCGTTTCAGCAACAAGTGAATCGTTATTGAGGATATTTGCGAGTACTTTTACTTTTCTTGATATGACATAGAGATTATTTTGTTATCATAGTTCAATACAGCAGAATGTATCTCTAATGATGTTATCTCATATATTTGATGTCAGTTACCACGCAGTTAAAGGCTCTAGTCACCATTCATGCCATTGTTTAGTTTTGTTTAGGCAAAACGATTACGGATTAATCACATATAATTTTGTCAATAATTTACATATATTGTATAAAAAAGTGTTCTCTTTAAGTTGCGTTATTCTATTAAAAATATTTGGAATATAGAATAAACAGTTTTGATGTAAGTTTTATGCTCATTCTCGCATAATTTATTTTAGCCACTGAATGAACTTTTAAATTCGTACTATACGGCATTTAATATTTAAGTAATGTAACATTCGATGATATTAATGATTTTCTCAAAACAGAATGATTACAGTATGTGAAAGAACTTAATTATTTTAATGAGTTAACATATATTTAGAAAGAGAATTTAAGCGTGATGACATTGTAAGTTAATATAATAATTCATAGCTGTGAAATTTATTGCTTAGTTTAAATCTTGATACTTGTTATTACGTCTATGCATAGATATAATTGATGGTTTTTGTACACAAACATAAAAAAAAAAAAAAAAAATTAACTGACTCTCTTTTGTGTGCATCCTTTTTGGGACTTTTAAATCAAACCAAGAAAGCTTACGAATACAGTGGTAATGTATGTGATGCAGGGATCAATGCATACGAAATTTGAATCTGTTTTACTGCTCCTTCACAAAATTACAATTGATGAAAACGGCCCCTTAACAGAATTATAATCGATTAAAATGGGCCCCTTCGCAACAGGGTTGTCAGATTTGCTGCCCGGGTATATCTGCATTTTCCCCACCAGGGTGGGTTTTTTGGGTAAAATGTTTTTTTAAAAGATAAAACTTGCATCATTTTAAAAGAAATATCGGAATAATAATTTATTCTATTTTAGAAGCATATAATTTCATAAAATTTTTTAAAGTTCTATTTCAATTTGGGATTATTTTTATTACTTAGTTAATTTTTTTGATGAGATAAAAAAATGCAAAACAGAAAAGCGGACCACTGTGCCCCAACTCCCCTATTATGGAGCACTCTTGCATGACCTGCATTGATTTTGGTGAGTATAGAGGTAATAATTTGTTCACAGGGTTACGAAAAATAGTTCTTATATGTTTTGACCTATAGACACAAATCACTTAAAGTGCATTAATGCTCAGACGGTGCATTTAAATAAGTTTAAATTGGGTATATATATTACATACGTATATTATAGAATTAAAACATTGGGTATGACAGTCTCATTTTTCTACAGGCAGTTGGTAAAACTTGATAAGTGATGTGGACAGTCAAAAAGGCTTAGAAAAGAATCCTGAGACCACTTAATAAATTTACTTTACAATTTGTTCATTTTAAGGTCAATTTTTAAAATCTGTTTGGGAGTGTTGAATTTTTGTTTGCTATTTTAAACAGTAGCACATATGACATGGCTATCAGTTATGCCCCATTTACATTCAGACCTTCCCACTTCTTTTCTTGCTACAGCTTTTTTTCCAGGAAATGCTTCTGCATCAGCTCCAAAAGCTGTGAGCGTTTGCATTCATTTTTTAGTTAGTAGCTGTACCCGCCTTCTCCAGTATGTAGTTTTCTACTGTACTTCCCTCCTCCTTCCTTAAAAATCCCTTAAAGGGTGGATTGTGCCAGGCAAAGAGAGCAGCAATAAAGGTTATGGCATGAGCAGGACGAGAGAGGGTTTACACTCCTGTTACTGCCGTTTCTCCCACTCACTGCCGTGAAAGTGGGCTGAGTGTAAACGAGGGGTTAGTTTTTCACAATTTTCAAATATTTTTGGTAATAAAAGTGTTTCTGTTTATTGCGTTGGTTAAGTAAAAAATGCTAACATTTATTTTTATTTTTCAGTTTTACAACTAATGCTTAATTATATTTATTTTCAGGTTAAGTATACTCGGTAGAAACGATTCTAGTTTGCATAAAGAGAAAGATGACCCATCACATAGTTCTGAAATAAATGAAAGACAAGGTAATAATTTAAAATTCATTATCCATAAGTTTTAATGTGCTCTGTGTATAATGCGTCTAGGACCGTGCTGTACTTTTAGGCATAAGAAAGTAACTAGAGGTAGGATATCTATTTAGAATTTTTAGTATAGACAAATAAGGGCTATTCTTAAAAATAGCAGGGTGTGTCACTTGAGGAGCTCCTTCATCAAAATATAAAATAGTTCTTTTTCAAAAATATTGCTTTTTTAAATTTATTTTTTTGAAAAGGTTCATTACTCAGTAGTTTTTTTAGTCATTTCTAGAAAAATGAGCAGTTTAGTTTGTATTCTATGTCTTTTTTCAAGTCTGTGACCAGTAGTCATGACATCGGTGGTCAGCACAAGGGATTGAAAAATTGTCACTTTATTTATTGATATAAGGCCCTTTAACTCATTGTCACCATATATATTGATAATGCCCCTTAGCTCATCAAAGTAAAACATTCTAAAAAATATAAAATGAACTACTGAACATAAAAATGATCTTTTACACAGCCATGTAAAATTATTTTCCGCAACTATTTCTGTTGAAATTTGTTAGATTGCCATTCATATGTTTTTTCAGTATTAATTTCTTAATTCATATTAATATTTTATTAAAAAATCTAATGATAACAAATTATATTTGGGCTGTTTAATACTGATATTAAGAAGCTGATTTTTATTCCCTACTTTTAGAATTAATTAAATATGAAATAAAGTATGAAAAAATATTTATATATAGTAGAAGAAATTTTCGGAAGCTCCTTACTCATTAATTTTTAATTCAGATGTATTGAAAACTGGTATCCAGAGTTAAAATGAACTAAGTTTTTGAAATATGAAGAGAAAATTAAGTGCTGCCATTAAAAAAAAAGTTTGGTGTATACTTAAATACGGAGATGTATGCAAACCTTATGTGTAGCAAATTAAAGTGTAGGTTATTCATAAGTGATTGGTATTTTATCTTTGCTGTTGAATGACAAATGACAGCCCAATAAAAGACAAGTGGGCCTCCCCCCCTTTAGCTGTAGATATATAGTTTACTTATTTGATGTCTATTGCTTAACCCTACAAGGCTCAATTTTTTTACTGTGTCTGAAATAAATATATGTGATAATGTTAGTAATTATTATTTGGGGAAAAAGAGTTTAAAAAATAATAACCTAATATTTTACTAGAAAATCCCTTTTTTATTTTAGTTTTGTATGAAGTACATCGGGCCTTAGCTATACTTTTTTGGTATTTATTTTGAAATTTTATTATTCACATAATTTCTTTATAGGACGAGCTCTAATACACAGTAATTTTTTCTGGGTCAAAACTCTTTGCTAACTATTTTTATTAATTTTCTAAAGTAAAAAAAAACCACATTCGAAAGATTACTGTTTTAAATTTCAATCAGTTTTGGCAATAGCATGAACAGTAAGTACATCTATGTGCAACAGCTTGAATTATATCATTGCTCTCTATGTATAAATACTCTTTAAAAATCGACAGATATCTATAATTATTCCTCTATGTCTATAAAATGGTAGTATATAGTATGGTAGTATAAGGTAAATGGTAGTATAAGTGGTTAAAATAAATAAAAACTTTGTGAAAAACACACACATAAAAGGTTACTTCAAGGCGTAACGATCGTTTCGACCGAAAATTCGTTTGGTCTTTGTCAGAACTGAAAAAGTTCCCTCTGCTCTGTTTGACGGAAGGGTTTGTCTGACGAAGACTGAACGAATTTTTGGTCGAAACGATAGTTACGCCTTGAAGTAACCTTTTATGTGTGTTTTTTTCACAAAGCTTTTATTTATTTTATCTTTTAACACCACTTTTTTGAGTGTTTATTTTCATAATTAAAGTGGTTGTTCCACATAGAGTGGCAGGTGCCTTGTAGAGTTAACACATCACCCCTGTAATAGGTCATAAACTGCCTTTGTCTGTGACATAATTCTTTTAATAGTAAAAATGATTTTATTTTCAAAGAACAGCTTTAAAACTAATTAGTATAAATAATTAATATGGTTGGCACTGTGTGAGGTACTTTTTTGTTATACCCGTGTATTTGCTTAAAGTATATTAACTATTAAAGTATATGTTAAGATTTTATTTATTGTTTATGCAGGATTTCTCCCCTCCCCCCTTCCCCCCTTAAAGTACTAATAACTTAAGTTTTGTTTGATTGCACTTTTTGCTGTTTGATTGCACAAATAACTAAGTTTTGTTTGATTGCACTTGATTTTTTGATTATATCCTCAGTTTTAAATGAAATGTTACATACTGCTATTTTTATTCAGACCTTATGGTGCAGCGCTGTGTCATCATTCAGAAAGATGAGAAGGGATATGGTCTCACAGTGTCTGGTGACAATCCAGTGTTTGTGCAATCTGTGAAAGAAGGTATATTTGAACTCTTTCCATTTTAGTAAACTAATTAGATTTTTCATTTAAAAGGATATCTTAAGAAATACCTTTTTCCCCCCTTAAATTATGTAACAAATTTTGTTTTGTCTCAGTATTGCTTTTTGTGATACTTAAAAAACAAAACAAAAAAACAAGAAAGATAAATCATGCCAAACACATCGATCATAAAACACTTTCCAACACAATGTTTTTGCTCCAAATTTGGCGATATATTTTTCTTAAATCTTGCGAGATTTTGGAGATAAAATGTTATTATCACTATAGATGCAATTTTATGAGACTCTGTAAAAGACCTTTAAATTGTTTTCCATTTATTGATTTACCACCAAAAAAAAAGGGGTGTGCGTGTAATCTTTATGCACGATTGAAGTAAAACTTCTTTGACGTTGGATTCAGTTACAGCCAGATTCATTTTCTTTGTGGTGTTCATCCCCATGTTCTTAAACAGTTGTTCCGTCTGGAGGCTGGGTTAGAATCCAGGGAGTGTCCATGTATTGTCCTTTAAATGTGTTCTTAAATCGCTTGCAGCTGGGGTTGGTTTCTTTTCGGTGTTCCATACCTGTGTTCTTAAACTGTTGTTCCATCTGGAAATTGGGTTAGAATCCAGGAAGTGTCCATTTGTAGTATTATTCTTTAACTGTTTTCTTAAGCCATTGCTCCGTCTGGAGGTTGGGTTTGAATGGGGGGAATTGTCCATAGTCTAGTATTATACTTTAACTGTGTTCTTTAACTGATGTTTTCCTCTGTTTGTTGGGTTCGAATGCAGGTAGTGTACATTTTTTTTTGTGTGTTTTTCTATCACAGCATTCTTAAGCGTTCATTTCGTCTGTTGGTAAGTTTCAAATTATCATTCTGCATCCGTGTTTTTAAACTGCAGGTTCTGTTTATTGTTGCAGCCAGGGTCCGTTTCTTTGTGGTGTTCCATCCCCGTGTTAAACCGCCTCCTTCTTGAGGTTGGGTTAGAATCCACGGAGTGTCCATTTGTTATTCTTTTATTCTGTTCTTAAACCGTTTGCAGCCAGTGTTCGTTTCTTTGTGGTGTTACAGCCCGTGTTCTTAAACCGTTGTTCCGTCTGGATGTCGGGGTAGCATAAAGAAGACCATACGTCTTCGAAATTCGAGGACAGTCCCCAAATATAGATTAAAAAAAAAAACTTTGTCCCTAAAAATACCTTGACTTCTTGGGGATGCGAAAAGTCCCCAAATTTAAAGATTCGTACTTTTTTCCCCTGAAAGTTTCTGTTTAGTTTATTTCTTTCAGAAAAAATTGAAGAAATAAGAAAAATAAAACAACTAAAAGCGCCTTCTACTCAGAGAAACAATGAAATTCGATCTCTGAAAACGTTTGTTGTCATTGTATGTGTAGCGTGTACAGACATCCAATAAAGTATTCGACTATGAGTCAAATTTCCCATTTCAGTTTTGTTAATGATTAATCACTTTTCAGGAACAACCATGCTTTAAATATGAAATTGAAGTACGAAATTTTTCTTGCATTCGAATACTTTTTTAGAGGGTGTAAAAGGTTTCATGAAAAATGATCACAAAACGAGCCAATGTAAAAAGCAATGTCTTCTGAAAAATACAAACACTATGTCAAGTATTAAATTATGAATAAATTGTAATATTTCAATATGGTTTTCCTTTCATATTTCTGGTTTAAATAAATATTTATAAATACTTTCATTAATTTATTAGAAATAAGAATACACAATTGATATAAAGAGCTATTAGCATGGTAATATGTTGTGTCCTCGAATAAGTCCCCAAAGATATTTTCTAGTGTCCCCAAGTTTTCCTTGGATTCCAGGACAATGCTTGATTTGTCCCCAAAATACTGTTTAGAGATATGGTCAACTTAGGTTAGCATCCAGGAAGTGTCCGTGTTGGACTATTATTCTTTCACTGTTTTCGTAAAACGTTTTTCCGTAGGATTTGAATTGAGAGAATGTCTATGTTGTGGTATTTTTCTTTAACTGTGTTCCTAAACTGGTGTTTTCTTCTGTTGGTTGGTATCGAATGCACATAGGGTCTATTATTGCCTTTTTCTATGGCAGTGTTCTTAAACCTTTGTTTTCCTCTGCTGGTTTTGTTCAAAGTATTATTCTGTTTCCGTGCTCTTGAAATGTAGTTTTCGTCTGCTAGTTTGGCTCGATCGCAGGTTCCATTTCTTCATGTTTTTCTATCACCGTGTTCTTAAACCGTAGTTTTCGCCTGCTGGTTGGGTTCGATCGCAGGCAGCTTCTGCTTTTCCAAAACCACGTGAGCGTTACTTCCGTCAGAAAAAAAAATCAGAGTTTCTCTCTAGTTGTGCCTAAAGAAGTTTTACTTCAATAATGAAAATATCGCTAACCTCGGTTAATTTTTCAAAGCATTTTTTTTTCTGCACCATATTTGGCAATTTATCAAAAAGCACAGCTTTTGAGGGAGGCACACGATCATCGTCGGATTATTAGCTAATTAAACTGTAGAATAGTATTATATGCTTTAAATGGATGTCTGTCTCTTAACTGTCATTGACCGTATTGTATTGGAATTATTTTAAGTGCTCCTGTAAAACTATTAACGATACAGACATTATTTTTAGTGGAAAGCTTCATCTTGTAATCCTTAATAACATCTAATTTCGTTTCATTTCAAATAGCAGAATATTTCTAAAACTAGAGGTCAAAGCCTGTTGTGGAGGTAATTACGAGTGCTAGAAAAAACATTTGACGAAAGCATGTCTACACTCAATGTATTTAATGTTCATCTACCTAAAAAAAATACAGTATAACATTGCTATAACAATATCCGATACAACAATAAATCTTCTTATATAAATATGGATATATATATATATATATGGTATCTATATATATATATGGATATATATGGATATATATATATGGATAAAATTTTACGTTCCTTTGGAACGCAAAATATGTGAGATTATATTCCAATTATATTGTATTGGAATATAATATGTGAGATTATATTCCAATACAATATAATCTCACGTCGATATAACGATACATCCGTCTAGAACGATAAATTTATTTGGTCCCTTTAGTATTGTTGTATCGAGGTTTTACTGTAGCATCATATTCAATATTTATTATATACCCAAATATTATAAATATCCTGATATAATTTCATGCTCTAGTGTTGACTCTAGAAAAAAAGGGCCGGCGGGGGGGGGGGGGGGGGGGGGGAGGGGGGGGGAAATTTTCAAAAGGGGCACCCTGTTCTCAAAAAGGGCACTTTGGGGTTCCACGAGGATGTACAGGTAGATAGCATATAGAAACTGGTTTGAAACGATCTGATCCCCGAAACTTTAACATGTAGAGTTATAATATGTGTTTTGACTTACAATGCATAGTAAGATTTTTTCCAATTTGTCTTAGTTTCCCCCCCCCTCTTCTTTTGGAGAAAATATCCAGTAGAAGTAAGTGTAAGCAAAATAGGAAAAATAATTTGTTGATAATATTTTGGTCTAAACATGACATAAATATGTGAATTAAATCTACGTAACTAAAAGTTTTGATTTAAAAAAAAAAAAAGAAGTTTTAATGTAAGTAATGTTGAATTTTCTGCTTAATTTTTTTTTCTCAAAATTACGTGACATACATGTTTATTATTTATAAGAATAGTACATTTATTGAAGAAGATTTCAGAAATTTTTAGCCAGACATGATTTGTTAGGCAGTAGGAGAAGGCAGAGGGACTGTTAATTTTTGTTCCTCCATTTTATCACACTATCACTACTGGACCACAATGACTGGATCTCATTCATATATGATATTTCACCTACATTGGTACAAACTTTTAAACAGAAAAGGACTGTCAGTGTAAGTGGATTAGGGCAGATGCGTTTAGCATGTAATAAAAATAATAAAATTTCTGCAATGCAGGATGTATAAAATTTAATTATATAAATCAGAATTTTATTTAAATTCTTTTGTTTGCAATAATTATTGAATGAGTACCAAGTAAAGATTTTCAAAGTTACCCTTATTACTATTAGACATTATTAAAATTGCATCAAACAATTTAACTCATCCATCAATTGATAACTACAGAAATTGGGGAAATTTAATTCAGAATACAGAAGATTGCTGGAAAAAATGGCATACCCATGCAAATTTTGTAATACATCCTATGGTTGGAATGTACAACACCATATCAAATCAAATCACTGAAATATATTTGTTATTCCTCTTTCACTTCTAATTTAATGCTTGCTCATTCATGAAAAGTGAATATGTTTTTTAAAAAGTACTATTTCTTTAAAATAAATAAAAATAATTACTAGATGTAAGTTTTTTAGCAGGTATAAAATTAATATTTTTTTTATCTCACAGAATTGTCCAAAGGTATGAAATAAAGTTTAAAATATTTTCAATAATTTATTTTTCATAAAGCTTTATTTTTAATTTCTTGTAACATACTTAAAAAGGTCTCTTTAAAAACACTAAATTTTCTTTCTTAACCTTGGGTTCTTAACCCTTGCTTTAATCTTTTTAAAATAAAAAAGTACTAATCAATATTTATTTTAACTATCAAATGTTTTTAATCAGCTTAATATAATTAAAATAATCAACATCCTGGTGCCAAAAGTACTTAAACAAATTATTAAACCTTCCAGAATTCTTTTTCTTTTTTTTTTTCAACTGAAAATAAGCTTAAATTGATGACAGTTTGTTTTATGAATAACCTAGCTGTTAACTTATGACACAATTTGTTTTCTGAAGACATTCTTTCCCAAAACTAGCTTTCTTTTGCTTTTATTTTTTTTTCCTTTCTTCATTCATTAAAATGTTGAGAATTTTAAAATCAGAAGCTATATAATATGAATATTTAGAATACCAAATCTTGTCAATAGTCTGATTTACTAAATTCTGCATTTACTCCACTTTTATGCAATTAAAACTGTGGCGTAATAAGAGAGGGGGGGGGGGGGATCCACCCCGGCGGCAAAAAAAAAAAAAAAAAAAAAAAAAAAAAAAAAAAAATAATAAAGTGGAAAACTAAAGGACCGAAATGGGGGGCAGAATGCTGAAACTTAGAAAGAATGGGGCGGCAAACTGAAGGACCGCACCGGGCGCCAATAACCCTAGCGCTACATTGCTAAAGCAAAAGATCATTATTATGCTCTGATTTTGGCAAAAGCATAATGTGTTTCAATTGCTGTATTCACAAAACGTCGCAAATCCCTCGATTTTCAGATGGATTTGAGTCGATAAAGCCACGACTGAACATGGTACACGGCTGAAGTGTTGAAGTTCCCACGTTCGGCGGGCCCCGCCTGCGCGACTGTCAGTCTGGACACCACCCGCGGGAGATGTATAACAAAGCCTGCGCTCAGGTTTGTGACGTCACAAGTACTAGGCCTTCACTGAATAGTAGAATAAACGCTTGTACTTTTGTCGCTCGCTCTTTAAACTATTTTAGTTCCTGTAAAGCCCGATGTGAGAGATAGTTTTAGATATAAAGTTAAAAATAGTATTATAGAGAAGTATTTATTTTAATAAGTATTTTTCTTATATTTATTTTGTTCAAAATAAGCTTTCATTTGTATTCTAACTACAAGTAAATTAAATGCAGGATTTAAAGCAAAATTCACAGTACTATGTGTAATTAATTGTTATTAAATATTAAGATATTTTCCAAATGTGACATATATATTCATTCTAATCTTTTAAATGTCTTCTTTTAAACCCCCTTCCCCCTTAAAACGTAAATATGAATTCTTTAATTGAGACATTTTCAAAGAGAGTAAAAAGAACACAAATGGTATTTATTATTTATTAAGCCAGAATTAGTACATTTATAACGTATGTTAAAATAAACGCATTTAATGACCATTACTTTCAGAATACATTTCTTACTTTGCACTTGCTTTAAAGGCTTACAAAAAAAAAAAAAAAAAAAGAGAATATAATTTAAGAGCTTAAATAATTGATATTATTTACTAGTACAACATAAATACAACATTTTTAAATCGAGATCATAAATAGTTATAAAAGCTTTTACATAGGCAATTTTTTCCCAAGAATATTGCATGGAAGATTTTATTTTACAGTAGTACTGAGGAAAATTTTTAAAAAGAGGAGTATATAAATTGTAGGGATGGACGCGAGACGAGACAGAGATTTACAGCTTTTTTGCGAGACGAGACACACATTCTTAACATTACGGTATAGGGATTTTTGCGAGACGAGACAGGCTTTTATGCTATTTTGCGAGACGCGAGACTCTTATTTTTCGTCTCGCGTCCATCCCTAATAAATTGTAATCGATCACAAATGTAGTTAATAAAGGCATTACTAGATTTAAAAAGCGCATTCATGCAAGAGATTATATAATAAGAGAAAAGTATTTATAAAATCAGTTATAATACCCTCTTTTATCAGAAGTCCGTCAATGAATAAGTTTTAGAATTTCACGTAAAACTAATACTGAATTCTTTTAAAGTTTTTCAGCTTATTACCATGAACATTACCTATTTTTTTCTATGTTTATATTGCAACTTTTTTCCTGATTTACAAAATTCAAAAACTAAACAAGCAGTTCATATTATTTTATAATTAAAAGTTTCAGTTGATTTTTAACTAAAATTTGCCTCGTTTTGACGGTTAGTATGGATTATAGATATATTTTCAATTTTCTGTCAACAAAAAAGTTTTCAACTAATAACAAGTATAGAAATTATAATTATGAAATTGCAATCAGAATTATAGTGAAACAAAATGAAATTTAAGTAAAGGTAGTTGATTCGATGATATAAATTAAATTTTTGTACTAGATTTAAAAAGCACAATCAAGCTGAGCAAGCATAACTGCATTTCACAAGATTATACAAGAGTACTTTTTAATACTTTTCTATACAAGATTATTTTTAATAAACATGTCAAATTAATTGAATTTCCTAATAATTATTTAGTAATTAATTAAAAAAAGGAATAGATGAATTTTAAGACAACTTTAATCTTTTGAATTAAAATTCTGTCCAAGAAATGAAGCACAAATGTTAGATACATATTTATTTTTTCAACATTCAAATGCAAAAAATGCTACAATGAGAAAGCAGATTGTTAATAAATCACGTATCTTAAGCATTTATCCAAGAATATCAAGATTTAATTTATCTTACATATAAAAAAGGCATGCTTTAATCAATAAATACAAATTATATATTTAAAAAAATGTAGAGTATATACAGGGCCGGCCCTAACAGTTTTGCCGCCCCGGACAAAAATATAAAATGCCGCCCCCCCCTCCCATAGTAAAATTACTATTAAAAGAAATAAATTGTTTACAGATTCTGTTTTCATGCCTATAAAACTGGAATAGCTCTTTAAACATAACACAGCATAAGAAACAACCATATTTATTAAAAACCACACATTAAGCTAAAAACCAAAAGAAAGAGAGAAAAATCAAGAGTTCTTTTTCTGGCTTTTAATTTCGCAAAATTCCTGACTTTTTCTCTTAAATCAATTTTTCAACTAATTCATGTTCGATAGCCAATGTAGTTAAATTATTTAACGTATCTGGAAGAGTTGTGGAACAAAAGAAATTTTTAGTTAACTTTAATTTTGAGAAACTCTTCTCTGCACTTGCCACAATTGTCGGCAAAGAAAGCAAAATTCTCGAAGCAGAAGTGCGTGTAAAATCTAGAGTTGAAGTTAGCTTAAAAATTTCAATTGGGCTTTCTTTTTTGCCTAATAAGGCAGTAACTGACACTATTTCATTTACTAGATCAAGAGCGTTTATATTCCCTGATTCTCCATCGGGTCAGCATTAACTCTAATTGTTTACACTTTACACAGTGTTAATACTGTTACACTGTGTTACAATGTTTAATTAGCACTTTTTAGGAGTATCTTTAAATCATATATGCCGTGCAAAAATTTAAAATAATTACATTGGGTACTTATTAAATTAAATCTGCATTCTAAGGCAATCGCTTTATTTACTGTAAAAAATAAAACTATTTTGAATTTTAATTTAGGATCCTTCGGCAGATCATCTCGTGCTTTGCAATCAAAATTAATATGTTACGTTTCTGCGTAAACTCAGTGTTAGCCAGAATACTATCTCGTCGGTCAGTTCTCTTGCATAACAGAACATTTCATTTAAAATCACATCCAATCGAAGCTCCTTTGAAAAAAAATCTTTACAGTTTCATAAGAGTTCTAGAGCAGGTGGTAAATCGTTGTCTTTTGACTGCAATAGCTTTATTAACCCTACAATGCATGATTTTTTTTAAATGGGCTGAAAATAAAATCGCAACTTCATTTAGATTTACTTATGCTAGGAAAAATATTTGCTAAAAAATTCAGCATGTAATTTCCCAGAAAAATCATAAAAAATATTCAGATACGAAGCTCCACCCTACAGCTCTCGTAAAACCGAAGAAAGTAATATAGCCCAATTTTACTTTATTTAGTCCAATATTACCATGTTTCAATAGTTTTGTGTTTATTTTCATTTAGCAATAAAAATTAGAAGCAATTAAAAATTCAGCTAAAGTTTGTTCAGTGAACTGGATGCACTTGTTATAAATCCATGCTTGATTTCTCAAAAAATAATGCTGGCATACATTTTAAAAACTAACATTTATTTCCATAAGATCTTACATTTATTTTAAATGCATATTTTAAACAAAAACTACAACATTTTCTTTTTATTACAAAAAAATAAAAAATAAATGAGAGTGTAGCCTATTGGCTACAGTATGCACTGTAGGGTTAATGGATTCACGGAATTGAAGATTTTATACCAAATAATGATAGATAGAACGTAGGAACATGAACTGTTTGAGAGAATTAAATAATCCTGAAGCCAAATCACAAACAAAAACTTAAAATTCTTTCATCAATTTTAACGGTAGCCTCATTGGAATTAGATTTGTCAATAACTTTATACCTTACCAAGAATGCGATTTGTACGATGTTTTTGGCATCAGGAATGCAATCTAAAAATATGGGATAGTATTTGGATTGTTGAACTTCATTAGCAAAGTGTAATTTGAATCCAACTGGAAACCTTGTGAAAATCTATGCAAAATGAGTAAATATTTGTCTGCACATCACATATAAACAACTGAAGCGAATGAAATTAATTTTATAGCCACACCAAAAGAGGCAACTTAATTTAAACTGCAGGTGCTAAAATATTTCTAATTCGTTTAAAAGTTTTGAGATTTAAAACTGTTGTTTGAAAACTGTGTGTAAATGTATGTTCGCCCTTTGTTAAAAAATGGCTCAATGGAATAGAATGAAACTGGAATTATATTGAATGGTATGTTAATTGAAACAATAGATACGAAAATTGTTTTAAATAATTCATAGACTTTGATTTAGATTTTGTAAAAATCGCTTAAAAAGTTTGTTCTGGCATCCATCAAAAACGGATTAAGAGAACAGAATGAAATTAGGTCATGTGATAGGTAACAAAGCATTATCGAAATTTTTAAAAGATTTGAATAAATTGAAAGGGTTTGTAAAAGTTGCATTGCATTTTTTTCTTTTTTTAGGGGGCGGGGAGAGATGGGGGGTCACTTAGAGGCGTCTGGAGGTAATACAATAGGTGGCTGTTCGACTTAAACAAATTACACCGATTTCTTTTTTTAAATTATTATATTTTTAATTTTCAGAAAATCGTGCAAAAATTTTCCGGCATAATATTAAAATTTCTAAAGTTAATAGAACAAAATTCAGTTACTGACGAGGAGATTGAATTAAATAACGTTGTTTGAATTCTTCTTAATTATATATATATACATATATATATTATTTTGAGAAAATTTTGTGTGACCACTTCGTGAAAACAACTAGTGGTCAGACAAAAGGAAAGGAAATGAAATGAAATTTTGTTAAAAAGTAGGCGGTTAGTAAATTAAAATTACAGGTTTTTAATTTTCTAGAAATTTGAATTATTTTTGAGGTATGACGTAAACTTTAATAAAGTTCTTAAACCTAAAATCAAAACACTAATCATAAACCATTCAGGTAAAGCAACTTTCTGAAATCTAAAACCGATTTTCTGAACTCTAAAATTTTCTTTTAGCTGCAATCAGTCGTTGTTTCGTAATCCATTCAAGAAAAAGAGATTTTTTGAAATCTAAAATGAATTTTCTAAAATCTAATGCTAAAATTTTTCGTTTAGCCACAACCATACACCACGCAATTTAGCAAAGCACGCTTACCTTCTCTCAAAAACCATATAATCCACAGTGAAAATCCACAAACACAATTAACGGAAAAGAATTAGTTTATCCAAAAAAACGGATCCGAAAAATACGAGTACAAGGAACCGAAAACTTTGTCGTTAACCCCTCGGAGTTTCCATAAGAAATGGCTTTTGGAATTCAAACCAACCGCCGCGCATGCGCTCCGTTAACACAACGTATCAAAACGTTCTCGAACCAAAACTAAAATATACCATAATATGATTCTGCTCCCATACAAACACAGCTGCGCATGCGTTAAATCGAAGAAGCGAAACGAGGTAACTCATGTAAAGCAATACTAACAACATTGACTAAAACATCTCACAAGTGCTTACATGTACTTATAGATTCGGTTAAGTAAAACTTAATTACTTTTTATGTGAGGGGGGGCTGTGCCCCCCCTCAACCCCCCCTTTCTTTTTTTAGTAGAATAAATTTAATAATGTAAACAAATAAGAGTCCCGTCAGAGGCAAAAACGCGCACTACAGAAACAAAATGGCGGATTTCCACATGGTTGCCAGAACGCAAACTAAAGTCGCCAAGGTTGCCACCATCGTAAGCGCAAGCGCAAGAACAACTTTCAATCACAAACACGTGTTGATGAAATTGTCCAGTGTAGTTTGAAGTTGTGAAATATTAATTTGAAATGTCGAAAATTAAACATATCAATATAATAAAGTTTTCCTTGATTCTTTTACAAAGGAATATCCTTGTATCGTCAAATCGCGAAGGGGATGCAATTTTGCTTTTTGCTCCGTGTATAGGACCGACATCAAAATTGCGTATCAAACATGAATAATCTTGCTAAGTATCAAACATAAATAATCTTGCAGACAAATAATTTTCAGTTGTTGTTGTTGTGTGTGATTATGGCAACGCTACACTAGGGCGATCAGCCAGGGGGGTGCCTTGGCAGGAGGACTTTCTAAGGGGTTCTAACGCGTACTCTCGTTACATCTGGAGAAAACCTACCAAAACTCTGGATCGACAGCCGCGCGATGGGACCCGAACCCGGAACCTTCACACTTCAGCCATCTACCATTTTCAGTGGCCCGCGCATCAAGTAAAATCATCAAAAATCATCAAAATATAATTCAATCAGATGTTGCAGTGTTAAATATACGCTACTTGCTGTTACAAAGCATTTTCCAGGTATTCTCTTCTCAGTTTAATATTCATTACTAGCATCTTCTTTTGCACCTTTAAATGAAATTTTAATGTAGGAAGCTTATCCACTAAAAGAAAACGTTAATTTTCTCTATTGACAGTTTGTCTCAGTAATTTGTTGCTCTCTAACCTGTAATCTTTAAACAATACAGAAGAGTTATAACTTTGCTTTCTATATTTCTGCCAGTATGCTAATTCCATTTTTTCTTCTCCTACAATGCAAACGAAATTTTGCGCAGTTAGTTAAAAAACCCATCAATGACTGATGGGTACATCAGCTTGTAAAGTTATATACAATGATATTCTTCGGAATATTTTTTAAGAATTAGTTTGCTAATTTCAAATTCGAGCCAAAATGCCGCCCCTAAAATTTGCCGCCCCGGACAGGGGTCCGGTTTGTCCGGTCCTAGGGCCGCCCCTGAGTATATAGCTTTAAATTTAAAACCATTTGGATTTACTTTAAAACATATTCATAATGCCTTTCCAAAAGTTGTATTTTGCACGCTTACAAACAATAAACACATACATAAAATTTCCAAAATAATAATAAAATAATTTTTCAATATATTTTTCTAAACTATTCTGTGATTAATTCCATTTATCACAAAATGTATACTGTCTGAATATTCTATAAGAAACTGTATTTATTAGTTCATATACACAAATTAAACTATTACTTACAAAAATACAGATAAACCATCTTTGTTTATTTTTAACATAAAATATTACCAGGGAAATACAGCACAAATTTGTCATTAAATAACGAAGAATAAATATATAAGAAAAATATATGTTTTAAAATATAAAATACATTTAAAACATTTGTCACGAACAATTTCATCCCAATAATTCAGAAGAGATGTTTCGCAAAAATGTAGACAATATAAAGTACATATCTATTAAAAAATTTCATTTTAAACACATTTTTACCAATTAAGGCATTTCTGAATTAAGAAACACACTCATGAAGTTTATTAAATAATAACAAAGTACTTCAATAAATAAGTTCTAAAATTTGATTGAAAATTAAGTTTTAGGAGAATCAAGATAAAAGCTATCAATTTCTTTTTTTTACTTTCTTTTGACTATTTTTTCTCCTTTATATATTCAAAGTAGAAGCAATCATTTTAAATTCAGTTAAAATTTCAATTTTTTAAAACCAAAATTAGTTTTATTTTTTGTCTGATATTTTATTTGTTCTTTAATCTTCTAAAGGCCTAAATTTTTCTGTCCACACAAAACAGTTTTCAACCAAAGATAAATATAGAAATCATAATAAATTTTGAATTAGGATTAAAATAAAAAAAGAAATCTAATTTGAGTTAAAGGTAGACAATTTTCGCTTATTGTGCTGTTGCTTATCAATATCATTTCTTTTTAAACAGTAGTTTTTTATGAGAGCATTAATAGACATTTTTATAGCATTTTCACTTGTATGACCAAACTCACAAATGTCTAAATGGGATAATTCCCAGTTTAACACAATGTGATAAAAATAACAGCTGGACGCTGATTACTTACCCTGAGAAATTCTGATTCATTGATAGCTGATGCAAGCTTTCAGAAGAATATTTATAATGGTTTTTATGCAGCTTAAAAAGATTAAACTGTTCTTTTACAAACTTCAGCATACATACATCCTCTTTTTGAATGTTAAGAAGGTCGTCTAAATATCCAGACAGAATTTAAAACAGTACTTCTCTTATTTACTTCATCCTTTTCTATAGATTGTACATAGTCCAATATTCTTTCAAATTGGTCAAACCTTTGCACATTGCATAGCAGATTAATTTTAGAATTTTCTGTGGTAAGTTAAAGTCCTTTGAAATATGCTGATACTTTTAAATCTTAGTTCACTATCACAGATGAAACAACTGCAGGGCCAGGCAAGACTTTTAAAATGGCAAAAATAACACACTCTTTTTGGTTTTTCTGAACACTCTAGAAATTCTGCAAATGTATTGACGGACAATTCGCTTTCTCTTTGTTGTTTCAAAGCAACACTTTCATCAATGGCTTTTTGGAGGTGCATGCTTTCAATTCGACACTTTTTTACTATCAGGGTCTTCTCTTATGCGTACGTCTTTGTTCGATAAATAAGATGGACAGTTGGGAAACAAAACAGGGAAAGCACCATTTTTTTAGCCTGGGACGATCCAGTGGAGCACTACTGATGAGTTTCCCAGTATTTTTATCACATTGAGATACTTCTCTAATGACATCTTCAACCTTGAAATGTGTTTCACAGACCTGTAAAATAATAATGAATAAATAAATAAATAACACTAAAATAAACTACACATTAGATTAAGAAATTATTGATTTGTATTGAATTTCTGAAGTGTATGTACCTTTTTTTTTTTTTTTTACTCGACAAATTTAATTCTGTACTGTAGTTTTCTACATTTTTGCTTAAATATTTATTTATTTATTTATTTTTAAATCATACCTTGCTACGTCTTACTTGATCTAGCATGTGTACCCCCTCAGAAAATGTAAAGTAATTATTAAAAGAAACATTTTAAAACATTTATATTAACTCTAGAAACAATAAATGTTTAAAATACCTGACACCCCCCCCCCCCCCACGGAACAGTAACCTGTATATGCTACTGTAATTATTATTTCCGTTAATATCCATTTTTTAAAACTTATTATTTAACTGAATATATCATTCTAAAACTTGATTAATCTGAAATCATTTCTCATAAATTTTCTACAAAGCATTGTTGTTAAATATTTTGAAAAAATCTGGCATTTATTTGGATTTGAATTAACTATGTTCAAAAATACATACAATAATACGGTTCAATGATATACGGTTCAAAAATACATACAATAATACGGTTCAATATCATTTTTCTTATAAAGAAAATGATTATTGCTTACCTTAGATGTATCTGACGGTTGGAAATTGCATCTTGGAATGCTTCTTATCCATTTATTTTTTAGTTCACGGTCTTTAGGAAATCCAAACACAGCAGCACGAGGTTCATTTTTATAATTTCCTCGGCAATTTGGAACAAAACACTTGAATGACATCTCAGAAGAAATATTTAACACATGCTAACAAGTAAAAAATTAGCTCGTGATATCTCAGAATATGAAATAAACAAAATGTAATAAATAAAATTCAAAACACGTGTGATTTCAAGCGAGAGCAACTTCTAGAACGCAAAGGACGTGGTGAAACATACCTGTAGAACGACTATCAAAAATTCTCTCCTTCCTAACGGGGAAGGGTGAAGAAGGCCTAGATATGACTACGTCACACAGCCCTCTAGTTCCTGTGCGCAGGCTTTGTTATATATCTCCTGCGGGTGGTGGTCTGGAGTTTTGGTCGGTTTCATCCAGATGTACGCGTCAATACACTACATTAGAACTCCTTAAAAAGTCACCCAACCAAGGCACCCCCCTTAGAAGATATTCCTTGTCTAGGCTTGCCATAACAAACAAGCAAATCCCGCGGAATTTTCGAATCGCAAAACGTCGTTTTGCTAAGGCATTCTTTCTTTATCATCTGTAATTATATATGATTAGTAAATAACTGTTATACATTGCGAATAATATGTACTAAGAAAGTCGATTAAAAAGAGCAAATCGTTTAGGGGGGGGGGGGGGACGGACTTGCTAGTGTTGCAAAACTATTAAAGACATCGAGAAGAGCAATAATTATATACAGCTGGCGATGAACTCTGGTATAATGATTGTTTGATAATTCGCAACTACATTTTTATCAAACGTTGCCACCGATATTTGAGGAATGACAGATGGAATCAGAAATTTTTAGATAACTTGAGAAAATTTTGAATTTCCCAACCGTATTTTCTTCCCCCAACTCCTAAGTGAAATGCCGATCGGGCTTCTTCTAGCTTGAGTCAGCAAAAACAAAACATATAAGAGGGGCCTTTTTGGGTTACTCGGCTGTTCGGCTCGCGCAAATGAAAACAAAGAAAAGGGCAGTAGCTGTATTTCGATGTGAAAGAATAGAATATTTGAAAAAGCATTTTAATAAATTACATTTGTGGGAAAGATCGGATTTCATAGACGGTTTTTGTGAAAGGGCCGTTTTCAATCGAACCTATTTTTATGATGGGATTATTGTACTCCATCGTAACCGTTTTAATTAACGTATTATCGTGATGGGCCGCAAATGGTATGTAGGAAATAAAAAGTGCTGGTTGTTGACTAATAATAATAAAAATGTAAAAGCAGGAGGGAGCAGAAAGAAGAGAAATAGGGCCGCCCGGCGCTAAAAAGACGACAAAAGGGCCGCCGGGCGCTAAAAAGATAACAAAAAGGCCGCCGGGCGCTGCGCCCTGCCAAATTAATCTAGAGTCAACACTATGCTCTTCTGGGAACATGCAGAAATTTTATGCATTTGAATGATTTCATTTTGCTTAGAACACCCCGAACAAAGTTAAATCTTTAGGAGGTGACACTTCCCTCAGAAAGTGAGATAATGCCGTTGTTGTATGTGGATGGTGCAACACCTCACTCAGTAACTGCTGCTGTAGCCATTGAAGAGAAGACACTATTTAAAAAGTGTTAATGACAATTTACATGTATTTCATGCGTCAATACATTTTAACACAATTTCAAATTGCCGCTCAATTCAAACTCATATTTAAAAATTTAAATTCATGTTGCATTAAAAACTCAGTAGTGAATTAAAAGTTATTTTCTAATGTAAATGTACACCATTGCTGACCCGAACTTCTTTTTGTTAACAGATATAAACTCAATATTTTAATAATCTCAAGATAGAACCTCACCCCCCCCCCCTTTTTCTTATTCATTTGTTGCTAAGCTGGGTTTTAAAAAACCTGGACTTTTTTTAAAAATCCAACCTGGGTAGGTTTTATTGGGCATTTTTGGGTTTTATTAAGATTTTTTATAGCACAACACATTTTGGATTTAAATTTTATAGTTTTATTTCAAAAGAAAACAATTTTACTCTAAAAGAAAGCTTTCATACAGAATAATAATTAATTAAAATATAAAAATAACTTTGACTTTAAGGTAGTATCTTTTTTGTATTCATAAAAGGCTCCTAATTTGTTTTATGACCATAGATAAAAGTATATTATTGATGACTTAGAAAAACATGTTATTTTTTGATTAGTTGATTTCTATTATTTTGTTAATTTATGATTTAAAAAAAAATTCTTTGTTTTTAAGTCAGTTATATTTTCTACTTCGAATAAAAGTCCCTTTGCAAGCCAACTTACTACGGAACTACTTTTTATTCAATAATTTTCTTTATAGTTATTCATTTTTGCATATATATTTCTTTTTACTTTAAAAAATCTAGAATTAATGTCTGATATTAAATCCCATATAAACAATGTCTAATGAATTAGTTTTATATTTCTCAGTACTAAAGTAATACAGAAACTAATAAAATACAGGATGGTTTCTTGAAGCCTGAA
This sequence comes from Cheiracanthium punctorium, assembly GCA_038373885.1. Lineage (NCBI taxonomy): Eukaryota > Metazoa > Arthropoda > Arachnida > Araneae > Cheiracanthiidae > Cheiracanthium > Cheiracanthium punctorium. The sequence goes on along the minus strand of JAWZYV010000630.1, from coordinate 522,812 downwards.
TTCATTCTTGAGATGCGTACCTGTAAGTTGCAAGAGACATATCCTATTCTTCTGTTATCTGGGAAAGGATTATTTTTTGTTGTGCTAGGTTGCAGAATTTAAAGCATAAAACAGTCAGTGAGAGAAATGTTTTATTCCTATGTTGCTAGGATCGCTGCGTATTACTAAATTTCCAATGTTTACATTATTGAAAGTTAGTTTGGGTACCAAAGATCTAAGCAAGCAGCTATGGAGAGTGTCCACTCTCATAATATACCTTTGTAATCCTGAGGAAATCATTTCATTTGTGAAAAAAATTAAACTCATACATCTGGAAAAATCCTCATAATTGTGACATCAATATGACGTCATTCTCACTTGCAATAGCTAATTTTGCCATGCAAACAATTCACATTTTTTACTCTTGGAAATAAAATAGAGCTGAAAATAGCAAAAAAAAAAAAAAAAAAACTCCTAAAAATGAAGGAACGGGTGGATTTTCAGATTTTTTAAGTAGCCCAGATTGTTTTCTATATTTTTATACATATTTATGAAAAATTGCAAGTGGATGGTACAACCGGTGTAGATGTTATTAGGTTTTTTATAGTGCTTTTTCGAATGTTTTTGCAGTAATGGCGGAAATGAATTTTATCTTGGAGTCAATTGGAGTAAGGGATTAGCGTAGCTATATAGTAGGATGATAAGCCTTAAATAATAACTTTTCATAGAATGCAATGTATTGGGAATATTTTGAATGCTCCTGTAGAGAAACTATAAAGGCTACATAGACCATTTTCAATAGGGTACATGGTACTGTAAATAAGAATAACATCTATAAATTTCGTGAAAATCAATGCATATTTATGGGAGTTGGAGCATGGGTGGACAGACAGACAAACCAAAATCATAAACACTTTTCAACCTTGTTGGAAGATGTTAAAAAAAAAAAAAGTTAAAATGAAACCATAAAAGTTTTAATTTCATTTTAGTGATTTGTTCTGGAACATTTTAGTGTTTAAGCAACTGTTGAAAGGAATTATTAAAATCGGAAGTTAGCAAGACTTGAAATAAGGTGCGGCAGCCATAGAAAATGCCATGAGCCTAGCCTGAATTGACGCGACAATGAATGGTTCTAGTAGCAAGTTAAGCTGGAAGTATAAAACTTTAATGTATAACTTGAGTGCTCCTTTCTATCTCAGATATATTATAAAACTTCATGTAAAATTGTAGTACAGTTATAAGAAAAGTGAAGCATATTTTTCGCTTTTCTCATTGTATTATTGATTTTTTTTTTTTTTTTTTTTTGTTAAGCTTATCAAAAAATATGCAATAAACTGTTATTACCAAAATTTAAAGCTTTGCCACGAGCCAATAGTTTGGCTGCCAGCTTATAAAACCTCAGCATACTTAGCTGTCTGCTTCAAAATCTTATTTGCCTCTGTCTAAGAGCTCACTCATTATAGTAAACTTTATGCATCTGTTTTAATGCAACCTGAAGCTAAAAGACAGAAGTGTAAAAATACTTTTATAAATTTAATGTCCTGCATTAGGACATGTAAGTTCATTTCTTTAAGAATGTTCCTTAATTAGCATATGCTATATGCTTTTTTACTCTAAGCAGTTAACTCTGCTAAAAACTTTTCAAATTTTGTTTGTGTTTTAAAAATCTATTGGGTTGTCCGTTCAAGACTAATGGCAGTCATGCCATGGTCTGGTGTAGGATTAAAAAAAAAAAAAAAACCTCAAAGCTAAAATATTAACCGATTACATTCAGAGTAAAAAAAAGCTCTCTTTTATTCACAATATAAATTTCTTCATACTTTTCTATATTATTTTATAAACGATGAAATAATGAATTAAAAGAAAATCTGTCAATGAAAAGACTGCATGTTCTCATTTGATATTGGTAATTATAGCAACTTATTCACATATGAATATACCTAGGGTCATATGGGCTCTAAGTTGCCTATAGATTAACATTTGATTACCAGTACAGTAGTGTCTTAAACTTTTGTAAGAAAAACAGCAAAGAATTCCCACTCTGCTTGAAAGCTGGGATTTTTTAAAAGTTGGAGCAATGTATTTATTGGAGTTAAATAATTCTGAAAAGGAATCTGTTCTAATCTTTTGATAATCTATCAATAGATGGTGCTGCTGCAAGAGCTGGAGTACAGCAAGGTGACAGAATCATTAAAGTAAGATTTTAAAAATTATTTAATGTTAAAAATAAAAATATGCTTCAGAATATGATTAGCATAACTGCCAACTCTTCTGTTTTTACATAAGACTTCAGTTTTTTTAAAGATATCTTCCAGTCTTCTGCCAGAAGATAAAAGCTTCAGTTTTTAAAAAATTTTTAGTTGATATGTTAAATTGCATCGCAAACTATCCTAAAAAATCAGTAAATAAATCCATTTCAAAATAATTTAGTACAATCCACTGCAAAAAAGTCTGTCAAATTTACAAAAAAAAAAAAACTGTCAGCCAGGACGGCTGTTTATTTCCGTTTTTTCTACAGAAGTCTTCCATAAATTTAACAGATTCTTAGTTTATTTTACAGAAATCTTTCATATAAGGAAAAAAATACGGAAGACTTCTGTAAAATATACAACAATAAACTGGTGTCCTGGCAGACAGTTTTTTTCTGTCAGTTTAACAGACTTTTTTTTGCAGTGTAATCATTTTGACAGCTAATAGCACAATGCTGTTGTAAAAAAAATCTCAATCTGTTTATTTTTCAGCACACTTTGGTTGAAAATAAAGTCAAATTTTCATTTATTTAATTGTTTTTATTTTTGTGAAAATACATCTGTTTTTATTTTATATAAAAATTTCAGGTAAGCTCTTTAAGTATTTAATTTTGTTTTTATTTCTATACATTGCTAATATAAAAAATAATGAGAAATGGTGATAAACTGGAGGGTCTTCTGTTTTTACTTCTTATATTAAAAAAAACGCCTTCTGATTTTCTGTGAAATCTTCTGTTTTTCAACTCGAGTCTTCCTGTGTTTGGCTTAAGGAGGTTGGCAGATATGGATTAGGCATATTAAAATTTTAGTATATTGCTGCAGTAATTATTGGCTTTGCATTGTACAACTAATAAATTATCTAATTTTTAGGTTAATGGAACTCTTGTGACTCAGTCTAATCACCATGAAGTTGTAGAGCTTATTAAATGTATGTAGATTTAATTATTTTAGTTTTTAAATATTTTTCATTTATAAGATTGGTAGCATTTATTGTGATTCAAGTAAGTAGATGCTTAAACGTGTTATTTAAATGTTAAAGAATTTGATCCTCCTTTGATTTTTAAGGAATGCATATTTACAAGACCTTGAAAAAATTCTTTGTTTTCTTAACATTAAATTGTTTGCCTACTTTAACTCATTTTAATTGAAAATTTTTATTGATGTATTACTATTTATTTCCTTATGCTGTTTAAAGTTACTTTTACTGCTACGGCTTTTTTATTATATGGTACTTGTATGCAGCTACCAAAAATCAGTAGTCCCTCATTATATTACTTTACTCAGGAGATAAGAAAAGCATTTCACTTATGATTAGAGTTGCAGATCTCAAATGCGGTGTATGCTTTTTTAAGTAAAGTAGCGTAACAAAATGGTAGAAACAGAAAAAAAAAAAAGGGGGAGAATTGAAATGTGCGATGTATCTGAATTCCTGATATAGCAAGAGATGATTTAACAAGAGGATACAGGTCCAGTTTGACAACTAAAGAAAGGGAGGAGAGGGAAGGCTTTTTTTTAGGCATGCATTTCATGTTTCTTTTATGAACAATGCTTCTAACTAAATGAAAAATCCAAACAAACCATGAAAGATAATCGTTACATCTTATTTCTCTCTATTCTAAAAAAAAGTAAAGGCTGCTGGCGCTGTCAAAGGTTGTTGGCCTATCTCCTCCTAAACCGTGGGGATTTAAGTTTCGACTAAGGTGCCCACAGATTTGGAAAATTCCGAGGAGCCTGATAAGCTGACTTAAATTTCGAAAATCGAATTATTTTAGAAGATATTAATAAAAAACTGAAAAAATAAAACTGAATGGCTGCCAGATTTGGCATAAAATCATTCATTCCTTTGCAACAAAGCGTTTCCAAGTATGTAGTATCACGTGAAATTGTCAAACATGAAGTAGAAATACACCCATTTTATGCAAAAATAAAAACTATATGAAATAAGTAACTCAAAATGTGTTACACAAAGTTGACAATTTTCAAATAGTAAGTTCGCTTAGACAACAGGAGTTTAGAATTAGCGATTATTCGTTTTTCCAAAACAGAATAACTAATATATTGAAAATGAAAAATAATTAAAATGCAGATTATTTTAAAGCCGGTTCGGTCCAGCTGGATTATTTGCTAGTAGTAGAAATATTTGGCGGCGTTAACTATGCCATTATAGCAGTTATAGTACACTTTGGATATTTGCTAGCGTGACGAGATGGTATAATTTGTGGTGCTAAGTACGCCAATCTGCAAACGATTATGTAAATGAAAATATGGATAACGGTTTTCCGGTAACCTTAAATGAACAGTAATTATAGGTTGTGAGCATGTTTAAATCGCCAAATAATGAAAAGTTGCCATGGGTGGCAAGCTATCCTATCTGTTCCGTAGCTTTCATTAACTTTACATGTAGGCAAGTCGCTAAATAATGAAAAATCACCATGGGTGGCAAATTCGCAAGGTGTCCAATAGGTTTTACATTATTAAAAATACGGCTGAAACAGACGTTCTGATTTTATTATGCTTTAGCTCCTAATTAATATAACTTTTGAATGGCAACATTAAATATCATTGTGTTTCTGAGGAGTGCAAATAATTTTAACAGCGATTATAAGCGGAGTCCGCACTCCAGGTGGAGTATAGCTCAGGACCTGTACAACACGGATTCCCATAACAAAATATCTTCCGTGTTATGAGGAGGAGGGGGTCTACTGAAGTTTAAATTTTTAGGTACCAATGAACATGCAAGAACCAAGCAATGTGTAGCTCAGTAACCTTCTATCTGATCCAATCTTCGGGTTTTGTCTGAAATTATGTCTTTTTTACGAATAAGCATTATTAGCGGCCTAATGCCTCATACAAAAAGCGAGCGTAGAGAGTCTGGGGGCCTTGGCCCCTAGTTATTTAAAAAAAAAAAAAAAAAATCTTAACAATTCACAGGAATTGAATTTTTATTTAAAAAAATATTTCTTTTAATAAAAATAAACTATGATTTTATTAAACCGTTTCTTAGTTTTCTTACTATGGAGATTAAAATGAGGATGCGAAGTTTCAATGATTGTCATAATTTTATTCATTTAAAGTTAACAAAATGTTTTATTTTGAAGTTAATAATGTTACACTCTCTATATAAAATCGTAATCAAATAACATTATCCTAATATACTGTTAATCAGCCTCCCCCCAAACTCAACAAAAAAGTCGAAAACAAAACAAACAACAACAACAACAAAAAAAAAAAACGGAGTGGGCACTTATGATATGTGTTTTTAATTTTCATTCTTGGTTTCTTTTACTGCAAAATTATTCAGCTCTTTTGTCGCTAGAAAATGCAAACAAGAAAACTTTTGAAATGGTGTCAAAAACTACACAAATGCTGATAAAATTCAAAATGTTGTTTTACTCTTTTTAGTGAGAGTAATGAAGACTGCACTTGGCTTTAATGTCTGACTTATTGTGCATGCCTTATTAGAAATCCATAAGAATTTTTATGAAATTATAGAGAATATTTATGAAATTCATAAAGTTTCCTAATTTCTTTATGTTTAAATTTTAATGAAAGCCTAAATGTGCATTTTATTATTTTACGAAATTAAAAAACATTCTGATTTATAGATTTCAGGGTGCAACAGTGAAAATCTGCAAACTATAACCTTAAATTTTAATCAGTGGCTACTATTTAGGTAACTGGGAATTGCGAATATGCTGAATTATTTTGTGCATGGCATATTTTCTGTTTGAGTCTGTTAATATGAGTTTAAAGGGTTTTTTAAACTTGTTACATCAAAATTATGTAGATCTCACTTACGATAACTTAGTGATGTTTGAAAGTAGTTTTATTATTATTTTTTTTACAACACACAATTATTTAATGTTTCCATTGCTAAATTTTCACAAATCACAAACTCACTGTCAAGAGTGATTTACTCACAACTTATTTCATGCCACCCAAGGGAATTTTTTTTCTGGATACACTCCTGCTGACAGGTGCATGAAAACTATATTTTCGCCCTGCATTACTATGCAATTCTTAATCCTTTTGAAGCACTCTCCTGTCCCTGAAATTTGTTAGTCCATTGACGTAATCACCTTATATAATGAATTATCTAGTATAATGCATAGCTGAAATGACATGATGAATATTCTATCCATTTTTATAAAAAGAATAAAGTACTGTTAAAATAAATAAAAACTTTGTGAAAAAAACACACAAAAAATGTTACTTCTATGAAGGCCAAAAGAATTTTTTGGTCGAAACGATCATAACATCTTATAAGTAACATTTTATGTGTGTTTTTTCACAAAGTTTTTATTTATTTATCATTTAACACCAGTATTTTGAGTGTTTTTTTCATAATAAAGTACTGTGTTATAATATTGTAACCAACCGTGTACTCTTCTTCTTAGCTGGTTCCTATGTGGCACTTACTTTATTAGGAAAGCCTCAAGCCCATAATAAAGGATCTTTGAGCCCCCAGCAGTCATTTAGTATAGTAGGGAGTAATGCTAATATAAATAACAATTCAAATAAATCTCCCACTTCTGACATGATTACTGCCCCTCAGCCAGTTGACGTAAGTTTTTTTTTTTTTTTGTTTATCTTCCAGATGTTAATGTATCATATTTATATTTTAACTGATTGCTTATGATTTTTTTTGTATATTATAGCCAGAAAAGCAGCAGCAGCTAACTAACTCACGTATACACACAATCCGCAAGATGCTAGAAAAGGAAGTTCTGTACCTCGATGTAAGACCTTATTTACTTTTTTAAACATGTTCCTTCTGTACTCTTTCTCCAGTGTGAAGGAAGAGTGTATGAAATGTCTGCTTCCTTTCTTGACTCCAGAAGGATAACTATCGTTTTAACCACAACATCAACTAATTTTTTTTCAACAAATAACTTAAAAACATAATGCAACAAGATTTTTTGTAAATTCAGAAAAAAACATCGGAAAACTTAAATGCAAGCAGTTGGCCTTTTTAGCATGTACTTCTGGAAGATATTTCAGCTCAACTCAAGGCTGTGATGAACTTTAACATTACAGCACAAGATGTCAAAGATGACTTTGGCTCGGCTGTCCACTTTAGGAACCACGTTTGGTCGGTTTCCCCGTAGCAGAAAGTGAGAGATGCGAGACGTACGTTTTTTTTACAGTCGCTTTTTTTTACAGTTTTTTTTACAAACGCAGATTTTTTTTACAGTCTGCTGATTATTTTCGTAAGAGTATTGTGTCCAGATCAGGGTTCCCGCTAGAGCGTGAGAATATCGCATAAATTTCTTAAATCTCTTGCGCTGCAAAAAATATTGCAGCGCAAGGCATTCTTGTGCACTGTTTGAAAGTTTAAAAATGCCAGTTTACAAATACAAAAATTTGTTTTCACTCTACTACTGTCGCAATCCGGAAGAATCGTCGGTAACAGCCGGAGACAAAAAGTCGCTGCTGCGGCCGCAAAGAAGCGCCCCCACCTTTCTCTCCGAGTTTCTGTTTAGAGAAAACACGGTTGAATCATTGGAATGCAGAGGGGGAATATTAATTAATGCTATCCGCACAGAGCTGACGTGTTGATTTTTCTTCTGCTCGTCAGCTGTAAAATGTTTTGTTTTTGTATGTGCGTCCGTCGTATATGTTTTAAGAGCATTTCATCTGTTTTTTGTTTTTTTTTACCTCCACGATTTATGGAATTATTGATATCCCCTGGCAGTTTGAAATTTGCCCCCCCCCCTTTCTGTTCTTAGTTGCAGTTCACAGTAAGAGTTAATCAGTCTTTTAAGAAGCCCCCCCCCAAAAAAAAAATAAAATGAAGAGGGAAACTGAAATTTTCCGGTTAAATGCCGGATAATCTAGCCTTTACTGTAGTAAGAATTTGAACTTAAATATATCTGTTTTAACTTTGTCACACATATTTGTATCTTACCAACTTTGTAGTATAATATAATTTAATATTTATATAAATATTAAGTTATATTATATAATTTTATTATATTAGTTAAACTGGATGCGATTCTTTGAGATTTTGAATATTCATGAACAATTCAAGTGCAAATTTCAGCGTACTTTCAGTAAACTTTCAAGTGCAAATTTAAGCAATCTTATTAGAATAGCTGATGGAAATATCAATTTAGAAAGTTTTCACAAGATCAAGCTGCTAAAATTTTTAATGAACGGGAAAAAATTGGCGTTATTGAAATTGTACTATAAATAAATAAAATGTTAAACAATATTTATGTCCTCACTTAACTTTCAGAAATCTCACTCAAAATTTTTGAATGGGTGAGAAATCTCACCCAATTTTTTTTTTCTAATGGGAACCCTGCAGATTCTTTTTTAAGATAATGAAAGAAATTACTCTTCTTATTTTCAAATAAACATTTTCTGTTAGAAAATGCGGAAGAATATAATATCCCCCCCCTCACAGTTCTCGGGTTCTCGCGTGCCAGTTTAACACGTGTTTTACATTTTGCTTGCCTGTTGATCTAATTAAGTTTCTAGCAATTAGTTCTTCAATTAATATATCGTTTCAAAAATACTCTAGGCAGCAAATGTATGCAGATAGCAGGTACAAAAAGATGTTTTGGGTTCTCTTTCAATTATTTATTGAAATGGCTGCACAGCTGGAAAAAGTTGCTTGCTTGGAATGCAAGAATTCAATGTTACATAAGAATTTGAAAACATAATACTTACGATTTCATGAGGGAAAAAATTCCATATAAATTGTTTAAGGCTGTTCATGAGCTTTCAAAGAAATACCTGCATTTATTAAGTTTTTTACACACACACTTTCAATTCTAGTATCAGAAGCTTCCTGTGAAAGTTGGGGATCGGTCACCGAGAAAGTGAGCAAAATGCAATTAAAATGTACAGATGGCAATGACGAACAAGCTGTTGGAACTGTGATTATAGAGTGTTTATATTTCTCAATGGTCCTCCATCTAGTTATACGGGAACCAGAAAATCTTTGAAAGCTGCATTTATTTCCATATTTGGAGTCTCTTATTACAAATATTTTGCTAGAGTCAGTACGAACAAAATTATGGACAAAAATATCTCTTCTCTTGTGATATCAAGAATAATGAATAACCCTTTAAGCCCTGACCTACACAATTGTGTATGTGATCTACATCCTCTCTCAAAAAGTGTAAGTCATATTTCCCAAGTCGATTTCTTACATAAAACCTTGTTCTTTATAAGAACTGAATCAGGTATGAAATAATAATTTCTCACATTTCTTTTGAGTTGTGTATTATATTCGATAAACTTAATGAGCTATTTACAAAACTAGGAAATTTATCTTTACAAATACTTGTCAAATACTTTTTTGTAGCAAAAATAACCCAGGTCTTAAAGGGATAATGCTAACTGTTTACCTTGCTTCATGTAATTAAAACTATTTGTTAGTTTTTGGAGTGACAATTAAACTGAATATTTTCTCATTTCTTGCTTTTTATGTAATTTAAACTAAGAGTGCCACAAAAAGTTTTGCTGTGTAACTATTACATTCTATCTAGAAAAATAATTTATTTACAACACTGTCCTCCTCAATAGATTATTGCTGTAAAATTTGATATAACTTACCAGAAATGTTTTTCTTAAGAATATCTGTTTACTTATTTTTTCTCATTATCCAAGTCTGTTAACCAAGACAACTGAAACAGGTTCAGGTTTTATTCTCAATAAATTATGTATGTAAATTTCTATCAGTTTGATGAAGTCTAACTGATTAACTAACATTAGATAAATGCACGCTTATGATAAAATATGCTTAATCCTACAACCTTTTTTCGGTTATTGTAAAATTATGATGCAGATTTTTTTCAGTGCCTAAAAAGCCGTCGCAGATTGGCAGAAAAAATTCTGCTTCTGGGGTCGGTTTGAATCCTCAGGATGCTTCTGAGGAACCTTGTGCCTCAGTTAAAATTCTCTGGATACTTCGGTGGTGAAGACTGCTGGTTGAATGAGAGAGCAATGAAGATTGCACTTAGCTTTAATGTCTGACTTATTGTGCATACTTTATTAGACATGTGCATCCCACTTTGAAATAAGCATGCTGTCCGAGACCTACTGCCTCGGAGTATGTTGTATGCACTGCAGGCATTGCAAATGCAAGCCCACAAAACCGAACAGTGTTCATTTTGCGATGGTCATTCCTTTCCTGGTGAACAATGTAAGAATGTCGAGTCACTAAAAGTGTTTAACTGAATTTTCACTTTAAATTACATTAAAAGAATTTCTTTGCAGCTTAGAATTTTAGTAAAATATTATTTTCTTTAATGTTTTACAATGGATGCTCATATTTTTGAATGCGATTGTTCCCATGTAACAATGTGTGCTACATGTCAGATTGTCTTCTTCAAAAAAACCTTTGCATTTTGCCTGGATTAACTACCAGCCAAAAGCTGGATTAACTACCAGTTTGTCTTGAGTCTCAAAAATCATTTCTATATGTGCAGCTATTATAATAATTAAAATAGTAAATTTAGTAAAGCACATACTCTCAAATTATTTTTAGCTTATCCTAAATCCTAACAAATCTTAAATTTGTGTTATGCAAACAATTTGTTTTCTTAAGATGTGGGGCATTCATCATTTGGCAGTCAACCCACTCATTTAAGTTTCTTTGGCTTTTTTTTTTTTTTTTTTTTTTTTTTAACTGAAGGGCATTTTTGATACATTGACTAATATTTCAACAAAGAAACATATTGATTCTGTTAAAAAATAAAAAAAATCTTTTATAGTGAAACCTCTGAAAGTTAGATACTTGCAATTCCCATAAAAAGTGTCCAGCCTTAAGATCAAACCTTATATTTGTAGCATAGTAGTGCAATGCACTGCCATTATGCCTCTGGGCTTCTTTAGATAACCTAAATCTAAAACAATGGGCATTATTTTTATTTTAAAAAAGCTTAATAATGCAGTTGGTATTTTTTTATTTGCATAGAAACAGATTACTTGCATAAAAATAAAATGAGATAAAATTAATGCTAATCCGTTTTTCTTCACTTTTTGAAAATATGCATATGTAGTGAAATTTCATGTATCCAGACCCCCTTTACATGTAAAACATAATTTTTGGATTCAATGAAATTAGTTTTTATGTTTTGGTTACATCAGTTCTAAATTTTTTTTCTTATAAGTCTAGCATTTTTCACAACTAATGGTTAAATGGTCAAAATTTATCCACTGGTTGGATCAAAGTCATGGTTCATTTTTCACATGCTGAACCAAAATGGAGCTTGGTTTAAAAAAGAATCCTTTGACCTTTGTTGAAGATAGGTTCAAAGAAATGGAAACTTTTATAAATAACTTACAAAAAGTAAATGACACAGTACAATAAGAGTTTTAATTAATATAAGATTTAAATCAGTTAACTAAAAAAAGAGAAAATTAAAAATCTAATCCATAAAAAACAGTTGGAAAAAGTCTTAATTCCAGAAATCAGCTACAAATAAAATTTAAGGTCGTTAAACGGGCGTAGGCATACTTGCCAACGCATTTTCGCTCTTCCTTACGCGTTTACTGAAGACGGCTATTTTCTTAAGCTTTTCATGCAGTAGCTCTTGTGAAAGTATGTTTTCCACCGTGCTGCCATTGTGCAGGTGTTTTGACAACTTTTCGCCTATGCTCTTTTTCTTGTACATCATCACAAACTGGGCAAGGCGAAACACGATAGAGAGGAAGAGGGAAACTGCTCTTTTCACGTCGGGAAAAGTGGAAAGTTTGGTGTAGAGGGGAATGACTTTAGAGGCTTGCTTTTATGTTCATTCATTGGCCATATCTATACTTTGCTGTGGCTGATGTCCCTACATTTTTTCTCTGCCAAAGCAAAGAGAAAGCCGTGTCAGTCATAGATTTTCCACCGCATTAACGGTGTTACATGCAGCATATAAGCACGTGTAGATCTTATGTCAGCACTGCACAATGTCTTCAAGTAAGTCATCTAAAGCTGATTTTTAAACATTTAAAAGTTCCTATACTAATGATTTTCCGTGCATAAAAAATTGTCGGAAGGCACAAAATTTGCATTTTGTGAAGTGTGTTGACGCGATTTTAATATTTCGCATGGTGTTGCTTCGACATATCATGGCATGTCAATGGGCCCATGTACCAGCGTAATGCTGGTTCATCATAGAACTGCAAAAAAGTGCCATTATTGTTTACATCGTTTCTTGAGGAGCGCTACATTCCTATTAGTGCTGCCGATCATGCTGGCCCTTTGTTCAGGAAAATGTTTCTCAAAAGCAACGTAGCAAAGAAATATGGTTTTGCTAGGACCAAAACGACAGCCTTAATTAGTGAAATGGCTGCTGAAAAAATGAATGCAGTTGTTAAATATTTACAAGCTGGTCCTGATTAAAAATTATATCCAGTTGTCGTTACCTTCTCTGATTCCATGGAGTGCGCAGTCAAATCAGCATTGTCTCAATGCCCAATTTAATAGGTGACTCTACTGGCTCTAACATAGCAAAATTAATTTTAAATGAATTTGAAAAGCTGAACATTCCATTTCAGCACTGTATAGCTTTCAGTGCTGGTAATGGCAACGTAATGATGGGATCAAAGAATGGTGTTGTAAGTTTTTTAAAAGAAAAACAACAAAACTTTATAATCCTTGGATGTTGCCATCATCTAATTAATTTAGCATCTGAGAAAGGAGCTGCTGCATTACCCACTCAAATTGAAAATGTTCTTATTGATATTTATTATTATTTAAACAAAAGTGCCAAACAAAAACAAGCTCTTAAAAATTTTAAAGAATTATATGATGTGGAAGCTCAAAAAATTTTGAAACATGTTTGCACACGCTGGCTTTCTCCAGGGCGAAGTTTAAACAGATTGGTTGCTCAGTGGGTTCCCCTGATTAGTTTTTTCAAGGAGGCTGTACAACAGCAAAACACTTACATCCCCAATTATTTGAAGGATTACACTATTCCAAAAGTTGTTGATGAAGACAAAAGGTAAGTTATTAATGAAGACACAAATAGTAAATCTGAGAAATCTGCTGCTGTTGTTTCAGCTAGTGTAAAAAGGAAAATTGATGTAGAAATAATCTAGCCCAAAACAAATAGTAAAGAATCCAAACTAAGCAAGGAAGAAAACATAGTCATGTTTTTGACATCACCAATCAATAAAACATTTTGCCTTTTTTATGTTCAGTTTTACCTACATTTGAAAGGCCAAATGTCAAATTGCAGTCTGCATCTCCCCAGATTCATGTTTTAAGATAAACATTATTAGATTTGTTAAAGGAACTGTTTTCAAAATTTGTAAAATCATCTGAAGTAAAGGGCAAATATTTGGTTAATTTTCATTCAACTTCATCTCACAAAAGTGACAAAGATGTAGTCATAGGAAGAACCACTCTTGATGTAGTTACAGAACTTTCATAAGAAGAGAAAAAAACATTTTATTCTGCTGTCATAGAGTACTTTGTAAATGTGTGCAATTATATTGTGAAAAAATTTCCTCTTCAAAATGATGTCCTAATCTATGCTGCAGTCACAGATCTGAAAAGAATTGAAAATGCCAGCTTTTCAAGTGTATTGTATTTTGTAGATCTGCTTCCCTTCCTTTTGGAATCTGGTGATGGTGAGAATGAAGCTGTAGATGAACTTGAGAGACAATTTTGCCAACTTCAGCTTGAAGATCTCTCAATTGTAGAAAACAATCTGCCAATTGATAAACAGTGGAATGAGGTGTCGAAGATCAGAGGTGCTGATGGGCTTCAAAAGTATGAGAAAATATCAAAAATAATGATTTCAATTCTCCTGCTGCCACATTAAATGCAGAATGTGGAAGAATTTTCAGTCTTGTTCGGAAGAATAGAAGTGAAGCTAGATCTTCGATGTCCAATAAAACTTTAGAAAGTTTGTTAGAACCACTGTTTTGCGCAGGAATTTTCAGAAGATTTCCTGAGGAAGGCTAAGAAGGCCACTGCAGTTACATTGAGCTGTAGTACTTCTTAAGTTTAGTTTTAACAATAAAAATTGTACATATGTATATAACTAACAGATGTATATAGTATAAAATGTGTAGAAATGTTATCCAAGAAAGAAAAGAGTGTTCCAAGAAAAGCAATTATTTTCCAAAAGGTAAGATACAATTTGATGCTAATGAAAGAGCATGCTTTAATCACATTTAAATATTTCTAAGTATGTTTTGTAGTGTGTATTATGAAAAATCATGATTTTTGTACTGAAATGTCTTACACACTTTATATAGTGAAAATTATGAAAACTTGTTCATGCATTATATTATGAAAAATATGAAAAATGTCGCTTACACATGGATTTTACTGATGTCCATTTCTGAAAGTTGGCAAATATGCACAGGTGTACTAGACAGCTATTAAAATAATCTCAAGTAATTTGGACAGTTAATTCATGCAATTTTGTCTTTGTTACATGTTAAGTAATCTCAGTTGAAATTGTAGATTTTAACTTATTTTTTAATTCCCTTCTTACATTTAGTAAAATTTTAAATTGTTATAATCAACAGACAAGTAACTATTGTATGGTGTTTCTCAATGGCAACAATTTAGAATAGGTGGAAATTTTCATACTCGCAATGGGCTACAAGTTCAGTTAATGCATATTTCTGTTTACATTTTTGGTAAAGATGTCTATGCAAACACATATAAACCAATTTAAGATATTGGTAGCTATGAAATTTCTGAAATTTAAAAAAAAGTTTCACTCTTTTGTAACTTTTTCCATGACTGTACAGGCAAACTCTCCTGTTAATGTAGAGGGCTGAAACTTCATATACTCCTCAAGGATCAATGCTTTTTCCAAAGTTTTTTTTCTTTTTTTGGATGCCTTACATATGTGTAGGTGGTTGATTAAAAACTCTTGCTGTGCATGGACTATGCCAGTTTTTCTGTATTTTTATAATGCATGATACATATTTTGATTTTATTCAAATAACATTCCTTTTTAATCCGAAATCTTGTTCTAGACTCTTCGAATCGAAGCCGCTAAATCTCCTTCTGAAAAAATTCACTCAGAAGTCCTTGGAGCTATGAAAAGGGTTAAGACTTTGGAAGATCAATTATTTACTCTCACTGGTGTTCCTCATGAACACGTGGTAAGTTTTATTAGAACAACTTTGCTTTAGTAAAAAATTAAAGCTGCTTTTTTTGTAGGCATCAATTTTATACAGTAAAATTTGTCGTAATTGAACTTTTTAGTAAGTGTAAACAATTAGGTATTGTTGAAAACATCTGAATATTTGAGTGATTTATTATTATTATTATTTTTTTTTTCAGTTACTAAATGAATTCAGATATTAAGTCATTTTTCAGATACTAAGTTAATAAAAAGGAGTTAAGGAATTAGAAGCATTTATCAGCATGTTCTTTAGCTGAACAAGTTACATAAATTTGATCATAAATATATTAATTTGTTTCATTATATCCTGAAGCTAAATTGGCAAAATACCTTTTTTTTAATGATCTAACAGTTAAACCCAATTCTAGCTTATATTATGGATGCATTTGTATTGTACACTCTGTATTTTTAGCTAGCTACTTTAATTTTCCCATTAAAACATCATTGGTGCTTTTGTAGCTGAGTTCAGTGTCAGTAATTCAAAGCATACTCACATACCTGCCAACTTGTACGGTTTGGCCGTACAATGTACGGATTTTAGCTTAGTTGTACGGTTATACGGCCGCAAGGCAAAATTGTACGATTTTTTGGCAAAGTTTTGGCTAATGTGATTTTATTTACTATGTTTCAAAATTTAGTGGTTTTGTGGAGTATTTTAAAATTTAAATCACCAATTGACGTTACGTCGAACGTAAAAACACTAGATCGTTTTATTTCCCATATTTACGCTAACTCCCCTCCCTCTCCTACCTCTTCTGCGTTCTTCCACTGATACGCTGTGTTACTGTTAACCCGAGAGGGAAAATAGGAATTCCCTCCGATCTCCGACGCTGCGAAAGCTATGATTGGCTCACAGATTTTTTTTCCCCTCCCACCCGTTCCCTTGCTTGTGACGTGTTAGGAGAAGTGAGATGGGAGCGTTCGTAATCGATATGCCGAGTGTCCGTCCATGCTTTGTCAAAGTTTGCTGCTGCGCATGCATGGAGGTGGATGCGCATTTGTTTAATATCTCCCTCCCAATACCGCTTGGCTCCCATCCATAAGCGCAAGAACAACTTTCAATCACAAACACGTGTTGATGAAATTGTCCAGTGTAGTTTGAAGTTGTGAAATATTAATTTGAAATGTCGAAAATTAAACATAAACAATATAATAAAGTTTTCCTTGATTCTTTTACAAAGGAATATCCGTGTATCGTCAAATCGCAAAGGGGATGCAATTTTGCTTTTTGCTCAGTGTATAGGACCGACATCAAAATTGCCTATCAAACATGAATAATCTTGCTAAGTAGCAAACATAAATAATCTTGCAGACAAATAATTTTCAGTTGTTGTTGTTCTGTGTGATTATGGCAATGCTACACTAGGGCGATCTGCCGGGGGGGTTGGGTGCCTTTGCAGGAGGACTTTCTAAGGGGTTCTAACGCGTATTCACGTTACATCTGGAGAAAACCTACCAAAACTCCGGATCGACAGCCGCGCGATGGGACCCGAATCCGGGACCTTCACACTTCAGCCATCTACCACTTTCAGTGGCAGAACCACTAGTGCCATGGTGAGGCCAAATCATTTTCAGATATAGTTTATTTTTTAAATTTATTTCCAAATATGTGCTCACATGAAGTATGTGGAAATGATGTTTGCAAGCCAGTAGATGAAGTCAGGGATGAGCTTCAATCTCAATTTTGCAAATTGATAATTTGCCCTAGGAAGTACAATCAGAAGAAAGAATGGACAAAAAATGGGCTAAAAATTGAGATTGAGAAAATTAACAGCTGCTAGTGGGAAATTTAAATATGATTGAATGTTATGCTAAGCATATTGACTGTACCACACAGTAATGCTGCTTGTGAACGTTTGTTTAGCAGTGTTAAGAAAAATAGAACACTATTTCATAGTTTTTTGTCTAATGAAACTTTGGAAGACATTTTAATTGCAAAAAGTAAACTCAAAGGCCATTGCTATGAGCAAGACTTTGATAAGTATTTTTTAAAAGCAGCCAAATCAGCTACTTATGAACATTTGTACTCTAAAGATACCAAATAAATGCCCCTCCTTTCCTATATGTGCATATGTATTAAAAATAGTGTACTAAATCTGAATAGTAATTTTAAAAATTGTATTTGCTTACATTTTATCTTTAGTAGGCATATTTATTGCATTACTGCGTGACACCGTGGTATTGTAAGATTTTCAAAAATTGCATGTTGGCAGGTATGTACTCATAATTTAGTTAACATTTCTTTTCTATTTTTCAAAAATTATTGATAAATTTTTTTGTTTTAAAATGGTTTAGAAATTTTCATTTCTTAAACTTACTAATTTAGAAAAAGTATGCATGCTTTTCTTCTTTAACAACTATACATATCAAAATCCTAATATATTATGAAAATATATTAAATCTTTTTTTTTTTTTTTTTTTTCTTTCTTAGGGCGCAAGATCTCCTAAATCTCCCACTACAAGTCGCCATAACTATGATAAGGAAAGTCATAGATCTGTATCTTTTCCAGCACCTTGTCATCATAATCGCCTATTAACTCATCAAGTCTCAGCTCCAGTTTTACCTGCAAATCAAGATTCTAATCATCCTACAACCTCATCTCCTGATTCTAGTGATTCCAAGTACCATATAACATTATCACCTTGCACTGAGTCTCATGATAAAGCAGATAAAAGTCAAACTGCTGATGTACAAAAACAGTCATTGTCAACATCTCTTGAAAATATTGTAAAGCATATAAATCCTCGAACTACAACCTGGGTATGTTGTAAAAGTAATCAATTTTATAAAAACAGCCATTATAAAAAAGTAAAACATGAATGTTTTGGGTGGTACAAAAAGTTCACCTTTCTTCAGCTGTAAAATGGGTCCCATTTTCATGCAGGCAGGAAAGTGAGTTAAAAAGTTAACACGAGTCTGGAAAGTGAGTTAAAAACACGAGTCAAGTTAAAATTAATACAATTTAAATACAAGATTTTTTTTTTTTTTGTTCTTACAGTCTTCTAGTAGTACAAGGTATGTTGCCATTTTGAAGAAGGGAAAAGTAAGAAAACCTATGAAAATAAAAGTTGAAAGACGCTGGGGAGAAAATATGAAGATATTCGTATAAAATAAAAATAAGTAAAATGCAATAATAAAATGGGAGGAGAAAAGATACATAGAAGCATAACACATAAAATAAAAACAGAAATAGAAATAGAACAGTGACATAAATGGCACTGTTTTTCTTTTTAAATATATCTATTTTAAGTAAATCCATTAAACTTACAGCCCCCCCCCCAATACACACACATAAAAAGAAGACAACAGGAGAAGAAAAAAGTACATGCACACACACACACCAAGTATACCAAGATAACAGGAGAAAAAAAGTGTAGATTGACAAACACTCAATACCTAACAAAAAACACCCAAAATGAAACTTGTTTAAAAAAATGAAATAATTAAAACTTAAATTAATACACATAAAATGTACTTATCAGTCTGTATGCATGTTTCGGCCATGAAAACTTCCGACCTTCATCAGCAGACATCAACACACTGCGACACTGTGTGGATGTCTGCTGATGATGGTCAAAAATTTTTTTTGACCAAAATGATTGTTCAAAATGATAAATATATTTTTATGCATGTTATTTTACAAAGTTTTAATTATTTCAACTTAAAACAGCTATATCTTAGAGAATGAATGAAGTGAAAGAAACACTGCACATGCAGAATGCTTCATGCGCAGGGTAATAGAAAGACCTTCCATTTAGTCAAGATAAGACTGAGATAGTAGCTGAAGAAAATTGAAAATGATGAGGAGAATTCTAACAACTAGAGAAAATTTGAGATTTAGAAAGTTACTGCTAAGAAACATATCTCATGTTACATGAGCTTAAATTTGAGAGCTCTTTTGGTCTAACCAATAGAACGAAAATCATGCAGGCAAATAATGTAATGAACACCTCAATAATTCTTTGTAGAGATAGAATTCTTGAGGGAAGGTAAGGTTCTTTACAAAACTTCAGGCAATGCCTGAAGATGCTGAGCTGAAAGTGCTTATGTTGTTTTAAATTTTTGGATTTTGTTTTACGGATTTTATGTAACAATTTTAACAACTTTTACTGTAGATATGTATCCATACTCTTTATTCCAATATAAAAGTGGATAATTTATTGACATGTTAAATATATTTATATTGATTTATTTCTATTATTTTTATTTCTTCAAAATTACTGGCTGCTTTTTTAAAAATTATTTTTGTATTTATGTAGTATTTAAGATATTAAGATATTAAAAACCATGAAACCGTCAGACTTGAAAGGCTTGAATTTTGTTGAGACCCTGAATTTTAGAATGCACTTGAATTACTTTAAATTGTTCAATTAAAAATCACCAAATCTGTTAAATCACTAAAGTTGTACAGTTATATGAAATGTGATTATTCAAAAAACAAATTACATATGAAATTAAAAGTTGTACTTAAATTATCCAATATGAAACTAAGCAAGCACATTTCTGACAACTAATGATATCAGAGAAAAGAGATCATAGCTTTATTCCATGTAAGTAGTGCTTTTTTCCTCCCTGGCTGTACATTGCCCCTAAACACTTTGTAAATCTTAAAAGAAAAAAGAATTAAAAGTTTAGTAAAATGTTAGTTTTTACTTCCTTGTACGGAGTATAAGGAAGTAATGTCATCCTGAAAAATTTCGGGCGCCAAATTTCGACGAAAACACTGATTTTGACTACCTCTAAATTTACTTTTAAGAATTTTTTCGATGCATCTCATCGTAAGCTAGCATGCACGATCATATAAACACGTCTGCAACTCATTCTGATCAGCAGTGACTCTATTTTGGCAGTTTTTTCATGCTGTCTGTACGTACGTACGTATGTAATTCGCATATCTCAAAAACTATTGGTCGTAGAATGTTGAAATTTTATATTTAGAATTGTTCTATGATCTAGTTGTGCACCTCCCCTTTCGGTTCCATTTGACTGGAAAGTTTATCTGCAGGACCGCCTAAAAGATTCGAAATACATTATGCTCTATTGGCCGAAATTCATTAAATTCGCATATCTCAAAAACTATTAGGCATAGAATGTTGAAACTTTATATTTTGGATTGTTGTAACATCTAGTTATGCACCTCCCCTTTCGATTCCATTCGACTGGATAGTTTATCTACAGAACTGTCCAAAAGATTCGAAATACATTACACGGTATGGGCCGAAATTCATTAAATCGTATTTTCGGGGTATTAGGCTATTTCAAACAACTCAGAAGTGATATATGCTGTTAAGAGTTACAAAATAAATTTCTCCGTTAAAAAAGTGTCTTTATCATGTATAGTTCTGCTACAAGAACACTCAAAAGATTTCCAATACATTATGGTCAATATAACCTCTGAGAGCAGCCTCACTATTTAAGTTTAAGGCTTTAAATATTACTCTCAAAGGATGGATTTTACTACCCATCTACGCCATCATTCTGGCAACGAACTGGGTAGAACTATTATATTTTTTAAACAGTTATTTTTCTTTTCTTTCCTTTTTTCTTTTTTTCTTTTTTTTTTTTTAACAATTTTTACAGTTACTATAACAGAAATAAGTAAACAAAATTTTGATAAGGAACCAAACAGGAGAAATAAAATGTGGATTTAAATAAATAAATAAATAATTATATATATGTTATTGTTTTTTTCGATTAAATTGAAATGTGTGTGCGGTGGTGCCTGATGATAGAGCACACCATTTCAATTATCCTGTCCATTTCCGACTATTATGTTTGATACATGTGATTAGGCTTAAAAGCCCACCAGGTCTCATTTGGCGCTTTATATCCAATTTATCCACTCTTTCATTGCCTTAAAAGGCTATATTTAAATACTTTATTCGGTATAAGCTCGTTAATTGGCACCATGTGCTATCTGCTTTTTTATTTTCATATTTTTTTCACTTTATCAATGGATTATCTTGGGATTTCACTTTACATAAGTTAGTTATTATATATTATATATATATATGTATATATATAAATTTTGGAGCAGAGAAAAATTAAAAAGATAAAAACGTTTTTCTTTTACTTGTAAATACATTATGGTCAATGGCAATTTTAGGGGCATTCATCCATTTCAAGCACAATACCGTTCTACCATATAAGTTGGGTAATGGTGCGACCACGGTCACGTGCCACCCTCATGAACTACTCCAAAAGTCGCCAAGCTTGGTGACTTTTGGTGTATGTGTGTATGTATTTAATTCAAAAATCTCAAAAACTATTAGTCGTAGAATGTTGAAATTTCATATATAAGATTGTTGTAACATCTAGTTGTGCATCTCGATTTTTGGTTCCAATCTACTTGAGAGTTTATTTACAGGACCACTGAAAAGAATTTCAAAACTTTAATGTCTAGGGACATCTAGTCATTTCGTCCATGCCCAAAATATCGCCATTTGTCATCGTTCTTGGCGAGTTCTGGCGAAATATTGCCAAATTTGGTGATAATCTGTCATTGTTTGGTCCATGCTTAAAATCTCGCCATATGTCGTCAACCTTGGCGAATTTTGCCGAAGTATCCCCAAGTTTGGCACCAAAAATTATTTTGTATTTTGTATAACTCTAAAACTTTTGTAAAAAACCGTAGAATTTTGAACTTTTGTATTTAGAGCTATTGTAATATCTGACTGCTTTCAATATCTTTTTCGACTGCAATCGACTGGGAATATATTTACAGAGTGAGCCAAATGACTTTAAATACATTAAGGTGTATGGATGCATTCAATTCATTGAAAGTCTGTGGTCAATGACTACTTTTTCTATACCCCAAACTATCTCAAGCTTGTCGTCTTTTGGTGAATAAAGTGTCAGAAAGAAATCTTTCAAACTGAACTCAGCTTGGCAATATCGAAATACTTGTCTAGAAATCGCTAAATCTTACTATTACTGATGTTTTATCTCTTTCAAACAAATAAGTTTAGATGAAGTGCATCGAAAATATTTTTGATTTAATAGACGTATGTGCAAAGCTGACAAGTCGTGTTGTCCACATCAGATTTTTTCTTTTGTTGAAATTAAGAGTAAACAAAGTAATTTTTAACCTTCCTCCTCCCCCATCAAAAAAGAAAAAAAAGAGAACGACATATGTACATTATTATTATTTAATTATGTTATCTTTTTAATTAATCCAATCTTTGATTTTATTTTTAGCCTCAGCACACTCATACTAGACAAAGTTCTAGCCCTGAAAGTCTAGTTCACGGACTAGAAAACATTAAGTGCCAAAAAAGTAATGGAATACCAAGATCAGAATCATTATATCGTTCACCAAGTGCAGTTTCACCTTCTTATGGAGGTTACCGAAGTTTCAGTTCAGATTCAGAATCAAAATCTTCTCATCCAACCATTTCTTCACGTGTAAGTAATTTTTCATTATCTTTCTTGATAATTTTATTTGTTTACTGGCCGTCTCTGGCGACCAGTTCATTCGCCATTTTAATAAATCTTGTTAGGAGAGAATCCTGTTCCTCACTGGCTTCCTTGGCACTGAAATCTCTCGGATTCTGAATGAAATTTAAAATTAAGATGGTTACAAACAGGAGCGGCCCTAGGGTAAGTGGTGACCCCTTCTAAAAGAAAAAAGACGCCCCCTTTTATGCTCTACTTAGTTTTTGAGTTTGAAATTATGCCCCTTCGAAGCCGGCGGCCAGATGTGATGCTTAGTGTGTCGGGCTGCCCTTGGTTACAAAATTAAGAGGGTTAAATGATAGAACTTACAAAAAGGTACAAATTATTTTTGTCCTATATTAATTCTGGAGAGCTTCTGGATATATTGGCCTTTATAAAAAAAAAAAAAAAAAGTAAGAAAATCTGACACACTTTCAGATTTTAAATACGCACTAAAGTGATATATATTACAAGTGTATTATAATCCATGGGTCTTCCCTATTTTCTTTTCTTATTTCATTTAGTTGGAAAGTATATCATTATTCATGAGTGTGATTTAATGAAAATTAAAACGGATATTTCTAACATCCTTTTTCTGGATATAATTCATTAGAAATAGATGGGAAAAAGCTGCGCAGAAAAATGCACAATTGGAAGTAGCAGTAGCAGCCGATAAATTGTGCCAAGAGCTAGAATCACATCTTTTCAAAATCGCAATCAACCATTTTATTTTTCGCCAAATTAAAAAGTTGCACATTTTAGTCTCTGAAAATTTCCAAATCCTATTTTTGTTTTGAGTATAAATCATTTCATTCCTGCTTTGATTTCACAGGCATACGATATTTTAATTAAAAATTAGCCTTACAAATAATTTAATCCAAAAACAAAAATCGTTATTCTTTTATTTTTACTTGAAGAATCTGAATCATTTAATAAACTTGCCAAGTATGGCAACCTAGATATGCTAAATCCTCCCTCTTTCCACTGCAGGGTTATAATTGCGAAATGGCGAGAGACAAATTAGCCTTTTGCGATAGGTTTTTTATAGATCTCCTAAAATAATTCGAATTTCAAAAAAATCGGTTCGAGGTATGTCGGGACCCATCCTGGAGAATTTCCATACAAAATATGGTAGGTCTAGGATCCCCCATCTTTCAGCTTGGCGAGACACAGACTAACTAACGGACATTTTACAATTTCTTTTATTTATATAGACTAGGGAACAAGGCCCCCAGACTCGCTACGCTCGCTTTTCGTTTGAGGCATTCGGCCCCTAATCAGGCTTATTCGTAAAAAAGACATAATTTCAACAGACAAAACCCGAAGATTGGATCAGATAGAATGTTACTGAGCTACACATTGCTTGGTTCTTGCATGTTCATTGTACATAAAAATTTAAACTTCAAACTACAGTAGACCCCCTCCCCCTCATAACACTGAAGATATTTTGTTATGGGAATCCGTGTTGTACGGGTCCTGAGCTATTGTCCACATGGAGTGCGGACTCCGCTTATAATCGCTGGAAAAATTATTTGCACTCCTCAGAAACACAATGGTATTTAATGTTGCCATTCAAAAGTTATATTAATTAGGAGCTAAAGCGTAATAAAATCAGAACATCTGTTTCAGCTGTATTTTTAATAATGTAAAACCTATTGGACATCTTGCGAATTTGTCACCCATGGCGATTTTTCATTATTTGGCGACTTGCGTACATGTAAAGTTAATAAAAGCTACGGAACAGATAGGATAGCTTGCCACCAATGGTGACTTTTCATTATTTGGCGATTGACACATGCTCACAACCTATAATTACTGTTCATTTAAGGTTACCGGAAAACTGTTATCCATATTTTCATTTACATAATCGTTTGCAGATTGGCGTACTTAGCACCTTGAATCATACCATCTCGTCGTGCTAGCAAATATCCAAAGTGTACTATAACTGCTATAATGGCATAGTTAACGCCGCCAAATATTTCTACTACTAGCAAATAATCCAGCTGGACCGAACCGGCTTTAAAATAATCTGCATTTTAATTATTTTTCATTTTCAATATATTAGTTATTCTGTTTTGGAAAAACGAATAATCGCTAATTCTAAACTCCTGTTGTTAAGCGAACTTACTATTTGAAAATTGTCAACTTTGTGTAACACATTTTGAGTTACTTATTTCATATAGTTTTAATTTTGACATAAAATGGGTGTATTTCTACTTCATGTTCGACAATTTCACGTGATATTACATACTTGGAAACGCTTTGTTGCAAAGGAATGAATGATTTTATGCCAAATCTGGCAACCATTATGTTTATCTTTTCAGTTTTTTATTAATATCTTCTAAAATAATTCGATTTTCAAAATTTAATTCAGCTTAGCAGGTTCCTCGGAATTTTTCGAATCTTTGGGCACCTTAGTCGAAACTCAAATCCCCACGGTTTAGGAGGAGATAGGCCAACAAGCTTGGACAGCGCCAGCGGCCTTTACTTTTTTTTAGAATATAGAGAAATAAGAATAACATACATAAATGTCATAGAAATTGATGTATATTTGCGACAGCTAGAGCACGGACGGACGGACAGACAGACAAACTGAAATCATAAACACTTTTCAACCTTGTTAGAAAGCGTTAAAAAGTGTTAATTTATAATGGCGATCACACTCAAACAGTATATACGTTTATTTAATGCATCGATAAATTTTAACACAGTTTCAAGTTACCGTTAAACTCATATTAAAAATTATAATTCATTTTACATAAAAAACACTAATCAATTCAAAGTTATTTTCTAATGTAAATATACACCGTAGCAGTCGAAAACTTTTCGTTGACAAATATGAACTCCATGTATTTTAATAATCTCAAGATAGAACCCCCCCCTTTTTTTATTCATTTGTTGCTAAGGCAGTCACGTTAGCAAATGTGAAACAAAATATTAAAATTGAGTGCTGGTGTTTATAATCTCGTTCACATGCTAGGCTGCAAAATTAAAAACATAAAACTGGTTAAGAGTCAGGGCGGGAAATGTTTTATTCCTTTACTGTTAGGATCGCTGCACTTTACCAAATTTCCAATGTTTACATTACTGAAACTTAGTTTGGGTACCAAAGACCTAAGCAAGCAACTATGGAGAGTGTCCACTACTATAATATACCTTCGCAATCCCGAAGAAATTATTTTATTTATGAAAAAAAATTAAACTCATAAAACAGGAAAAATCCGGATAATTGTGACATCAATATGATGTCATACTCACTTGCAACAGCTACTTTTGTCACGCAAATGATTAACTTTTTTTACTCTCGGAAATAAAATGGATCTGAAAAGAACGAAAAAATCGCTTAAAAATGAGGGAACGGGTGGATTTTCAGATTTTTAAAATAGCGCATACTATTTTCTATATTTCTATACATATTTATGGAAAATTTCAAGTGGATCATACAAATGGTGTAGATATTATTAGGCTTTTCAGTGCTTAATTTCGTAATCTTTTTTCAGTAATGGTGGAAATGAGTTTTATCTTGAGTCAGGGATCAGCGTAACTATATAGTAAGATGATACGCTTTAAAGAATAACTTCCCATAGAACGCAATGTATTGGGAATATTTTGTGTGCTCCTGTAGAAAAACTTGGTACCATGGAAAAACATGGTACAGTAGATAAGAGTAAAATATATAAATTTCGTCGATTTTCGAAGTTTAAATAAGCTTAGCAGGTTCCTCGGAATTTTTCGAATCTGCGGGCACCTTAGTCGAAACTCAAATCCCTACGGTTTAGGAGGCGATAGGTCTATAAGGTTTGACAGTGGCCTTTACTTTTTTTTTGAATAGAGAGATAGATTAGTCTATTGTGATTGTAAGTTCAGCCTCAGTTTTCAATAACTGTACAACTTTGTCATACATAAGGACTCGGGTCTTTTTATGAAAATAAAAACAAAACAAAAGTTTCTGTAGAGTAAATAAATATTATGTATAAAAACAAGATTATAGTTTTCTTTAGTCACATGCTCAATCAATTAAGGGTATTTCTACCCTTCTAAGCAACAGATCTCAGGTTCTAGGATGATCTAAAAAAATTATCTTGATTCTCTTTTCAACTGATTGCTTCTTTAATGTCAATTCCTACCTCTTATCAATCCAAAGATGAAAAGTCAAATACTTTCTGGCAAGGTTGTTAAAAACCTGGGTTTTTTCAGGGTTTTGGGTTTTATCAGGGTTTTTTCAGAAGTAGGGATGGGGTTTCAGAATATTTGAAAAAAAATTTGCTTATTACTAAATACAACTTAAAGCAGCTAATTGATTACAGAAATCAATTTTAAATAAAAAATGGTTAAATTAATAGTAATAACTAAATACAATTATTAATCATACATGAAAAAATGTATAAATCAATAACAATGGCAACCCCAATCATCATTTGTAGATAAATTGACTATTAGTAATAATTTTAGCAGTGATATACTAGTGCTTAATTAAAGCTTTTTAAACTAATGATTTTTTATGGTTAAAAAATCCTTATTCATTGTAACACAGATAGGTATAAAAATTTACTCTCTAGGAAGTTTTTTTCCTTAGGTAGTGGTGGTGTGGGGGGAGATAGGGAGTTGTCTATAAACTTTGCAAGTGGTGTACTGATATTAAGAGATGTATTATCTACGTAATTAAAGTTGAAATTTTGAAAAACCCAGTTGGGTTTTTCTAAGTGGGCTTTTTCGAAAAAACCCACCCGGGTTTTTTCTGGTTGGGCAAAATCATAACAACCCTGCTTTCTGGCCAGGGCAGTCCAACATTTCTATTTGATGTTTGAACATGGCACTCTTTAGACAACATCAAAATCGCTCCTCCTCAGCTGTCAATCAAATGCATTACTTTTATAAGCCATGTCTTAAAAAGCAAAATTAAAATGAAGACAGTAAAATGTCAATTGCATTTTAAGGGACAGATGCATCCAAAATTGAATTTTAACATAATTTTACATATTTATTAGGGATCGACCGATACCACCTTTTCGCCGATGACCGATACTTTACCTATAAATTCATTTTCAGAAATAGCTGATACCGATACTTTTAAGTTATGGTATCGGCCGATATCGATACTTTAAGTAATTTAATGTCATTTAAACCTACATCTGTATTCTGGGCAGTTTTGCAACGAGAGTGTAGTTCTCGTTAAAATGAATAACAACATGATGAAATTTGAGCCCAGTAGAAAGCATTAAAAAGAAAAAGCAGTGTATACATTGAAGTGTGAATTTACAGTAGTTCTAGTCTTTCTTTTTCTATTCAATCATGCCGACGAATGTCCGAATTTATACAAAGCTGAGCACTGGGAAGCGTCTTAGTGTGCAGGTTCGGAATTCTTTCTCCTCGCGTGGCTGTTGAGTTCTAGGCGATTTTCTCCAGATGTTACGTGATTATGCGTTAGACTCCCTTAAAAAGTCCTCCACTCAAGCCCCCCCCCTATACGTAGATGCCCCTCATTTAGGCCTGACAGAACACAAACACGGGGGTGGGGGGTGGGGAAGAGTTAAAGGGATATATTAATAAGAGAATACGTTTCCAGTGCCGACTGGTGCAAATATTTAAATCAATTTTTCTCAACCTCTATTTTGTCACCTGTTTGCTGCTATAAGCCAGATAAAAGGTTTCCATATTAGGCCCAAAACAGCTTCCTGCGTGCTTTTACTATATGCGTCTTTGTTTTTGGTTCATGCCTCGATTTTGTGCTTACAAAAGTAAAGTTCTGGACATGAAATTTATTCAACTTCAAAGCTTGCAAGTTTTATTTATATTTTCTTTAATTATAATTCTTTCACATATGAAAATATTTTTTAGATTACTTAAACTGCATTAAATTGTGATAATGTATAAACTGTACAGTATTATGTAAGTACATATGTATTTACATATTGTTCATTAAATATGTATGTAAATTCTTCCCTTAAAATGCATAATAAGTTCACTTTAATTAATGGTTTTATTTATCTTCTCCAATTATTTAACCACTAAGTGAATTATTAAATGTTTTAGCAAGATTTATTTTTAGTATGAACTCATATGATCATTTTTAAGTTCTTTTTGAAAATCTGAATATTTTGATTCTCTGGACAGGGTTAAGTTGAAATTAATCCGGATGATCCATTTATTTGATCTTTTCCATACGAAGAACAAGTACACACTGATTATTCCTGTGTTTTCCTTACATATAAACCAAATACTATTCACAAGAAATATGCCTTTTAACCCAAAATTTGAAATAAACTAAATAATAATTAGTATTACTAATTGTACTAATACAGCTTCAACTTTTTAAATTAACAATATAAATAATTATTAGATATTGATAATTATTACACTGCTCAAAACAGAATGATACACAAATCCTACGTTCTCTCATTAATCTGATAGATAAAATCATTAAATGTTTGATAATTCGTACTTTTGATAGTGTGCAATGTTTTAAAAATGAATCATTTAACTTTTGGACCAAAATAATTAAAGTTCACGAGAGTCTCCAGTTTTCAAGTCACTGACAAAAAGTTAACTTCTTTGCGACACAAAAAAGGAATAACTTATTTTTACATATAGGTTTCGTTTATAATTTTAGTACCATTAATTTTGTCATTGACACAGCTACAATATGAAGAAAAATATTTTTGCTTGTTTTCAAGCTATGCCTTGGAGGGTCTAAATAAAAGATGCTTAAAAATGACGAGATTAAATGAAGGTTAAAGAAAAATCCAAAAATGATAAAACTAAATTCAATTTTCAAGTCTTAAAAAAAAGTTGCTACTTAAAGTATCCATATTTAATGAAATTGTTCTTCAGTGTTTTTGTTTTTATGATCATTTTTAACATTTTTCTGTGATTGATATGAACAAATTTTATCTGTTTTAATTCTAAGCTCTGAGCAGGGGCGGCGTGGCACGATAAGCAAGGTCTGGGTGCCATCGTCGAAAGGGGGGCCATTTTGAACTAAAACTGAGAAAATCTTGATCTAGAGCAGTGGTTCCCAAACTTTTTTGTCCTTCTCTTCAAAACATCTCCAACTAGATTTTTTTTTCGAGACCAACTACTACATAACGATAACCAATAGAGGATATATAAAATAGTATAGTTTACTATATATATAAAATACTAAAGTTTAATTTTTCCTACCCTTTTCGACCCACTGAAATTGCTCCCGTGACCCAACAATGGGTCGCAGCCCATAGTTGGTATGTCCGGCAAACGTCATTCGGTTCAAACCCTATCCCTGTTTGTATGCGCAGAAATAGGATTCACTTCCGATAGCAGAATGCTACTTTCGGTTTCAAATATTTCCGGCTGACTAATTAAAATGCCTGTATCTGAAGTTCTATAAGCTAAATAGAAACAAATTTCTCAAACGTATTTCGAAGGCTGAAATATTACACTTTAACACACATATGGGCAATTGCCCCGCCATGGCTTTTGATCCGGCCTGCAGAACATTTGAAAACTCCGTATAAACCATTCAATATCCCATATAAATTCCAATTATACGGCCCGCCACTTCGCTAATATCCGGAAGTTTGGCCCGCAACTTCACTAACATCCTAAAGTTTGGCCCACAACTTTTCAAAGGTTGCCCATACCTGCTTTAATACTTTAAAGGTCGTCATCCCCTGAAATATCAAATGATGTCAAGGACCATCTCCCCCATCAATTTTGATATCTATATCATACCCAAGCCGAATCAGATGTCCTTGTGCCAATTTTTTAAAAATAAAAATTTAAAGCATGTCTCTTAAGCATGAAATCTATATCAAGAGCTAGACTTTCTCCAACGATATCAAAAGCCCATATATGCTGTAGAATCTCCCTATAACAAAGTCTCCTTACAACGATTTTCTCCCTATAACGAAATTTTTCATGGAAACGTAACTTTAAGGCTTAAATAACACTATAAACATTCTCCATATAACGAAGAGCTTATCTTCCCATAGCGAATGTTTCAGATTTACCTTTGATTTTTTTTTTTTTTTTTTTTAGTTTTGAAAAAAATTTTAATTTTTGGACAGACCACTTAGTGGAAGAGTAACAGATGTTTGGGGGCCAGGAAAGTGAAACTGACTCTGATAATGAAGACACTTCACCAGAGCCCGATTATGACCAACAGGGGCACCGGACATTGATGGATTTAGGGGTCCCCATCTATGAAATTTGTTATATTTTTCATAAAATTTTGATATAAAAAAGAATATTTCAGAAAAAACATTTAAAATTGGAGACCCTTTCAAGTCGGGGGCTCTGGGCAAAGTCCCGATTTGCCGATATAATAATAAGGCACTGCACTTCACGACCAAAACCACATCATACCGAAGTGCTTCAACCTTTCAAAACCTGAATTCTTCAACCTTTCAAAAAGAGGTTTCCAAATGGAAGAAAATGTGCCTCACACTATTTTCAGAGCACTTTCAAAATGTGAATATTTTTATGAAAATTTAAAATCACAGAATGCAAAACAATGTAAAATAACGGAATTTTGAAGTAAAATAAACGTAAGTGCATTACTACATATTTTATTCTCTAAATTGGTGGATTGTCTTTACTTTTGACATTTCATTTCTACAATGAAAGTAAGAAACCGTAAGTTTAACAAATTTATAGTAAATACCAATTTATTGTTAATTGAAAGTCATAATTTAATATTTTTAAACATCGTATTAACTAAAAAGTTTGTAATATTTGCTGAAATAACTGCAAAAATCTCTGTACAACGAAATTTTCTTAGCGAATTTTTTAACTGGAACCGAGTGAGTTCGTTATAGGGAGATTCAATTGTGTTTATATATGAATGAACTCTTTTTCGAGTCCACACAGTGAGAAAATAAACATTTATAAAACTGTAGTAAAATTATAGCCTACCTCTCGACTTTTGTTTTTGCAATCCTTGCAGATAGCGTATTTAGTGTTGGGCACCAAATCAAAATAATTTAGAAGACTAGACGATTGTCCTATTAAACTGTCATCTAATGATTCTTCGTCCATAATTTTGACCACACTTGGTGATACGACATCCATTCAGCGATGGTTAGAGTTAAAAAAAAAAAAAAAAAAAGTTCGAAAACACTCGCGCTAATAAATGTGCCAATGAAACGAAGCCTCTCATCTCATTACCAAAATAAAGATTCTAGAATAGTGTTGCGTCTGCGTGGTTTTCCTCTGAAAAGCGAAGTATCGGTGAAAATGGATGAAAGCAACAGAAACCGATACTTTTAGAATTGAAAGAACTGATACCTAAAAGAATAGGAGGTATCGGCGCCGATACTATCGGTCGATCCCTAATATTTATATCTTATTATTATGAGAAGATCAAAGCAAAATATACTAAAAATGTTTAACATGTTATAAGAGTATATATCAAAAATGGGTATTCATTATTTAATTGTATCAAGCTGTTTAATAGTTGATAATAAAATTTTATATTTTCTAAATTTACTTAGTTTTTGATTTTCTTTCTCAACTTTATTTCATGTAATTAACCATTATATGACTTGTAGCATGCATATACTTGCATTTATTTTTAATTTTTTTGATTCAGCTTAAGTCAAGATGCATATTTTACCCAACCTCATTATTTCAATTATACCTGTATATATACATATTTTTTATGATTGTGTACATTTTCACCTATATGAGAGATTTTATGTTTATCACTAGGGTTCATCACTAGGTCAATATGATAGTGCACAGGAAAGCTTAGTTACATCTCCACAGCAAATTCCTCCAGAGTCTGAAGAAACTCGTCGTTTGGGAGATAGTTTTGAAGGTGATGAAGGCATTTCACACGAAGAGGTATATGTAGTGACTTATTTGTCTTCACTCATACATATTGTTGCAGATTTTTCCGAGCTGATGCCTTTGTAAAGGCATGAATGGATGAGATCACTTTGTTTACTATATTTGTGGTGTAAATATAATTCTTCATATGATTACAGTTTACCTCAATATGGTGTAATATATCATGCTACTTTTGAGATATCCTTCCACAATATTGTAATTATGTATTGCAATATATGATTTCTTATTAGTACATGCACATAATTTGTAATGACAATTTTCCTATTGTTGGTTCTTGGGTATTATCTTAATATTTGGGTAAGGCAATTAGAACAAAATTATCATAAATGATTGATTAGGTAATTTCTTATTAATGACAGTTACTTCCATTTTTCTATCCTGCATTAACTTAAACATGCTGTGTAAAGCCTGAATTTCTAAACATAAATGAGAGTCAGATAATTTGCAGTGACAAAAAAACTTTATTCAAAATCACAAAAATAGCCCTTGGTTTATTCATCTCCCCTTTTTATCTCATAAATGCTTCACTATGTAATGTACATATCACATGTTTATGTCAAAAGGCCGTATTGTTTATTACAAGCATTGATGTATCAGGCATGTTTTTGATTTCATCTTTGCAACAGGTATGTGCAGCGGAACAGCTTGCATATCCTATGAACTTGCTGTTGACATAATACCCAGCACCTGCTGGTTGCCAGAGGAAGAAACTGGTTGGCGGTTGGCGCTCTGTATGAGTGCTATTATGAGGTCACAGTAGTTCGTCAGCATCTCCGTTACATGTGATTGGCTATTCATCCTTTTGGCGATCGGAATGGCTAGCTTCGGTGGTTTGTCTGAATTCTCCCCAGCATGACTGAAGCAAGCTACTCACTGCCTGCAAAGTCTCAACAGGAGAAGGTTGTCCTTTTTCCCTCTCCATGAGTTCTTGCCCCACAGATGCGTCTCTTCATTGCACATGGTGCTTAAACATTAAATGTTAGATGTTTTCCCCTTTTTATATAGTTCCCGTGAAACCACACCAGCTCCCCATTCCATAATTATGAAATAAAATTTTGTTGTTTTTTATGTGAATTAACACACTGTTGCTTAGATGTGTCTACATCAGCGGTGCGCAAACCGGGGGTCGCGAGATAATTTTTGGGGGTCATCAAATTCAAAGAGATTCACATTTATGAAAAATCTGCAATTATTCATTTCAAAGAATTGAAATAATACAAGATACGAGCGCGATATTTGCGATCACTATCACGGGGCTTCAAAACCACGTTATCATGCATAGTGATCTGCAAATTGATCATGCATAGTGATCTTCAAAATTATTTTCCATTAAAACAAAACATCGATCTCGATTGGATCCAGAGGATGACTTACGATTTGCGATTTCCAATACAGATCCGAACATAGAAACAATCATGAGCTCTTTGCAAGCACATATTTCACATTGACTTTTTATGATGTAAAGTTTTTTAAAGTATTTTTCATTAAAAAATATTTATATCCATATGCATAAATAAAGCATTGTTTACTAAAATTATGTGTTGATTCATTAACTGATTTTTATAATGTTACAACTTTTATAACATTTTTATGGAGGTTTATGAGTTTGGTGCGCTATTGTAAAAACACGTTATTTCAATCGATGACATCACGACACTCTTTTAAAAACACCCGTAAGAGCAACTCCCAGAAAGAATTTCAAAGTAACTTCGTTTTCAATTAAAGAAAATTCTGTCTATCCAGGGGTCGCGACAAAATTATAACTCAAAACAGGGGGTCGCGACAAAATTTTACACAAATTAGGGGGTCGCAGATGAAAATAGTTTGCGCACCACTGGTCTACATTACTGACTTTGTTGATACTTTGAGATGCTGGATCCCTCAAAGTGGGAAGGAGGTACGTGAACATAATTATATTTTGTAGAAGAATAGTTAAATGATTGAGCTTTTCCAAACCCTTTTTATATCAAGCTCAAAAGACTGAATTTCGAGAATCTACACAAAGCTGGACAACATTTAAATGAGTTGGCAGTTAGCTCTAGTGAATTATGTGAATGTACCCATAAGAAATCATATATCCCAATACATAATTACAATATCGTGAAAGGATATCTTGAAAGTACCATGATATATTATATGGTCATATTGAGGTAAACTGCAATCATACGAAGATTTACATTTGCACCACAATATTATTGCCAGGAACTGTGCTCAGTTTAAGGGAAAAATAGCTTTTTGAACAGTTTGTAAATAAAGTTTAGATATTTTCTGAAAGAAAGTTGAAAACAAAGTTAAGAAAAAACTTTTCATTGTTTGTAATTTTTTTTTTCTTTTGTTGTTCAGATCTTTATCTGCAGTTGCAGAAGCTCTTTTCTTTTCCAAATAAAATAATTCTTTTAATGTCGGGT
Source organism: Cheiracanthium punctorium (assembly GCA_038373885.1). NCBI lineage: Eukaryota > Metazoa > Arthropoda > Arachnida > Araneae > Cheiracanthiidae > Cheiracanthium > Cheiracanthium punctorium. Next base: position 487,816 of record JAWZYV010000630.1, on the reverse strand, counting down.
ATAAGTATGAATTCTGTTCTCTCTGTGTCTTTGAACAGATTTATAATGAAATCATGACCTATTATTTAAATATCTTTTTACAGATAATTTAATTTTCTGGATTATAATGGAAGATGCTTTGTGTCAATGTGACATTTTATTTAAATGTACTGCTTAGTATAAAAGCATACTGGAAAAATCTTACATTGTAGTATAAAGGTATTTAATCTGATTTTAAACTGGGACATTTTCGTTTAATAGTACGGAACTCCACCTGAATCAACAGCTAATGAAATTAATCTCCAATCTGTGGCATCAAAATTAGGTCAAAATCCAAACATAATTTGTATGGAAGATGATGACTTTTCATCGGATACAGAAATGGTAAGCTTTCATTTTGGTGAAATTTTTAATATCTTTATTTAATAAAATTATAAATATGAAATTAACGAATTCATGTTGATTTAGGGGCATCTTGATGACCATGGTCCATTCAGTGGTCTGTGGAAACTTGTAAGACATCCTGCTCATTTGTCTGTCTTTCTACATTACCTCATGTCTAACAGTGATCCCTCTAGTTTAGTAAGTGCATTTAAAAAAAATGTAAATTCATTGTCTTTCTGAAGTATGTACAAAAAGGAATAACTTTTGTTTTCATTTTAATAATTTTAGAAAACATCCAGAAAAGATTGTTCTCCAAATTTTATCATGAAAAATTCATAAAATAGAAATGAATATAGCATTAATATTTTTATTTTTAAATTAACAGTGTTATAGCCATAGTCAGATAATGTAGACGCACGTGCGCACGCTGGGCGCAGATACATTCAACGGTCTTGCAGATAGTTTTCCGGTAATTCTAAGTTTGTTTTTCTTTTTATAAATGGATTGTTACATAAAATAAATATCTTTTTTAAGTCACTATAGCCCAAGCGCAGATGTATGTGCATGTGCATATACACGTGTTCACATACGCACCATGTATTTAGTTATGAAGAACTATTATGAGTTTGCAGATAGTTTTGGATTATGTGCGCAGATAGTTTTTTCTTTTATCTGACTATGGTTATAGCTATATAAATTATACTTTAAAAACTTAAGACTTTCAATTTTTAAATCTATGTTCCTAAATAAAGTATCAAATTAAGAGGCATTGCAGGGGCAAATCAGGCAGGTCGTTAACATCACCATCTCAGAATTTCATGAATTTTTTTTCTTGTGTTGTCTTACCCAAGGAAAGAACAAATCTGAAATATTTTTCATTTACCACTTTTAGTTTTGGAGTTATGGGGGTCAAAATACCCCAGATGGGTGACGTAGAATTAATTTAGGGCCATTTTTGCCGCTTTATTGTCTGGACTGTGACTGGCTCTGAGGTGCTTCAGAGAATTTTTTTCCTTTTATCCTATAATATACCTTGGATATTAACATTCTCAAACTGAAAATTCATTCGAAAATACTCAAAGCCCCAAATAAGGCCCCCCCCCCCAAATACCCCAATTTTATAAAAAATACAGTTTTAAGAATGCTTTAAATCTTGGCTCTGAGGTGATACAGAAAAATTTTTTGCACAGAGCAGTAATACATCTTCATATAAAGTGAATCCAATGTTAAAATTTTTTGAAGGCCACCCAGGGCCCCTCGGTACGGGACCCCAAACATGGTCCTTAACGCTAATTTATGCAATTTCGAAGCATTGGTACAGCTGAAGCCGGCTTCCCACAGGAGAATCATTTGCATGGAGATGTAGTATCAACATAGTAGTTTCATATTATGGAAAAACATTTTTGAAGGTACAACTGTTTCCAAGAAAAATCCCAGAAAGTACCTTCCTATTTGGGACATTCCACTGGCACGCATGGGGGCATTTCGGCATTACTTTTAGAAGTTTAATCAACTGTAGCAATATTGAAAATTAACTTATTCTGCATATATCACAAATATATCTTCCATATATCACAAATAGTTCTTTTACAGGACCACTCATAAGAACTACATTACACTGTATAAGGATCTCTGCAACTACTGAACTGATTCGAAATTTTTTTTCACTGATAGAAAGCTACACTATTCCTGAATATTATAGGCTGCCTTCCAGAATGCAGCATAACTAGTTCTTTTACAGGGATACTCAAAAGAAGTCTAATACATTACACTATACAGACATCTCTGTAACTACTGGACCGATTCTAAAGATCTTTTCACTGAAAGCTACACTATTCCTGAGTAACGTAGCTAAAATTCTTGCATGCAGCATAATTTACAGGAACACTCAAAATAATTGGTAAACATTGTCGTAACTGTCTCCGTTCACCAAATGCCAAAAAAAAAAAAAAAAAAAAAAATTCTAAATTAATTAACTTTACATATACCATGCCTTATACTTCATTTAAAATAAACAAAAAGTAAATAATATTGTGAATAAAAGAAATTGTCAAAATTCTACATCATTTATTTCTGACTATAGTGTACTATTTTATAACAAAATTCTCAATGACAAATTTTCAGGTTATTTACTTAGTTTTATTATAGAGTCTGTTGTATTGTTTATTGTGAGATGCTTTGATACTTCCCAGACAGCACATAAGCTTAAATCAAGCTTGTCATTTCCTTGAATTTGACGTATTAATGCAAGCTTGACAGTTCAACTCATTTTAAGCTGGCAGCAAGCTTGGAGGAGTCAAGTTGAATTGTCAAGCTTAAATACAGCTTGATTTAAGCTTGAAAAGTGATACTAGCATGATTTTAGCTTCAAAGTGCGCAGTGATGGTGCCATCTGTGAAAGAGAATGGACATTAATTGTCTAGTGTCCTCAAATTTGCTGAAAGTTTGTAAAAAATGTGTTTTATTTTATTACCAGTGCCATATTACCGGCAGGGCAAACGGGGCAACTGCCCAGGGCCTACAGATTTTAGGGCCCAAAAATCTTGCATCTTATACTTTTGTAGTTTTAAAATAAAATTACAAAGGATAAAAAAAAAAAAAAAATAAATAAAATAAAATTCAGAAGTTAAATAATTTTTTTAATTATAAAGTATGAACAATGAAAATAATTCAAATTTACATTTGTATAAATTAATTTAAACTTATTTTTAATTCTTCGAAATGTTCTATGTCGATATAGCATACCAATATGTAGGAAAATAACTAACCACATTTGTAAAGAGAATTTTTAGCTTTAAAAAATAGCAAAATTTTTCAGTTATTTGTTATTTTAAGAAATATTTACAAAAATGACTAAAGTGTTTGTATTCCATACATGTTAACAACTGTGATATAGCATTTCGAAGTAACGCTTAACTATCTGTTTCTTTGATTTCAGATTACTTAACACAAAACTTGTGTTAAGTAAGTAAACCTATTCTATATTTCCAAATATGGAAATTCTTCAAAATGAAAAACAATTATACTACGAAATTGATTTCAAAATCAGTCGTTTGTCTCGATCTTGGCCAGCAGTGTTGCTCATGAGTGTTGCGGTACTGAAAGTTTTAAAACGTGTGCTGCTCTTAAGTTTATATTATGTTTATTTCCCTATTAGTAGAGTCTAAATCACACATAACATCATTTTAATTTTGATGCATCCCATGGAAAAATAAAAGAAACAAATAACACATCGCCCACTTATCAATCTGGTGAGAAAACAGCATGATAAGTCAGTTCAAACTTTAGTCATAACTGCACAAGGCTTAGTGGCTGAATGGATAGTGTGCTCGACTGCTAACCCAAAGGTCCTGGGTTCTATTCTAGCCATGAACACTCGATGGAAACAAATTAAATTGAAATTTCAGCATAGAGGGGGAAAATGCCTGGCAAAGTAAAATATGTGGGGTGAGTTCGCCAACCGGCGCCCCGTGTATTTAGGGAATTTTTTTTAGGAAAATTTTCTAAGCTTGAAATTAAGCTTGAAATGTCAAGCTTAATGCAAGCTGGGCAAGTGTAAACTAGAACACTTGATTCAACCTTGCATTAAGCTTACATGCTTGAAATTTTCAAGCTTATTGACTTGATAAGTCAAGCTTGCTGCAAGTTTGATGTGCTGTCTGGGGGTGGTCACGCGTCCTTGAAAACGGGGAATGTCCTTGAATTTACAAAAAAAAAAAAAGGTTCAAGGCCTGGAATGTGCTTAAATTTTGAATGGATGTCTGGAATGTCCTTGAATTTACAAAAAAAAAAAAAAAAAAAAAAAAAAAAAAAAAAATTTCAAAGCCAGGAATGTGCTTAAATTTTGAATGGATGTCTGGAATGCCCTTGAATTTTGAAAGGAAATCTGGAATATCTTTAGATTTTACCATCCAATTGCTGAATTTTTTTGTGTTATCGGTTATTCCCAGCCCCTACGATAATGAAACCATGTACCCTGGAGGAAAAGAAAAATCACAATTGTTGAATAATTTTAGTTGAAATTTTTACTACCCCAAAATTTGCTTGTAAATACAGTAAAAGCTCGACTATCCGGAAAGCACGGGAAACGCTGAATGCCGGATAAGTGAAAATTCCGGATAGTTGAGATTGTATAAAAAAAGAAAAAGAAAGTGATGTTTATCGGCAAAGCGCCACGCGAGGAAGGGGGGGGGGGACAGGAAATCCAATTGGATATGTTTTAGAATGCTAATTACATGTTTATATTGCAGAGTGAAAATGGTGTTAAGACATAATATCTTTGCATCTTTCAGGGGGAATAATAACGCTTACTCTGATTTCCAAAAATTAATTGGTTTAGCTTTAGAATGAGGGAATGATTAAAAAGAAAATGAATGATGTTTTGTCTTCCCAATCCGCCTCTCCCTTCCCCAGTTTCTGTTTAGCGTTAACGCAGTTGAATGTTTGGAATGCAAAGCGGGAAAGAAGTAGGTCATGAATAATGACACACTTAAATAACATGCAATCGGCAAGTCTACTTATATTTTGACATTCGTTTTCGATTTGCGCTGCAGCTTTGGATTCATAATAGAATTTAAACAAGCAGAGTTACATAAAACACGGGGATCAATAAATTAACAAGCTTTAAATAAATTTATACACAAAATATAAATGTAACTCAGAATTAATTTCGTTTTTTAATTTTCTTAGGATTACAAATTACGAAGCTATGGGTTTTCCCTCAATTTCGACATCCGACCAAATAAATCTCTAATATCTGCTTGCTTAAATGAAGCCTCCCTCTTCTTCATAAATCTGTCTCTTATGAGATGCAGTTCTAAAATTTCCTGCTCAGTATAATTAGAGTTTTTTTCACAGAACTCCAGGAATACTGAAAACCCTTTTTCTGCGTCATTCCAAGAAATTTTCCTTGGATTTTCTTCTATCTCAGACTCTGTTTCCGAATTTTCGACGTCTTTTGCCATTGCTTTCTCAATTAAGTCTTCCTCCGTTAATATTTCGGATACAGGCATATTTTTGTCAGCATCAATCCACGATTCAATTTTGGACAGTTCCAGGTTAGACACTGACTCGTCTTCCTTAAACTTATTTTTCAAATCCTCCAACATTTCTTTCAGGCCATCTTTTTTCATTTTAAAACCATCAAATTCATCATCTGACGAATCTGAATGAAAGTTCACCGAAAATAATAATTTTCTCCATCCTCGCCGAAGTGTTTGTTTTTTTATCGAATTCCATGCACTTGCAAGTGTATAAATTGCATCTTTAATTGAAAATGATGATTGGAACTCAGTTAAAGGACTTTCAGCATTTACCAACATACGCATGAAATTCTTGCGATAAATCATTTTTAAGTTTTGAATGATGCCTTGATCCATTGGCTGGATCAAACATGTTACATTCGGGGGAAGAAACATCGTGGTAATATTACCATGGCACAATTCTTCTACTGTAGGATGTGCTCTGCAGTTATCAATTAATAAGATAACTTTACTGTCTTCAGGTTTCCCTTTAGATTTTAATTCACTTATCACAGACGGCACAAAAATGCTCTTAAACCAATCAAGGAAAATATCTCTATCCATCCACGCATTTTTTTGATTCCTGTATGCCACAGGGAGATGTTTAATGCCTGCGAACGCTCGGGGTTTTTTAGATTTTCCGATCACCAGTAACCTTATTCTATGTGATCCAGTAGCATTAGCGCAAGTTAAGACAGTTAATCTCTCCTTACTTTTTTTATAACCATGAGCAGATGTTTCATTAGCACCAGCTAATGTTGATGTCGGAAGGCATCGGAATAGCAGGCCTGTCTCGTCTGCATTATAAATATTTTCTAATTCATAATTACTTTCTTTCACGAAATCTTCAAAAAAGGCAGAAAATTCATCCGCGCCTTCTGCATCGGCAGAATGCTTTTCTCCCGATATGTCGATTTTGCGAATGCCATGGCGCCTTTTAAAGCGCGCAAGCCAACCATCTGAAAATTTGCATTCTTTCTCAATATTAAGCTTTTGAGAAAGATCTCTAGCTTTTTCAACGAGAATTGGCCCTGAAACTGGAACTCCCTCCTCTCTCTTTAAAGTGAACCACTGATAAAGGACTCTATCCAGATTTTCATTCTGTGGCTGCTGCAAACTTTTCCGCTCCTCGGTGGCTTTACTAGTGTCTGCTGAGGCTGCAAATTGGATAAGTTTTTCTTTTTGTTGTTTGATATCATAAATTGTGGATGATCCGATGTTGAATTCTTTCATCAAAATCTCCTTGTTTTCGCCTTTATTAAGGCGACTTATGATTTCTAACTTTTGCGATATCGTTAATACGACTCTCTTCCGCTTCTTAGACTTTTCCATTTTATTCTAAATTCGAGAATAATGAGGTAAAATTGATTAAAAACAGATAACTTTAATAAAATTGAAGTTTTACTGATATCGAACAGGGAACGGGAGCACACGTGGTTTTGGAAGGAACAGAATTCTTATCTAGAAGAGAAAATCCGTAGTGCGCATGACGGGATGAAACCACCTGCGGCAATTTTCGTATTCCGGAATCCACACAACACGAAAACAGAGCCTAACTGTTTTGTTTATTTCAATGCCAGGGGGGGAGGGAGGGTGCTGAGTCATTGGTTGTGGAGTCCGTACGCTAATACAGTATGATGTTCGCCGGTGCAGCTGCAAAATGTTATATTTTTGTAATGTGTCCATGCATGAAAATATTGATATTTTTTGGCATTTGCATCCCTTTCCCCATTCTAAATTTGAACACCTGTGGGTCACTGTACGAGTTAATCAAATCTTGTGTCAAGAAAGGGGAGAGGGAAAAAAAAAAGAGAGAGAAGCTGTAATTTTCCGGTTACTTGAGCTTTCCGGTTACTTGAATGCCGGATAATCGGACTTTTACTGTAGTTTTCTTGTTTTGAATTTGTTGATTATATTTTATTACATTAAAATTAATGGAATACATATTTCCATGTGAGTATTTAAAGGCATGTGTTTCCTTCCCCTCCCCTCCTTCAATTTAAATTTTACAGGAATTCTTTTTTCGTCAAGAAAAGAGAATTCAAGTGATGTCCAAAAGAATTTAAGTCATGTCCATCTAAAATGCATGAGTGCTGTTCCTACTTATGAAAGCTGCTATTTTGGAATTGAAGAAGAAATATCATTTTTACATAAACATGCAAATTCCCTTTCACTTATACTTTCCTCCTCATTTAAAATTGATATTAAATCAAATAATACATACAAAAATGTGTTAAGTAATATCTGGTATCAAAATATGGTGTTTGCCAAAATCAAAATATTTGCTTAAAACAGTACTTGCTCCAATTTACATTGTCTCTGAACAATTATGAAATAGTATTAAGTGTACATATATTTTTAGAAGACTTTCTAAAAATATGTATAACTTCCATGGCGTAATGGAGTTGTCGTAAATTAATTGTTTCATCTGTTCCTTCTGTTGTTTGCAGAACATGATAAATGCCAACTGTTCTAATGCGGGAAATTTAATCTGGAAATTGTCTCAGAGTAGCTCAGTGGTAGAGCACCCGCACGTTAAGCGGCAGTCCTGGGTTCTATCCCCAGCTCTGGAATTTTTCGCACAGTTGGTAAAAAATAAAATTAATCAACCTAAACACTCCAACTTGCCTAATATAGTATTAAGTGTTTTTGAGGAATTTTCAATATATGTGTGTTCATGAAACCATGAGATTAAATTAGGTTATAAGAAAATAGAAATAATGACAAAAAAATCTCAAAAATATGTATGCTCATTGTGCATTTCAGGATATCCTTGAAAGTCCTTAAATGTCCTTGAATTTTTTCTCTGAGAAAGAGTGGCCACCCTGTGTCAAATATGATTCTTGTATGTATTAATTTATTATTATTATTTGTTAAAAAAGGGGCAAAATATAAAAAAAATTATTAATTAAAGGATGTAATGCTAAAAATAGAATCGCAAAATTCGGGAAAGCACACTAGATAAAGTCAGGGAAGAGCGTGATAGATGTCAGGGAAAAGTCAGGGAAGCAAAAGCTGTGAAATCTGTAGAAACCCTGGGTTCAGTAGTTGCAAAAATCCCCATTCAGCATAATGTGATTCTTATGAGTGCCCCTGTAAAAGAACTATTCATGACATATGGAGGATATGTTTGGGATATATGCAGAATATGTTAATTTTTAATACTGCTACAGTCGATTACTTCTAAAAGTAATGTTGAAATGCCCCCATGTGTGCCAGTAGAATGTCCCAAACAGGGAAATACGTTTTGGGATTTTTCTTGGAAACAGTTGTACCTTCAAAAAATGTCTTTTCATAATATGAAACTACTATGTTGATACTACATCTCCATGCCAATAGTTCTCTGGTGGGAAGTCGGCTTGAGCTGTACCAATGCTTCGAAATTGCATAAATTAGCGTTAAGGACCCATGTTTGGGGTCCCGTACCGAGGGGCCCTGGGTGGCCTTCAAAAAGTTTTAACATTGGATTCACTTTATATGAAGATGTATTACTGCTCTGCACAAATTTTTTTTTTGTATCATGTCAGAGCGAAGATTTAAAGCATTTTTAAAACTGTATTTTTTTATGAAATTGGGGTATTTTTTTGGGGGGGGGGGAGGGCTTGGGCTTATTTGGGGCTCTGACTATTTTCGAATGAATTTTCAATTTGAGATGTTAATGTATATTATAGGATAAAAGGAAAAAATTCTCTGAAGCACCTTTGAGCCAGTCACAATCGAGACAATAAAGCTGCAGAAATGGCCCTAAATTAATTCTTCGTCACCTAGGGAATGCAGGGGTTTTTTCGCATTGCGGGATTGAGATTTGTTGATCCCGTGGGATCCTGCAATCTCGCGGGATTAATATTTCATTCAACTAAAAATTGATTTCGATAGATAAAAGTAGGAAAAATTACGATTGTAAACTCATTGAGGTTTCACTTTAACAATAATACTTTATCTTATTTGATAATTAATACAATACCTTACATAAATATGAAAATTCTGTCATGATATTCATAATAATATACTTTTATTTCGTAGTTGCTAAAAAAGAAGAATGTAAAAAGACAACATAAAAAGGCGCTCGGTTTCCTAATCTTCATCCAATTTTGATAGAAAATACAAAATTGCTTAACAAAGGACTTTGTATGAAACCCTGGAGAAACCATACATTTTTCAGTAGTTAACTAAAGTTCACCTTTTAAAGATATCACTGGCATGGGCTGCCATGGGTCCTGTCCCAGAAAGATACAATATTTAGTGTTGAAGCACTTCAGCGTCTGCCAATTGCCTGCCAATAGGTATGAGCTCCCAAGATCACTGGTCCTTATTGTTCATCTTATGCGAAAATTTTTGGCCAATTGAAGTTTGGGAAAGAGGCGTGAAATTGTAATAAAAATAATTTATTTTTCAGTTTCAATCCCGCAGGATTACGGTCTTAATCCTGCGAGACTAGTCCCGCAAATATTTGTGTGGGATCCCGCAGGATTCTGTTCCCACGGGATCGGGATTGCATTCCCTAACGTCACCCGTCTGGGGTACTTTGACCCCCATAACTCCAAAACTAAAAGAGGTAAATCGGAAATATTTCAGATTTGTTCTTTCCTTGGATAAGGCAATACAAGAAAAAAAAAATTAATGAAATTTTGAGATGGTAATGGGACCTTTTTTCTATTGACTAGCCTTTTTTGCTCTTGCAACGACTCTTAAAAATTATTTCCAAAGAGTTTAATTTATACTATCTAAAGAAATTATTCTAGAAATTTTAAGATACTCAGTATTAAAGATGGGTAGTGGCTTACCTTTAAGCAGTAGGTTTTTCTCGCCTTAAGCTAGACTAAAATCTCTTTAGTATCGCTTTTAAATAATTAGTCCATCTTATTAACTATATACTTTATTTAGTACTGCCAAAAAACAAACATGTTATTATATACTTGATTAATTTGAATTGCATTTGAGCATATAAAGTATCTATCTTAGCTCATCTCATCTCATTTCTAGAAAAAACAGGAGTACCATCAAATTAAAAAACAGAATCTCAAGTCTGCTTCAATCTACTGGGCACCAATGTTCAATGCCAGTGTCTGTTGCTGTAAATTGTTCAGATTCTTCTCACTATCAATTAAAAAATAACTCTCTAAAGAATGATGGTATTGTGTTGAAACCACTTAATTCCAACATGGATTTGCCAAGCATGCACCACACAGCTAAAGAACTTTTTAGATACAGCTGGCTGTGTAGACGTGATTCAGCTGCGTTTTAATCAACAGTTTCTTTTTTTTTTTTTGTAGTTAAATTGAGTGATGGCAATGGCTGCTCTTTTAAGCGTTGGGCAGTATATCCATTTGTTCTTCTATATTGATCTGTAAATGATTGTGCTTCAAGAAGCTGACATTTCTATAAAAGGGTAGATTTTTATTAAAAGAACTTTGCTGTAAAAGAAAGTTAAAACTCTGCTTTGTAAGATAGACATTTTGGCCAATTACTTGAGCAGAATTATCTGTTTGAAAATATCAACCAAAACTTATTTGGATTTTACAATTTTTGTTCTTTAAAATACTTTTTATTTATTTAAACATCTTTATTGAAACTAAATACTCTTGTGCTGATCTCTTATTACTTCTGTAAATAAAATTTAAAATGCATTGTTTTTATAATGTTTTGTTTATTTTTCAGTTTTTTTACCTCGTATCTAACATGTTTCAACAAGGTACTGGGAAAGAAATGAAGAAATGGGCCTATGAAATCCATTCTAGTTTTCTGGTGCCTGGAGCAGTGAGTATATAATTTCATTTTCTGCAGTTTTTTAAAAATGGATTGATGAACTGTACAAATGTTTAAATACAAGTTTTTTAGGGTGTGATTGTGTTTAATCTAATTTTCCAGGTCAACTTTACTATTTCATAAAATACATTTATATAATTTTATGTTTAATACAAAAAGGGAATTTGAAATATATTTATTAATTGCTAACAGTGTATTAATTATTTTTATTAATACACTGTTAATACACTGTTAACTTCCAATTCTTCAAGACTAATCTTTCTTCTATTTTATAACTATAAAGTTGATAATAATTAATAATGATTTGTATTTGAGCAAAATATTTTATACTGTTATTTATGTACATAACATCATATAAATATACTTTCTCATTATTTTGCAGTGATCTAAAGTCCTTGATTTATTCACGAAAATTTAATATTTCTTTTAAAATGAAACACAATATTAGAATCGTCTAAAAGACAACTTGTCCAGTTATTATTTATAAAATGCTAGTTGTTGCTTTTGAAAACTCCTGACTCTGCCAGAAACTGGAAGAGCTACTTTTTTATTTGCTGAGTCACCCTTCTCTGAAGAGTCATGGTTATTTTCTCTTGATTTTTAAAAATTTATTTTGGTGTCTATGTGGTTTTTTGTTGTTTAAATTATTGTATATATACAATAATTACTAATTTCAATATAATAAATTGGGACTGTGTTGGATAAGCTGCAATCCATATAATCCAATCCTGGTTAATCGAGTCTACTTACTGGATATATTAGGGTGGTCCTTATTTATATGGAAAAACATAATTTCTGGAAATCCAATTGCAACACCCCCTAGATTTATGTCTATATGCTGATAAATAATGTGTGCAAAATTTGAGCTAATTTGGACATGTGCCCCATCAACATTGAATATTAAGAATTTTTTTAATTTTTCCAAATTTTTGAGTATTTACTTTATGTAGAATATATTTTCCTCCAGAAGTATCAAATTAATATCAGAATCAAATAAAACAGATTTTCAAAGCTTTTATCTATCTATACTATTAAAATCTGTGCGCGTCTGTCTGTGTGTAACATATCTCCTCCTAAACGGCTGGGAGCTGAGTTTCGATCGAGGTGTCCACGGATTCGGAAAATTTCGAGAAAGAACCTCCGCTAATTTAAATTTCGAAATTCGAATTAGTTTAGGAGATATTGATAAAAAACCCCATCAAAAACGCTAATTTTTGATCTCCGTAATTCCGCAATTGTAACCCCTATAGTCAAAAATGTGAGAAATGAGCATCGAGGTTTCCATGTTTGGCTATTTTATTAAATTATTTAGAGTCCTGCAGTAAAAATAAAAGAATAATGATTTTTTTCTGTTTAGATTATTTACAAAATTATTTTTAATTAAAGTATTGCGTGCATGTGAAATCAGAGCAGGAATTCAATGTTTTTTTATGTGTAAAAGAATAAGGGATTGGAAGATTTCCGAGACTAATATGTATATTTTTTAGTTTGGAAGGAAAAAATGGCTGATTTGGCAATTTTGAGAATGTAGTAGGTTCTACCGATTTGCACAGTTTTGGGCTTGTCGCAACTTACTGAGAGTGTAGCGAAATAGTATTTTTAATAACAAATATAGGTTTTAATAGAATACGGAGCTATACTTCAATTTTTCATACAGAAATAATGCAGTTATTAAGGCGATTTTAAACAATCTATCTACAGAATTTTCACCAAATTAAGTAAACTGATTTAAGTTAGAGGAATTCTGCCAAATTTCAGAAAATAAAAATTCTCGCATTTTGTATATTGTCGTTACGGGGATTAAAACACGTCATAGTTAAAAATTTAAATAACTGCTACTAATCAATTAGATGCCTAGATTAAATTTTGGCGAGCGAACTATATAAATGATAGATAACTATTTTCCATTTTGATTGCTGTTTAATCAAACCTTCGAATGATTCCCTGAAAACAAAAAAATCTCGCAAAATGGTGTATGTTGGCATTTTGGCGATTGAAGTACTTATATGTAATAAATAATTGATTATGTTAAAGCTGCGCTAAATTTCTTTTATTGCAAACTGTTAGAACGGCATAATTAATACTGTCTAATATATTTTTTGTTTTACGAATTGAAATCTATGTTGATTCCTACTTTAGTATATTTCTTAGCAAAGTAGGCAAAAAATATTTAAATATAGTGCAACTCTGTTCGTATTATTAATTCCATTCCACAATTGAGATGAGCCGATGTCACTAGCGTATGCATAGATATTTTATTTTAAAATTCCGCCAAACAGGGTATTGCGAATTGCCTTTAGTGTCAAGTTTAATTTGTGATTTCAGCTATTTGACATCGACTGGTGGCGTTAATGACACCAATATGGCAGGTCTAGCAAAGTAAACATAAATAACTCATTTCATGTTCTATTTTTAACATTGCTATAGTTATAAACAAGAGCATATGTCCGGCGCGTATTTGTGTAACCTCCAAGGCCGTACCCGGGGGAGGGGGGGGGCAAAATCTAAAATTTTGTTAACAAAACAACAGTAATGAAGCTTTTTTGTGAAAAATTGGGCCTTTTTCATCTTGAGCCCATTTTTACTTCCTTGTACGTAGTATAAGGAAGTAATGTGATCCCGAAAAATTTTGGGGGCCAAATTTCGACATAAAAACCGATTTTGACTACCTCTAAATTTAATTAAAAAATTTTTTTCGATGCATCTCATCGTAGGCTAGCATGCACGATCATATTAACGCGTCTGCAACTCATTTTGACCAGTGGCGAGTCTACTGTGGCCAGTTCTTCCATGCCGTCTGTACGTACGTACGTACGTATGTATGTAACTTGCATATCTCAAAAACTATTGGTCGTAGAATGTTGAGATTTGATATTTAGGATTGTTCTATGATCTAGTTGTGCACCTCCCCTTTTGGTGGCAATCGAATGGATAGTTTATGTACAGGACCGCCCAAAAGATTCGAAATACATTACGCTCTATGGGCCGAAATTCATTAAACTCGCCTAACTCAAAAGCTATTAGGCGTAGAATGTCGAAACTTCATATTTTGGATAGTTGTAACATCTAGTTGTGCACCTCCCCTTTTGGTTCCATTCGACTAGATAGTTTATCTACAGGACTGCCCAAAACATTCGAAATACATTACACTCAATGGGCCGAAATTCATTAAACTCGCATATCTCAAAAACTGTTAGGCATTGAATGTTGAAACTTTATATTTAGGATTGTTGTAGCATCTAGTTGTGCACCTCCCCTTTCGGTTCCATTCGACTGAATAGTTTATCTACAGGACCATCCAAAAGATTCGAAATACATTACGCTCTATGGGCCGAAATTCATCAAAGCGTTTTTTAAAGGTATTGGGCTATTTCAAACGACTCAGAAGTAATATATGCTGTAAAGAGTTAGAAAATGAATTTCTCCATTAATAAAAGTGTCTTTTTCATTTATAGTTCTACTACAGGAACACTCAAAAGATTTCCAATACATTACGGTCAATAGCAATTTTAGGGGCATTCATCCATTTCAAGCACAATGCCGTCCTACCACATAAGTTAGGTAATGGTCGAACACGGTCACGTGCCTCCCTCAAGAACTATGCCAAAAGTCGCCAAGCTTGGCGACTTTTGGCGTATGTGTGTGCATATTTAACTCTCAAATCTCAAAAACTGTTATGAAATTTCATATATAAGAATGTTGTAGCATCTAGTTGTGCATCCCGATTTTTGGTTCCAATCTACTGGAGAGTTTATTTACAGGACCACCGAAAAGAATTTCAGTACCTTAATGTCTATGGACATCTTCAATATAATACAACTGTAGACAGTCATTGTTTGGTACATGCCCAAAATCTCGCCGTCTGTCCTCGACCTTGGCGAGTTTTGCCGAAATGTCGCCAAATTTGGCGATAGTCAGTCATTTGGTCCATGCCCAAAGTATCGCCATTTGTCATCGTTCTTGGCGAGTTTTGGCGAAATATCGCCAAATTTGGCGATAATCTGTCATTGTTTGGTTCATGCTTAAAATCTCGCCAAATGTCGTCGACATTGACGAGTTTCGCCGAAATATCGCCAAATTTGGCGCCAAAAATTATTTCCTATTTTGTATAACTCTAAAACTTTAACCCGTAGATTTTTTAACTTTATATTTAGAACTATTGTAATACCTAACTGTTTTCTATATCTTTTTTGACAGCAATCGACTGAGAATTTATTTACATGGTGAGCCAAATGACTTTGAATACATTGAGGTGTATAGATGCATTCAATTCATTGAAAGTCTGTGGTCAATGACTACTTTGGCTATCCCCAAAATCTCGCTGACTATCTCAAGTTTGTCGGCTTTTGGTGAAATATCGCCAAATAAAGTGTCAGAAGGAAATCTTTCGAATTGAACTCAGCTTGGCGATATCGAAATATTTGGCTAGAAATCGCTAAACCTTACTATTATTGATATTTTATCTCTTTCAAACAAATAAATTTAGAGGAAGTCCGTCGAAAATATTTTTGATCTAATGGACGTGCAAGGAAGTCATGTGTTGGACACATCAGATTTTTTTTCCATGGAGATTCTTATCCTGAAGTATATTGATCATTGATACATGAAAAGAAAAATGATCAATTATGCGCTAGCAGTGACGTAGCCAGAAAATTTTCATGGGTGTGTTACGACTACTGCAGCTCACATATATGTATGTATACGCATGTGTGATAAGGGAGTGAAGAATATACATTTTGTATGGCAAAAAACTCCTCATGAGGGTTGTGACCCCCTATCCCCTCCTTGGCTACGCCACTGCACGCAAGCATAAGTTGTCACGTCATGAAAAACCATCGTAGATTGTAAACACCGAAGTTGTTTCGAGGGTTATACAGAATTAAAAATTTTGTGAAGTTTACTTTTGATACAGTTCGGATATTTGCCACCAATGTGAGCTGAAATATTACTAAATACGGCAACCCAGAATTTTCTTTTGAATTTGACACTATGCAACTACAGTAGATTCCCTATAACATGGTAGATACATTCCGTTTTATAGGAATCCGTGTTGTACTGGTCCAGTGCTATACTTCACCTGGAGTGCGGACTGCACGGAATATTCGCTGCAAAACTTATTTGCACTCCGTAGAAATACCATGATGTTTGGTGTTGCGATTCAAAAGTTATGTTAATTACAGGAGCTAAAGCGTCATAATATCAGAACATATGTCTCATTTTACCGTGCTGTACGAGTCTCTTTTAACGTGTTACACGAAAATGATCTCAATTTTTTCGCTGTGTTCTACGAATTCGTGTTGTAGACCTGTGTTATGAAGGGGTCTACTGTAAATTATTAAAAATAAAACATGAAATTAGTTATTTATTTAGGGCGAGTTGACAGTGAGACCAACGTCAGTTTTATGTAACAAGTGTGATACTGCATTAAGAGTTTAGTAAGGTGATAAACATTATTGCAGAAGTTACGTCACAGATGTTTTCATTTGATATGTGATTTGATTTTCGCAAAAACTGTGTGCAATTTTGGCTTATAACCTACGTGGTGCATCTATTATTTCATGTAGGTTTTGTTAATTTAGGTGAAATTCAATAAAGTCATCTGCAAAATAACTGCGCTAATGCATTGTCCACGCTTTAAGAAATGCAAGATAAACTAAAATAGTTGTCAACATCATGTAATTTATTCATGTGGCATATATTAAATGCTATTATTAAGCCTAAAAAACAAAATTATATGATGTAGAAATCTGGCATTTTTCGAAAAAGGGAAGTTTCATGTGCATACCGTAAAGATCTTCATTTTTGATCGCCAGTGACACTGACGAAGTTTTTGTGTCATCAGGTTGCAATCATCTGAGATTTGCACTCAGGACGTCAACTTTTAGTCACAATTCAAGTATTTTTTCACGTTTTGAGATTCCGTATTACTGGGTTTATTTCAAATTATATGTGTGAGGAAAATATTCGTTTCCCACCATGCGCGGAGAACGGGCAAGCAGCTAGTATAACTATAAAGTTCTACAAGTTATAAACATTAATAATCTAATATATTATGGTATGTCAATTGTATGGAGCCTTTAATGCCTCCCAATTATGTCTTCGATATATTTTGCGGCAGTTTTGTACCATCTGTAAAATTAAATTGTTTTTGAGAATTATCTTTTGTAAACTTGGAATTAAATTCAATTAATTTTACATCTTGTTTAGCAGCATCATTAACAACTTGTATGGATTTTGCAATATCCCTTCCTTTTACATAACTGTCTTCATTTTGCTAGTGTACAGGATCCATTTTCAAAAAATCTTTTGGAATTTTGAAACTTTCAATAAAGTTTATCTATTTCTTATGATAAGTTGTGCAGGAAAATCTTTATTCAGAAAATAGTCTAAATAATCTTTTTTAATTTGAAGTTTTATTTGTAAAATCTTCAGATTCATTTGCTTTGTTTTTCAACCAGCATTTTTTAGGAAGATTCTTTCTATCTTAGAGTCTTATTCTTTCATAAAATAGTGTTCATAAAATAGTTTCATAAAATAGCTACATATTCGTCTCCTAAATACCACAAATTGTTATTTCTGCAACTGATTTATCATCCTTTTTATAAGCTACCAGTTTTTTTAAGAAATGAAATCATTCATAAGAGCTTTGATTGTGTTTGTGGCCAAAACCATGTTTTTGTATAACATTTGATTATGAAGCAACAACTTCATTTTACAGCGTTTTCTTCTCCTTGAGTTAATTTAAACTGATCCTTAAAAAAATTAATTTTCTGGCAATATATTTTTTTTGCTTTCCATCTGGCTAAATGATTTGCTCAAGGCTGATGAAAACATTCTCCCTGAGATGCTGTTTCCCCTGGAAATATTATAACCAATTCTAAGAATTCGCTGTAGTCTTCACGGAGTAGATCTTCTTGAATTTTACTTTTTGCATACAATAAAATCTCACTATATCATCCTTTAATATTTTCCTAGTATCTGCATTTGACTGCCATGCCAAAAATTTTTTCTTATCAATGTTTTTCCACTGTCTTTTGAATCTTTTAAATAAGGATATATCCGGTCCAGTACTTTGTGAAACTTGTACCTCGTTAAAAATTCCTTGTTGATCAATCTCAGAAATGTGATCACGACAAGCGTAGTATAAAACATCATGGTTCAGCTTTTGTTCTGGCAAATGGCAAGCACCATTCAAACGACTTGTATTGCTGGCCGTTCTATCAAATACTACAGCTTGAACACCATCCAATAATGACCAATCATGTAAGAGGTCATATACAGCTGAAGCAATTTCACGTTTGGTTCCTGAACTTCGTTCAGGAATACCTAATAGTTGTTCAACTTATGGAGCTGTAGCCATCACAGGAATTCTGTTGGTATTCCTTTTTCCAATAATATGTGGTAGCAGTTTTGTATCCCAGTGGATAATTATGAAGTTTGACTGTAAAAAATTTGACCTTACCTCTTCTGCTTTTTTTTTTTTCGCAGAATTTTTACAAGTTCTCTTAATGGATGTATGGTTGATTACAAAATCATTTGGATTTAAATTTACAGCTTCCACACAGGCTGTTAATAAATGGACAGCATATCTGTCGCTAATCTGACATTTGTCTAATGCTATAGTAAGGCTAGCAGTCAACATCTGTTTTATGTCCTTGGAAGCTTCGATGTAGAAGATAAGTTTTCTAAACAAGGTTCACTTTCAATTTCGGCTTCTGAATTTTCAGAATTGCTAAAAGAATCCATTGACAATGGAGGATGGCATGTTAAAATAAAAACATATTATGAGAAATCAATATCCATACAGCACTGAAAGCTTGAAAATTTCTTGCAAAGCACTACAAGGTACTAAAATATGTAATCAGAATTTAATACATAACCTCACTTCTGATGCTAACACTTGAAAGCTTTA
Organism: Cheiracanthium punctorium; assembly: GCA_038373885.1. Taxonomy (NCBI): domain Eukaryota; kingdom Metazoa; phylum Arthropoda; class Arachnida; order Araneae; family Cheiracanthiidae; genus Cheiracanthium; species Cheiracanthium punctorium. The sequence goes on along the minus strand of JAWZYV010000630.1, from coordinate 468,754 downwards.
ACGGTGTTGTAACAATATGCGCATGTCTGTGCCTTTTAAATATTTACATCGAATTTTAAGAACTAAAAATATTTATCATGCCAAAAGAGATGCCACAAAATAAATCACGTGAAAATTAAAATGTCTGTGAAAACTGCACTTGAAAATGATGAATTTATGGGACATCCTGTATTTTCGAATCGCTTGGGGTACATGTTGTTTTTCATCGATTAATTTTAAATTTTGCTGGAATTATTTATATAAAGGAACCGACTGAGGGGGTGCCATGTAAGTTAACTTCAACTCATAAAATAAGGAACACCCTAGTATGTGAGATAGGAGAAAAAGTATTTTAATGTTTACAAACATTTAAATAGACTTTGTTCTGATTTTTATCATGTTACTGTTATACTCTAAGTTCTTATAAAATTTGAATTTCAGCCACTGAAAGTATCTTCAGTAGATGAAACAATTTTGCATGAAATAGGTAAGCAAACTTTTAAATGTAAGTTAACAATTTGTTTTTTTAAAAATATATTCATGAATTTTTTCTTTTGATTTATATTTGCGTATTCTCTCATTTGTTTTTGTATTTTTCATTTAATAATAATTTTATTATTGACATGCATGCAATTTATTCATTTTAGATGATATTCTTTTGAATCATATTGATAAAGAAGAAATTTTAAGAGACATTTTCAAAGAAGCTAGGAAAAAGGCTAAAGAGGAGCTCAATGACCAACTTGCTGAGTTTAGAAATAAGAGAACAATGGGTAAAAGAAGTTTTTGTTAATGCTGTTTTTACATGCTTAAATTTTGTACATTACAGGGATGAGATTCTTCAGACTTTTGTCTGATTTTCAGACTTTTTCAAATTTTCAAATTCAGATTTTCATTTTTTCAAAAAATTTCTGTTTTTTTAAAATTTTTTATTAAGACAAAGTTATGTATAAGTATTATAGATTTAATATCAGTAGGAGTTAAAATATTTATTGAACATGAAATTCATAAGTATTATTGCTCAAATGTTGTTCACACATTCTTCCAGACTTTTTTCTTTTTTTGTCAATCTCATCCCTGACATTAAAAGGTATAGCAACTCAGTTTGAGGTCAGCTGTAAATCTATTTGTGTTCAAAAATGTACAACTGAATTACGTTTTACACCTATTTTACTGTTTAATCAAATCTTGGTATTGATAATAATTAGTCTGTTAAATACGCTAATCATATTAAATACTTTCTATTATCTTGAACTCATTATAACCATCCATTGTCTTCAAAATAGACAATCTAAGACCATAAGATTCACTTAATAATAACCATCCATACATAGACTGTGTCCCAGGGCACGAAATTAGCGGTCGTTAGTCGCATTTTGCAACTGTAATTTTTGTTTTCCCGACCGAGATTTAAGAACCAGTCGTCATTTCTGACGCCTAACATTTTGCCCGAGACAAGCAGCTGAAAAGCGACTATTTTGGCATTGGCTGACTCCGTCAACTTTTTAAACAAAAATACCGCGAAAAACGAATATTTTCAGATTTCTGGGGACTTGTTTATTGTCTAGACGACTATTTTTGAAAATGTGTTGAAAAAATATAAATGTAAATTTCCGTGAAAAAAACTTTAGTTTTCATAAGCACTGCTCCGTGGCAGAAAGAGAACGATCCTCTGCAGACAGTCTTCTGGGTTGAAAAACGCGCGGAAGACGACTTTCTTGTCTTCCGCGGATGTGTAATAATTTAAATCACACTTTTTAAAATGTAAACAAATAGAGGAACTTAAAGTAATTTAGCCATAATTTTTTAACTCCATGTATATTGATGAATTTGATCAAGGAAACTATGAACTCACGTTCGCCATATTAGATTCTTTCTGCAAATGAGTGTTATAGCGGTAGCTTGGTTCTTATGATACGGCAGTGTGGGAAGATGCAATGATAATACTTGAATCAATATTGATGAATGCACGAGATCCTTTTAAATAAGGCAATGTAAAAGTTATTTGGATTATAGTTAATATTCATTAATTAAATATAATTATTTACTGCGGGAGAGTACAGGTTTATGGTCCGGACGCCGTATTGGATTTTATTTGCCGCGGCGCGTTGCAGTGCTGCAATAACGGCTGGTTAAGTGCAGCAGTTCGCGACTGAAAACAATACATGGATTGATTGCAATTAATTAATGCAATTTCGGGAAAAAACGAAAGATGATTTATTTATTTGTGTGTGTGCATGGGGGCGGAGTGACATTAGCAAAGCGTCTGGATTTTGGGACAATCTAAATTTCGGACTTCCAGCCTAAATTACGATAATTCAAATAAAAATATATCTTTTTAAAATAAAACTCCTTTATGGAGATAATGTAAATAAAAAAAAACATAAATTGAATTAGTTATTTGAAAAAAAAAAACTTTTTATTTAAATATAAAAATTTTAATAATTAAGATGAAGTTTCATATGTATAACAATATGTTTTAAGTAATTTAATTAAAAATAATTTTTAGTAAGATAAAATATCTATGTAAAATAATAAATCCTTCTTGGTGACATTGAATGCTTTCATAGACCCTCTCCCAACTTCAGTTCAATCCACTGAGAATACAAATACATATTTCCACAATTTTAACATGTACTACCTGTTTGCTTACAGTGGTGGTTGATCGGGTAACATTTTGAAGCTAGTACACATATACTGCATAAGTTTATCTACCATAGGCATTGTAGTTATATAGCAAAAATTTATAAAATACTTCTAAACTAAAACTAAAGACCATGTTCTTGTAAAATGTATCATAATATTTTATTCTGGATGCATAGGTGGATAAAAATTGATTTTATATTTACTTACTATCTTAATTTTAATAGTCCTGATCTTCTTTATTATTACTGTACATAATCATTAAGCCTACCTGTTTACAGTTTATGCATATAAACAAAACAAAGGTTTTCGAAACTGCACCTGAATGAGACAGTTTGGTAACCGGGAATAAAAAGTTAGGTGCCATTGACGCCTAGATTTTTGCTCCCAATTTCTCACCCCTGAGTCTGTGTATAGATTTCTACTACTGAAGAAGACTGAAATTTTTTTGATCGAAACACATGTATAGTTTGATTAGTACCTTTTATGTGTGTTATTGTACAAAGCTTTAATTATTTTAACATATCTATCTAGAATAATTAAACCCAAAATGTATGCCCAATGTTAATCCTTTTGCTAAAATTGAACATTTAGTTACTCTATTCAGACAATATAACTGACAATTTTTTAGAAAGCATATTATTTAATATCTACATTAAAAAGATGTGCTATGTGTTTACAAGCTTATAAAATGTAATGAGTAACTAATAACCAATTAAAAATTGAGATCATCTAATTAAAATCAACTTACCTCAGAATGAATATGAATTTATTGAGTGTGGCTTCTATATTAAACTGTTTTCCTACTAATGTTTATTTTTAAAACAATGTATTGAAAAAGTATTTAAAATCACATATTCAAACATTTTCAGTATCTTCAAAGAAATATATATCATAGATGAAAAGACCTTTCAGTCAATTATGCATATTTTTATGCTTGGTGATTTTAAAATTTACACTTTGTATAAAGCAAAACTCACATACTTGAATTATACATTGCTTACATAGTTCATACAGGTATTTTCAAGGAACATTTTCATGAATATATTTTTATGCCTTTGGAGGAGGGAGGTTTGGGGGGGGGGAAAGAAAAAAATCCTACTGACATTTCTACAATCAGTGTACCAATGTAACGGTAAATTACTACTGCTTTGCTTTGTGTATTAGGTAATAATAATTGTTCATTAGGTTGATAGTGATTATTGCATTAATCTATCTATTATGTGTTTATCTATCTCTATATTCAAGATTTAATATCTATCTGTGGGTGTGTTTTTCCTGTAGATACTTGACCATTTGTTATAATTGGACCTAATTCGGCTTACTAAATTTGGTTCATCTGCGACTGCTAACTATTGCTTGAGGGGGAAGAAAGTGTAGTCAGATATAATATGCAATTATACTTTATTTTAAAGATTAAATATCACATTTAACATAACTACAATTTTTTATTATTAAGTATCATATTTAATATATCTAAAAAAAGTTTTGTTTGTTTTTATGTTTATTTTAGAGTCATTAAGACTTTTATCAATTGCTGTTTTGTAGGTTTAGCCAATATATTTGGACCACCTGACTATCAGCTAGAAGAAGCAATGCATGACAAAATTAAAGAATTAAAAGTTATTGAGCAGGTGTTACTTCCTTGTTTAGAAAGCTCAAAACCCTTCATGTGAGTACATAATGTGTATTTTTCATTATCACTAATCACTTAAGAATGATATTTTAAGAATAAAATTTCTTCTTTCTCATGCATATATGAAATATAATGACTTTCATACTTCTCTTTTGCATGTTTTGTGTACAGCTATACTATTTAATAGTCGATTTACTAGCCTATTAATTGCTAAATGAGTGTTTTCCATGGTTAAAAATGCCCTCCTTGTAAAGATAATACACGGCTTTAATAGTAATATAAGTCTCACCATAGCCCAGTGGTTATGTCACTGAAAATGCTAGACAGCCGATGTGTGAACGTCCTGGGTTCGGGTCTCATCGTGCAGCTGTCGATCTAACGGTCTGGAGTTTTGGTAGGTTTTCTCCATGTGTAATGTGAATATGCATTAGAACACGCGAAGCCCTCAGAAAGTCCTCCTACCAAGGAACTTATCCACACCCTCGGCAGATCACCCTCGTGTAGCATTGTCATAATCATGCACAATTAGTAGTAATATAAATCAGATAGATTGGGGAAGGGTTGAAAGGATAAATTATCACTAATCTGAAAAAATCACCTTTGAAATAGTAGTTTAAAAAATAATTCTTGTAATCTGGTATGTTATAATTATTAGCATATTGAATTATATATCACGTATGTATAGTAGACAGTGGTCAAACCACTCCTTAGTACAGGGTTCGTACGCGGCCTTGAAAACCTTGAAAGTCCTTGAATTTCAAAATTTCGATTTCAAGGCCTTAAAAAGCCTTGAAAAATCGTATTTTTACCCTAAGAGTCTTGAGAATCCTTGATTTTTAACAAGGCCTTAAATTTTTTGGCTAGAAAAGAACCTGATAGAAAAATCTTTAAAAATAACAAAGCCCCGGCCCGGCGAATCCTCGGTAAAACGGCTGTCCCGACAAGTTTCGGGAATACCACGTGATAGTCTTATCGCTTATAATGTCAATCATCGCTAAGGGGTCCCGGAAGCAGAATTTTTTCTTGCTTTCTGCTGCTAGTATTAATATCTTTCTGCAAGATATTTTTAATATAATATAATAAGTATAAAATATTATGCATCAAAGATCTCCAAAAGTAATTCAAGTCACTATGAAATAAAGTAGTATGTAAAAACCATGCTGCAAGAACAAAAATGCCTTACAAAAACAAAACCAGTTGAAGCCCAATATTAGAAGTACCACAAAAAATGCACACTTATTGATTATAAGAGTAACATTAATAAAAACCTTAATATTTTGGAGTTATGTGAATATTTTTCATATAAAACACTTAGGCGATATTTAACAGGACAGTTAACAGAATTGAACCAAAAATTTAAAAATCAAATTTTCAGTTACTAAAAAGGACTTAACATTTCAACCTTAATGTACATTTCAACTTATGAATTCGACTATGTTGAATATGTTCCTTCCTCAACACAAAAATCTGCGTAAGTACTTACTGTACTGTGCTTAGCTACAAAATGGATATAATATATATTAACAATGCACCTGGTTAAGACTACATCAACTTTTAAATTTTGTATAATGTAAAATAATAATTTATATGTAGATAGACATTTTCATGTGTGTGTGTGTATATATATATATACAATATATAAGTTTACAAAAACTTTTCTATAAGAGTAATAAGTGCTATTGTTGGATGCCCTGGTTTCGTATTGGGGCATAGCCTTGAATTTCATATTTGAGAGCCTTGAAAAGGCCTTGAAAGTCCTTGATTTTTTTCTCTTAAAAGGTGTATGAACCCTGTTAGTAACTACCACCCTTATTATTTACTAGTTTAAGACAAGAACAAGACTGTCACATAATTTAAAGACGGTTCCTTCTTTAAACCTTTCATTTGTCTCCTGTCAAAAAATTTGTGAAACCAACACTGGCAAATCAACATGTTTTGATTGTAGCAAATTACATTAATTTTACTAGTAGTCAAACAATAATTTGCATTTCAAAATTTCAACAAGGTATTAGCAACCTTCCAAACTACCTTGGAAGAAGTAAGATAATTTATTCTGAAAATATTCTTACCTTGTTACTTCCAAGCATAAAGTCAAAGGAGGTATAGTGATCACAAAAAATTTTTGTATGCAAATTTTGATTTAAAAAAAAAAAAAAAAAAACTATTTTGACTCTGTAAATATACTTTGGAAAGTTTCTGCAAGATGTCTGAATGCACACGTGTTTGTATCAAAAGTCAAACATTGGTACAATAGCCCCTCTGTGCAGGCCAAGGCCTGCACTGCTCAAGCGCACCTTTGCGACCATGGCCTCTGGGGTGCGGATGCATATTCCTAGGCCAAGTGGTCAGCCTGACGCGAAGCCCTCAGTGTTTGACCCCAAGCAAGCTTGGTTCTCAATTTATCGATCCACTCAAGGGATGGAAGGCTGAGTCGACCTTGTCCATCCCGGGGTTCGAACCCTGTAACTGTGGGACAGTAGCACAGTGTGCTAACCATTACACCACTGGGCTTCACACATATTCATCATGTATGTGCAGGTACCATCCAGTTTAGTCAGCTGCATGTCCATTTTGACTAGTTTTTTTCCTGATTTATGTATGAACGTCTCTATGTATGTATGTATGTACATAACTTTCATATCTCAAAAACTATCAGTCTTAAAATGTTGTAATTTTATATTTAGAATTATTGTAACAACTTGTTGTGCACTTCCCATTTTCATTCCAATCTACTGGATTTACAGGGACAGCCAAAAGAATTTCAATTCATTAAGATAATATATTATGTCTGTAATCAGTCATTGTTGAGCCATGCTCAAAATCTCATCAACTGTCACCGACTTGGAAAATTATGCCAAAATATCACCAAATTTGACACCAAAAATAATTACACGTTTTGCATTACTCTAATACTTTTATCTGTAGGATGCAGAGATTTTATATTCAGAATATTGTGACTTATAATTGTGCATATCTTTTCGTGATTGCAATCAGCTGGGCAATTTGTAGGGCCATCCAAAAGACTTTTAATACACTAAGGTCTATGGATATCTTTAATTCATTAAAAAATGTTTGGTCAGTCACTGAGTTAGAGAGATTTTTTGCATAGCCGACAATCAAAAGCTTGGCAGCTTTTACCAAAATATTGACCAATTAGTGCCAAAAGTAAATCTTTATAACTTAATCCAACTTTGCAGTATCTCTAATATTTGGGCAGAACTTGCTAAATTTTTGTATTATTGCACTATTGTATCACTTTTAATGGAAATAAGTTAAGATGAAGTGCACTGAAAATATTTATGGTTTATCAGATGTACAAGGAAGTTAAGTGGTGTCCACATCAGATTTTTTCTTTGTAGAATTATTTTTAAGTAGCTAGTGACCCTTGATGCAGATAGTATATAGAGTGGCTACATATCAGAGAAATGTCAGGAAACTTTATCGATTTGGAAAAGTCAGAGAATTTCTTTAAAATACCCAAAAATCAGGAAACTTGTCATTTTTGCCTTGATAGCATGGCCATTTTATTGCCCAACAGGTGACTTGTAACTGAGAGTGGGTGCAATTGTTTGCTTAAAAGTAAAATCTCACCAAATGGACATTCATATCACCCCTTTTGCAGAAACAAAGACATAATGTAGCATTTGCCAGTTTTGTTTTTTTCTGCCCTCTTACTTACCAGTGGTCAACTAAATTTGGTTTTTAAATTTACAAGCTGCTTGCCCATTCTTCGCACCGTAGGAAAAGAAAATTAACTCTTGATGTAAATTTTGCATCATGAGTACTAACCTGGCATCATTGCAATATAATGACTCAAAACTATTCAATCAGTGTCATTTGTGATCAAAAAAGTGAAAGCTTGACAGTCGCAAAGAACTCCTCATTTTCAAAATGTCTTATTTCTACATCATACAAGTTGTTTAGGTTCAAGTTGTAGCGACTACATGAAATGGACAACCGTTTGTTTAAAATAGCTGTGCACCTGCTCTTCATATGTGAAGAAGAGAATATTTTACTAAAATCATAACAGCATGTGACAAAACAGAATTTCATTTTTAAAAAAGTTCAAGTAATTCCTCTGTTGAAATTAATGTGATATTAACACAAATTAGAATTACTTATCATTTAGTTAGTTGTAAGACAACCATTGAAAAAGGATGAACAAAACACTTTTAAATTTCATGAAATATTTATTAGCGTGGTATATTGTTATTTATTCATATTATCCTTACAAATCTACTAATACTATCTATTATGTATATTAATACTATCTATCTTCGCTTCTCCCTCTTTAATGCTTGATTTATAGAAACAGCTTAGATTATTTGGCACAAATTGGACCTTTTTATTGTATGGTGATTCTTTGCATTTTATGCATCAGCATAAACAATAATCATTTCACACTATGGTTGCCATGAAGGAAGCTCTCCATATATATTTAATTTATGCATAGTTTTGTAAGACTGGCCTATTTAGCACCTCAAAACATTTCATCTCGTCATGGTGGAAAATATCCAAGTGGTGCCAATTTAAATATCCATGTATCCTATATAGCGATATCTTATAAATCCTCCATGGTTCTGTCTCGTGAAAAACATCAAACTGTGTAATCTCAAGGAGCTATTTAGAGTCGCTTTAATTGTGACAGGACGTTAGATTTGCAGAGTTTACAAATATCATGCATTTTTTAAATTGATGACTTTACTGTTTAACTGCCATAAAAGATACCCCGATTGGTTGATGGAGTTAATTTTGATATTTCATGCATTATTTTCAAATGGTATAGCATTGAAACTTACGACATTGAAAAATCTTTTGCTTTATATAGGACCTCTATGGAGGAATGCAATCCAATGTTAAAATAAAATTATACTTGCAACATGCATGCATATATTTTAAATGCCAGAAATAAAAAAGGAAATAGGAAAATTTGAAAATATCGCACATGAAAAGTAACTTTGAAAATTTTCAGCTGTGTTAAAGCATTTCAGTTTTTAAATAGGCAACGGATTAAAATACCACTTATAATAATAATAATCATGAATTTCAGAGTTTTTCTACAGCAAGTTTCTCTCTATTCTAAAAATAAGTAAAGGCCGCTGGCACTGGCGCTGTCAATAGCTTGTTGGCCTATCTCCTCCTAAACCGTGGGGATTTGAGTTTCGACTAAGGTGCCCACAGATTCGAAAAATTCCGAGGAACCTGCTAAGCTGACTTAAATTTCGAAAATCGAATTATTTTAGAAGATATTAATAAAAAACTGAAAAAATAAACAGAATGGTTGCCAGATTTGGCATAAAATCATTCATTCCTTTGCAACAAAGCGTTTCCAAGTATGTAGAGTCGCGTGAAATTCACAAACATGAGTTAGAATTACGACCATTTTACGCCAAATTAAAAAGTATATGAAATAAATAACTCAAAGTGTGTTACACAAAGTTGAGAATTTTCAAATAGTAAGTTCGCTTAGACAACAGGAGTTTAGAATTAGCGACTATTCGTTTTTCCAAAACAGAATAACTAATTGTAACTGATTTTAAAAGCGCCATCTTGGCATTAGGAATGATCTGGCAAAATAGTATCTTTCCAAGCAGGGTGAATAAGCTTCGAGTTCCAGAATGCTGGAACCCAGTATCTTGAAAATGAAAATAATTAAAGTGCAGATTATTTTAAAGGCGGTTCGGTCCAGCTGGAGTATTTCCTACCAGTAGACATATTTGGTGGCGTTAACTATGCCTATTTGCCAGCGCGGCGAGATGATATAATTCGTGGTGCTAAATACGCCAATCTGCAAAGGATTATGTATATGAAAATATGGATAACGGTTTTCCGGGAACCTTGCATGAGCAGTAATTATAGGTCGTGAGCATGTGTAAATCGCCAAATAATGAAAGTCGCCATGGGTGGCAAGCTATCCTAGCTGTTCCGTAGTTTTTATCAAAGAAAACATGTGAAGTACTGTTTTCTTAGAGCTCATTATTAACTATACATATACGCAAGTCGCCAAATAATGAAAAATCGCCATGGGTGGCAAATACGCAAGGTGTCCAATAGGTTTTACATAATTAAAAATACAGCTGAAACAGATGTTCTGATTTTATTACGCTTTAACTCCTAATTAATATAACTTTTGAATGGCAACATTAAATATCATTGTGTTTCTGAGGAGTGCAAATAATTTTTCCAGCGATTATACGCAGAGTCCGCACTCCAAATGGAGTATAGCTCAGGACCCGTAGAACACGGATTGCTAATAACAAAATATCTACCGTGATATATTGGAGTGGTCTACTGTAGTGTGAAGTTTAAATTTTTATGTGCCAATGAACATGCAAGAACCAAGCAACGTGTAGCTCAGTAACATTCTATCTGATCCAATCTTTGGGATTTGTCTGTTGAAATTCTGTCTTTTTTACGAATAAGCCTTATTAGGGGCCGAATGCCTCATACGAAAAGCGAGCGTAGCGAGTCTAGGGGTCTTGGCCCCTAGTTAATCAAAATTTCATCTCCTTGTGGTAAAAAAAAGAGCCAAAATAAATGTGTTAAAACTGTGGCATAATTTTTACATATCTTAAGACAATTGATGTCACTTGTGAATTGAAAATCTGGTGCCCCCTTTAAACATTCTATCGATAGGTTGAAAAAACCTTTTTTCTAATCTTTTCTATGGCAACCCAACTTAAATTCTCATGCCATGATTTATTAATGTAATGACATAAACTGTCTGCATTAATGCTATTACATTCTGAACATTATGTTACACCAAAATTCGTAAAAAATCACGTAATTTATATAATTTTTCCGTTTTTACTTTAAAAGAGGGCGAAATGAATTTTTTATCATTTGCCAAAATATCAAAAAGTTGTGATGGATAGAATTCAAGATGCGACAGTTTAAAAATTACTTTACAAAAAATATCATGAAAAAAAAGTTAATTTAAAAATTCCTAAAAATCTGAAAATTATATTAAATATTCTGAACAAACTCATTTTAAAAGAGAATTTTCTCCTGTATCCAGTGATACCACTGCCGTTTTCCTGCAAGCGTAATTACCGCCATTATAATGAATTAGTTGAGAAAAATTGCCAAAAATCGTATTTAAAAAAATAAATAAATTCTAAGTCGAATTTTGAAAAAATCGCTTTGAGTTGCATAACTTCATGCTTAGAACTTCCTGAGTACCAGATTTGGTGTTTCTAATTGTAGCCATTTGTCCTTTATGCTGCCCACAGACACGCAGACATCTTCTTTTATAATAAGTAGAGATGAAATTGTAAACCAGTGTATCATGAATATTGTGAAATTTTTTAAAACCTTTTGGTTAAGCATGTTGTGTTAGGGCGATTTTTGCATGGAAGAATATTGTACATATGTGATTATTGCTGAAAATTTGGCATAGATAGTGAAGGAAATCAAGGAACATTTTTTTCTCAATTTCTGTCGCTACTTTGTTATATTTTCAGAAAACAAAAATATAACATATTAATCAGAGCAGAATCAGAGTTGTTCTAGTATTGAATTGATACTGACATTTCTTGGATTCTTCAAAACAATACATAGAATAATTTCAGAAATTATACAGACATTCAGAAATTAACACATTCCCCATTCCCCCCCCCCTCCTGTGTTAATTTTTCAATTGAATTCAAATTTGAGTATGTAATGCATATATTTAGTCTCATTGAACAAGATGAAGTTGTTTTGAATCTGGTTCTTAAGAACATCAGATATCCAGTAATTAAAAGGTAGGTTTTATTTACTTTGGAAAATTGGGCGAGAGAGTAAAGAAAAAAAAAAAAAAATCCCTTGTTCAACTTATAATGCTGCAAGGTATTTAAATATGTAAGAGTACTAATTCAGTTTTGTATTTATTACACTATGAATAAACTTTGAGAAAACTCTGCTCTTAAGTTCCTTTTTATTTATTTTTTAAACCTACTTGAAAAAAGTCTCTAATCTTTTACAATCATTGAAGTTTTTTAATTTTTATTTCAGAGAAGAATTAGAAGGAGTTGATGATCGATCGACTGCTAAAGCTTATGCTTTAGCAACAATATTAAAACAGTTTAATTCGAAAAGTTCTCCAGTTTTAGAAAGATGTCCAACATTTGTTGCCAAGGAAAAATCTCTCTTTAGGTTTCTACAAAGAAACAAAAAGGTGTGTATATTATTTCATTTTCTTTTTCCTTAATTGAATTGAAGTCAAATTACATACCTAATTTCAAAATATAATCATTTTATTTATGGATAAATTAATTTTTAATTTTATAGGTTGTGTTTATTCAAGGTCATCATTTTATACCTCAGCATTATTATTCTGTTACATTTTGCAATCATTGTCAGCTAATTATTTGGGGTGTTGGAGATCAAGGTTATCAATGCCAAAGTAAGAATTTTTAATTTTGATCTGGAAGAATATTACACTTTTTTTTAAAAGGTTAACTTGTATTTTAGTATTACTGACTATGTCATTTTATCTCTCACCCCCTTTATTGAAAATTGTCCGAAAAATGTGTCCCAAAAAAGCGTACATCTGTCACATAATACTATTAGTTCACAACAGCTTCAATCTATTGCTACAATATTTCATAAGCTGTAGAATATGCATCACATGTATTTTTCTATAAATAGGTTACAATCATACAAATTTCAACATAGGGTTACCAGGTGAAATACATGAAAGATGAGAGATAAAATGACATAGTCAATTAATATCGCTTTAATATGGCAATAATGAAACTAAAAAATTAGGGGGGGGGGGTCCTCCCCCTGAAGAGGCTCAAACAGACGCGTTATTTTAATATGTATTTATTTTTAAATAAAACAATTGCTTTCTTAAACTTCACACATACCTTTTTTCGCATATACTAGTACTTTCGGCTGTGCTCATGGCCATCCTCAGATGTTTTCCTGATTGTTGCTTCTCTTGTTCTTTTATTATACTTCAGCCACGCCCACCAACTTTCGTGAATGTGCGTGTGTCGTGTCATTAATTGCCGTGACATGTGTTATTTCTATTGCTTTAATTTCAGACCATAGCTTTTTATTTTTGAAGTTGGCTATTTTCTTAACATTATCAAAATTGATGGTGAGGGTGGTGGATTGGGCTTGTCTTGACAGGGCTTCCAAAGACATGGTTTTCCAAAGGATAGATCATTAACATGTTTTTTCTTTCTCTCTTTAATTTTCCTTTTTGTGACTCCAATATAACATCCGGAAAAATTGCTTTCTACCTACTTAAGATTAAATTCATAGATGCCCCTGTTTCTTGTTTTACTTTATCTTTACCTGTTCTGGTTATAATGAAGATGCTTTTATTAGGTTTGATGGGGATGTGGATTCCGTTTTTGCATTAGTGAAATGTTGTTTCAGTTTTTGTGCATTGGATATTATATTAAGTTTTTAAATTCTTTCTTTATAGAGTCTGTTTAAGATTCTTTTAGGATAGTTTTATATTTCACCTTAATTTTTTAATGATTTCTTCTTTTAAGAGGATTTGGTTGGAACAAATGTTAATAACTCTATTGATGTATGAATGAATAGCTGTTATAGGGGGTATTGGAGTTGAAATTGACAAGTTGATTATTGTTTGTTTGTTTTCGGTAAATAGTAGTATTTATTTTATTTTTTTAATCTCTAATGATTTTTGTATGAAGGTTATTAATTATATGGTTATTTTCTTTTTCAAAAGGGAAATGGATGTTTTGTCTATTTCATTTATTTAAGCAGTTTTTCTAAATTTTCATTTTCAACAACAGCAAAAATGCCATCCACATATCCCCACCAGATGTTTATGGTTTTATTTAATTTGATGTATTCTTCAACTTTTCTCATTTTCCATTCTTCGATAATACTTGCAATGGGAGATCCCATTGAGATCCTTGATTTTGTTTATAAAAATTCCCATTAAAGCTGAAGTATAATAAAAGAACAAGAGAAGCAATAGTCAGGAAAACATCTGAGGATGGCTTAAAGTGCTAGAATATGAGAAAAAGGTATTACACGTGTAAAAGTTTAATTGAATTCGCATTTTCATCCTGCTTCCACATATTGCTTATGTATAATTCCTTTCTTGTTCTGTCTCACTCAGCATTACAAAAGTTTTTCCGTGTTGTAGGACTGTACATAAAAACTATAAACACAGTACAAATACACTTTTCGTTTTCCAAAGGTTTAGCCAGGGATTTGAATTTAAAAATACTGATGCTTATAACCCCCCGCCCCCCCCAAAAAAAACAACTATAGAATTATTATTGTGTCATTAATGTATTTTCTCACTTATGGGTTAAAGTATAGGCTGCAGCTCTTAAATTGTTCTAATATTGCCTTAAAAATTGTCTTGTAATTAAATTGTCTGTAACTATTGTCTCTTTTGGAACTGTTGTGGAAAAAATGAACGAAAATTGTATTTTTTGCATCTGTTTGCTTGTTGAACAAAAGAAAGTTTCAAAATGCTCATACAAATTTTCCTTCCTTACAATTTGAATAATTTTTTTTTTAAAGGATTAAAAAATATGCTGTGTATCTTGGCATATAACATGCACTTTCAACTTCAAAAAATTGCATCATTTTTTTTCGTGTGCATGCTATACACCGAATGTAATATGCAGAATATAAAATATAAAAGGCAATGCCTGACATGGTCTAAATTTATTGATGCATGTTATACCCCAGAGCGTGTTATATGCCAGGATATATGGTGCTTTTCATGAAAGTGGAGTAAATGCTATGCATTTATTTGCTCAGTATGGTTTTATTAAATTCTTGCAAGTCTGTGATACTTATTTCACCAAATGTATGTATGTATAATATATATACAGTGTGCCCTCTAAAGTGCATTGTTACATTAATAATTTCTTAATGACAAGAGCTATAGTCATTAAAGACCCATGCATAGTAAAGTTGCCATGCACTGTGCAAGGAAACTGTTTAGAGCACTACTTGGTGGCTAAATTCATAGTTAGCTTTCTTATCTCAAAAACAGAGATACAGGAAAAAGTTAATTTCGATTCAGCATCATTGAGTTAGTAAAAAAAAAGACTATATTCCGTATACGGTGCTTTGTTTACATATCAATGGTTTGTTTACAAATCATTGGCGAACAATCTGACGCGAGAGTGAGCGATGCACCGCCAACTGCCGGTGGTAGTTGTGACTGGCAACTAATAAAGAATACGTGTTTCGTCAGGTTTGGGAATTTGAAATTGTTTGCGTTATTGATGGAAGGGAATGAAATGTGTTATGTTAATATAAGAAAAGAATTTGTGTGTTTGTTAGAAATATAGTACGTTATAAGCCGGTGGGTGTTGGGGACATTTCTGAGCGGTTATTTACCAAAAAAATAGAGGTAAGTGTTCTTTTTTAACGAATCTTTCGATGTTTAAGGTTTTTAATGTGAATTTTAAATTGATATTTGAAGTGTTTATGTTTTCGTAAGTGCTATTTACGTGCTATTCTAATCATACTGACTTTATAAGAGGTGTACAACTAGGTTGTTTAATCCACCGATGTTTTTTTGAGTTGAAAACGGGCCAGTGTTTGCCCAGTTTACATTAGCTGTACAACTAGGTTGCTTAGTTCACTGTTGTTGTTTTTTTTTAGTTAAAAACGGTCCACTGGTTGCGTAGTTTACATAGCTGTACAACTAGGTTGCTGAATCCACTGAGGTTTTTTTAGTTAAAAACGGGCCACTGGTTGCCTAGTTTAGATAGCTGTACAGCTAGGTTGCTGAATCCACTGAGGTTTTTTTAGTTAAAAACGGGCCACTGGTTGCCTAGTTTAGATAGCTGTACAGCTAGGTTGCTGAATCCACTGAGGTTTTTTTAGTTAAAAACAGACCACTGGTTGCCTAGTTTAGATAGCTGTACAACTAGGTTGCTGAATCCACTGGGGTTTTTTTAGTTAAAAACGGACCACTGGTTGCCTAGAATGACTAGTAAACATGGCGACAGTCGCTGGAGCTTGGCGGTCGCCAAGCTCCAGCGACTGTCGCCATGTTTACATGGGTTGGGCACCGGCTTGTATGATTTTACCAAAAAAAAAAAAAAAAAAATGCATATGATGCTCATTGATTTACACAATAATGTGTCGGATAGAAGGTGTAAAATGCATTTTTTCGACATTTATTTGGTTGCTGCCCTAATTTGACATTACTTTCATTTATCCTTCATGCTAAAAGTGTTTTCTGTCAGCTACAATAACATCTGGAGGCTGGCCTGCAATTTCCGCTGGAACTTTGTATAATGTAGCTGGTGATACGTTGGCAAAAGAAGTAATATGTTTTACACCTTGCAATGTACAGCTTCAATTTTTAACATTAATGTGCAAAAAATGTCTTTTCTGAATAGGATGCTGAACAACCTTGCAATTGACTTTTCCCTCATATCTTGTACTGATACAAAAAGTTACTTTTTAAATTTGCATACGGCCCCATCTAAAACAATTCCCAGTTAGTAAAATGTATCCCATACACTAAAGAGGTGTTATATAAAATTTGAGTATTATACTTTAAAAATTGTCAGAGGTATGAAGATAAATATAATGCTGACTTAAACCACTTTTCCTTTGCTCTTGAAGGGAAAAAATCATGCCCAATAATCTCATTTCAGGGTTCATACAGAAATTATGAAAGGAAATCTTTTTTTCCACTCTAGCAATATTCAAAATCATGTACAGCCCCTGATACTCTTTGTTTAAAGATATTTCTGAGATGCTGTGCGATGGAAGACTGGAATTTGGCTCATCACCTTATTATCGTATGGGCACATTTTACTAACTGGGAATATTTTTGTATGGGGTCGTATACAAATTAAAAAAGTATAACTTTTTATAAATGAACGGGAGAATTTTTTTTTTAACGCAGTCTTATTTCTGATCTTATTTTGAACATTTTTTCAGTTTACACTGCCCACTTATCTCTATTAGATAAAGAATTAAAGCCAGTTACCACCTTTTTGGGACACCCTGTATGTTTTATATTAATTTATACACTGCGTAAAACAAGTAGAAGGATATTTAGATTTTTTTAGAAAAATAAGGAGCCTTTTATTTTTACTGAATTTTTTTTTGTAAGCAACATTTTACAGATCATTTAATAAGAAAAGATCAATATCATAACCATGATATTCAAAATTCAAACATTAATGACAACAGAAATAATTTCTACCATTTGAAACTCTGTAAAAAAAGTAGGACAGTAACCCAATGAATGAAATACAAGTGATGTTAGTAAGGAATACTCTTCCCATTAGATTTTATAATTTCGAATATTCTATTTCGCAGTAAATCATGCAAAGATTGGAGGTCTGTTTGGCAAAAATGATCCCATGAGCTATTCAATGCTTCTCGAAGCTCAGCGTTGGATTGAAACTGTTTTCCACCAGCATATACACGACGAACAAGCATTGCCCAGATGTTTTCTACTATGCTAAGATCAGGGCTTTTAGCTGGCCAGGGTAAAACCTGCACATTATTTGAAACGAACCATTTTTTAACTCCATTAGCGGTGTGAAGGGAGGTTCCGTCATGTTGAAAGATCCACTCTTGTCCTCCTAATTGGGAGCCATAAGGAAGAAGCTCAGAATTTAGCAGCTGAATATAGTCTGTATGCTTCTGCCTACCACTCAGAAAGACCAGACTTGTTTTTCCTCCATATCCAACTGCTAACCAGACCATCAAACTTCCTCTCCCCATTTATCGAGTTGAATAAAATTGTTCTTCGTTCTTCAGACAATGCCAGTAGTATTGGTAACCATCTGGACTGTCTAAATTGAATTTCTTCTCATCAGAAAATATCACAGAATGGCCTTCTGTGATATTTCAGATGGTTACCAGTACTACTGGCATTGTCTGAAGAACGAAGAACAATTTTATTCAACTCAACAAATGGGGGGAGGGAGTTTGATGGTCTGGCTAGCAGTTGGATATGGAGGAAGAACAAGTCTGGTCTTTCTGAGTGGTAGGCAGAAGCATACAGACTATATTCAGCTGCTAAATTCTGAGCTTCTTCCTTATGGCTCTGAATTAGGAGGAGAAGAGTGGATCTTTCAACAAGATGGAGTCTCCATTCACACCGCTAATGGAGTTGAAAACTGGTTCGTTTCAAATAATGTGCAAGTTTTACCCTGGCCAGCTAAAAGCATCTTAGCATAGTAGAAAACATCTGGGCAATGTTTGTTCGTCGTGTATATGCTGGTGGAAAACAGTTTCAATCCAACGCTGAGCTTCGAGAAGCATTGAATAGCTCATGGGATCATTTTTGCCAAACAGACCTCCAATCTTTGCATGATTCACTGCCAAATAGAATATTCGAAATTATAAAATCTATTGGGAAGAGTATTCCTTACTAACATCGCTTGTATTTCATTCATTGGGTTACTGTCCTTCTACTTTTTTTTACAGAGTTTCAAATGGTAGAAATCATTTCTGTTGTCATTAATGTTTTATTTTCGAATATCATGGTTATGATATTGATCTTTTCTTATTAAATGATCTGTAAAATGTTGCTTACAAAAAAAAAATTCAGTAAAAATAAAAGGTTCCTTATTTTTCTAAACAAATCTAAATGTCCTTCTACTTTTTTTACGCAGTGTAGGTACTTAAGTATTAACCTGTTGACTTCATTCCTGACTTTGGCAATTTTTTTTTCCAAGATGAGTTGCCAAGCACCCAGCTATGGTCAGCAACCCACCTGCCATCTTGGAAAATCCAAAGTTTTGTCATTGATAAAAGCAACAAGCAGGAATTGACGTAAAAATATAATCTCATGTAACTGAATGATCCTCAACCAGTAATCTTTTGTCGCCCCCCCCCCCCCTTAAAAAAAGAGCAAATTAATATATATTGTTTTGTTATTACTATTTATGAAAAACTACCAACCACTGTTCTGGAGTAAAGTGAAACAATTAAATTCATAGATTTATGAAACAACAGGGGTGGCAAAAAGGGAGTAGGAGGAGGGGGGGGGTGCAGTCGCACCTGCCAAATTTAACATTTTATTTTTACCATGCTGTGGATTTTAATACATCAAATCTCACACCCCCAAAGGAAAAACTGAAATGCTGCCCCTGTGAAACAATGCTGTAAAGCTATTCAAAAATAAGCAAAAAATAGACAAAACAACAAAGAAATAGAACAGCACCTACTATAAAGATTTTAAGACGGAAAAGGCAAATCAAGCCTAATTATTCTGTACTACTCTGTAATGAAGCCTAATAACAGGGACTCCATTGATGTACAGTGGTTGCAGCTTATTCTGGTCACATTGGGGCGGATTGAAATTGACCGAAATCCGAAATAAATGGTGGGACCAAAGTAAAAGTGAGAAAATTTTAGAAAATAATCAACATACATTAAATAAAAACTAGGTGCGTGCCCGTTCTTCGCACGGTAGGAAATGAATATTTTACTAAAATCTAATCGTAACTATCTATGCAAAAGCAAAATGTCAAAAAGTTCAAGTAGTCCTTTTGTTGAAACTACCGTGGAATATATTACGCAATGTAGGATTATGGTTTAGTTAGTTATAAGACGATCGTTGAAAAATATTGAATATAACACTTATAATTTCACGAAATAGTTATTAACGTGGTATACTGTTCTTTAATCCATATTATCCAAACAAATCTACTATTACTACCAGAGATAAAAATGAGAATACTATCTATTACTTATATTAATATTATCTATCTTTGTTTCTCAGTCTTTAATGCTCAGTTTAAAGAAACAGATTAGATATTTTAAACCAATGATGCCTTTCTACTTTTTGGTGATTCTGTGAAATTTATGCATTGCCATTAAAACAGATCTCCATATATTTTTAAGCATAATTCTTGTCGTATTGGCGTATTTAGCACAGCAAAATATTTCATCTCGCAGTGGTGGAAAACATTCAAGCTGTACCAATTTAAATATTATTTAAATCCACCATGGTTTAGACTCGTGAAAACATCAAACTGTGTATTCTCGAGGAACTATTTGGAATCGCTAAAACTGCGAATAGGGTGTTAAATTGTATTGCAGAGTTTACGAATTTCAGACAACTTTTAATTTATGATGTCACGTTCTGACCAGGGTAGTCGAATTTAGTCATTTCGCGCAGTAGTTTTCAAACGGAGTAATATTGAAACATACGACGTTGAAAAACTCTCGCTTGCAACAGAAATTTATTAAAGTTAATTTGAGAGATATTGGGGTTATTCCTAGCTAATCGGTATTTCAAATATTTTCCGTATCCATTATTTCCGTATCCAGTAAATTTTGCTAATGATGTAACTTTTCTGCAGGAGCTTGTTAAGTTGCTAAAATTTAACAAAAAAGGAGTATATCTAATATAGATAATATACTGCCAAAGGTCGTCCAAATTTGGCGACATTTTGCACGATTTTTGGGAATACATACAACGACCGTCGTCAAACCGATAGCGAATACTATGAATTATATTAATTAGTATTTTGCATCTTGTGCCGACATTTGAATTTCCCACGATTTAAAAAAATGCAAGATTCCTTTCGTTGTTATGGTTTCTGAAAAATCACGAAAGCACGAATCACCCAAGCTCAAAAATCGCTAAGGGTAACACGTGCATTAAACAAAATACTTTGAAATCTTCTAAAATAAAATCTTCAAAATCTTCTAAAATAATTCAAATTTCAAAATTTAAATTAGCGGTGGTTCTTTCTCGAAATTTTCCGAATCCGTGGACACCTCAATCGAAACTCGACTCCCAACCGTTTCGGAGGAGATGTTTAGACAGACAGACGCGCACAGATTTTAATAGTATAGAATATGAACTATATTAGTCAATAATTTAACGTATGTACATATTTATTTAATTATAAAGAAGTGAACAAGGAAAAAAATACATATGTACATTTATTTAAAAGAAAAACACAATTGCAACTTCTTGTAGGTGGGATGGGGGGGGGGGGTTAGAATCCGAAATTAAAGGGTGTTTTAGGGCATAGCAAATTGAATCTCACTTAATCTTGAAAAGAGGTGATGTGATCATTCACGTTGTTCTCCTTAAATGCTCTCCGTAAAAAGTCTTTGCATTCAGCAAATCTACTCTTGGGACACACAATTGGTTTGGGTGCACATTGTCGTCATCATCATCATCAGGTGTCTCATTGGTTCCTATTGATATTCAAATTCTGTTAGGTGTATTAACAATTTTTTTTTATTGAATTACTGTAACACCTCCACACAAATGTGAGTCATCTTTGACTAGCCTTCACTTCTTCCTAAAATCTAATTACACCGAAATTTTCCTTAATCTCCAAAAATTATCAGACTGGATAAAGCGGCACTCACTGCCAAGGTAACTGGCAGAAAACCAGTGAAATTTGGGCTTTCATTCTGTTCATCCCGTTTTTTACCGGAATAAGCGGCTCACCAGATAAACCACTGACCGAAATAAGCGGTGACCACTGTATAAGCTTTTTAGATACTTGATAAAACTTCACTAAAATCTTAAATGCGCAACAAAAATTGAAATATATTCTTCTTAACAATATGCAGCACAACAAATTTTTGAAAGGAAAATGGTCAGCAGGTTAGTACATAAGTATTAATTTATATTATATTTTAATTCTAATATATTAATCAGAATTAATTTTTTTTAAAGTGTTTAATTTGGAACATCCTTTTCAGATTGTGAAATGAACATTCATAAACCCTGTGCGAAAGTTGTTGAAGAGCATTGTATTGGTGCTTTA
Source organism: Cheiracanthium punctorium (assembly GCA_038373885.1). Lineage (NCBI taxonomy): Eukaryota > Metazoa > Arthropoda > Arachnida > Araneae > Cheiracanthiidae > Cheiracanthium > Cheiracanthium punctorium. The sequence continues at coordinate 446,782 of JAWZYV010000630.1, read as the reverse complement.
AGGCATAAGAAAGAAAAACCTAAAGAGAGAAATAAAAGAGATCGAAGATCTTATATTATGGAAAATATTATTGGTAAAACCAGAAAGCCCAGTCATAATGTTCCTGCAGCTAGTAAGTTCAAAATTTCTCTTTTGTGCCATAAGCACTTTTTCAGTAATTGGTGTATAGGCCAAATATTTTTGATAAAAGTGCATGTTTTCTCTAAAACTTATTTGTAGGGTATAAAGTTAGGTAGTAGTGATTTTTTTTTTCAAAATTGTGTCAAGATGTAATAAAATAATAAAACAAATTTTGGGGGTAGTTTTAGAATTAAGTTATTGCAAATTGTTTTATTTTTAAACATCTCTCCCATGTCGAATAATTTCTTTAATATCCCTACATTCCAGATATACTTAACCCTTTATGATCCAACAGATCTTTTAAAGTCCTATCAGTGAAATCACCCAATTTGCAAATAAATCCCCCATGAGAGTCCAACAGGATCTTATGTCAGTTCTTGTAATTTAATAATTGTTTTATCAAAGGATTAAAAAGGGTAATAATTTTATATATCTAATATGAGATGCATTTTCTTCTTGAAAAAAACATTTCAAACTTTACATTATAACAAATTAATTTTATGAAATATTCTCTTCATAAATTTCTTTCAAAATACAACTGCTAACATTAAAAGCCTCATGTCTTATAGTTAATTTATGATAAGTTTGGATGCTGTTAAACAACTTTAAATTGAAAACAGCATTGTGGGGCTTGATGGCAGAGAGTTATTTGATGTCCAGTAAGAAAACAATGAAGAACAACTTGAGTACAAATCTTGGGACACATGATCAGTAATCTGGCTGGGATCATCATGAAACGAAAGACATACCCTAGAAATGCAGTGTTTGCTTATAAACTTTATTAACTGTGATTTTTCTTAATTAAATTTTTGTTTCACTATGGGTGATATGCCATTATTTTTAGTGTTATTTATGTCATTCTCATTAACTAAGATAAAATTGCTTATCTGCATTTTTAAAAATAAATCTTTATTTAATGATCTATTTGTTATCTTATCCCACCGAAGTAACCACTGGGAAAGATGGTGAAGAACTTTAAAAAATATATATTTTGCCATCTTCGAAGAGGAGATGAAATTGTTCACCCCCCCCTTTTAAATAAAACACAAGGGTTTAAAGAAGTTTCTCTGTAAATTTCAGGATTTTAAACCATTTATTAAATTCAGAAAAAATGTTTGAATTTTAAGTTTTTCATCTTGCCTTATTTTCTCCTAATTCTGTAATGTTTCGATAAAATTACCTTTGACAATCACTCTCTATCAGTAGGGATAAATGCTATAGAAACGGATAGTGACATTTAGTAAAGCAAAGTTATACTAGATCCACATTTGAATATTTTCATTGTTGTTTAATATGTTACTTAATTTAAAAAAAATCAAATTTAAAACAATCTTTAATGAAGGGGACAGAGGAAATATTTTTTAATGAAAGCATTTTCTTATAGCATGTTGATATTTATCTCCAGTTTGTATTTAAGATTATAATTATTTTCGGATTCATTAAATTGTTTATTTCATTTTTTAGTTGAAAAAGCTAGAAAGCTTAATGAAGAATTGAATGCTGATAATGGACTTCCTGCTTCTGATTCTAATGCTAAATCTGAAACAGGTGCATCACATTCTCCATTTTTTAATTCACATACTTGTTATAAAGAACTGTACAATATTATGATTGGAACATTTATAAAAATATAAACAAAAGTTTATTTTGATATTAAAGCTGTTAATAGATCAGATAGAAAATATAAATATTGTTATTATGGAGTCTATGTGATGATATTTTAGAGTATACCAATGTGTCAATTTTTTGTCTTTCTTAAAAGTTAGATTCATTTTGTTACTTTTTATCTCAGTTGAAGATATTTTCTCTGAGAATATATGCATGATAACTATTAATATTAATGTTAGAAAACTATTATCTTGCAGCTTGTTTTAACTCCAGTTATATTTTAAGATTCTTTAATATTAAAGTAGAAAAAATTAAATTTATTAATTACCTTTAAATTAATTTGAGTTTTTTATCCCAAGGAGAGAAAATAGAAGATGCTAAAGAATCATCTGAGGTTGTATTTCAGAATATGGTCAATTTATCAGAGTCTATGGAAAAATCAAATGCGTAAGTATTTTCATGCTTGCTGTTTATACCAGAAGACACACAGTGTTTAATTCCGAAGTTGTTTAAAGTTATTTTTTTTGTCCTATATAGAGGATTTGTGTGTAAATGCCTTCCATTCAGTTTTTTATAAGTGCTTTGCATTTATCTATTGAATGAGGAAAAAAACAGTAACACTTTCACCAAGCACATCAATTGATGCTAGGTGACTTATAATCACTATCATGTCTGCTTGCTTTTTTAAGATGTTGACTGTACCATGCACTACAAAACAGAAATTAATGAAACCTATCAGTGCCTTTAGGATATGACATTTATGAAGAAAATTTCACATATTATATTTATCCTTTTTATCACTTTTGAATAAGGTTGTAAGTTTATGATTTCAGTTCGATTGTCTGTTTGTGAATCCGTCCATGCTCTAACTGCTGTAAATATGCATTAATTACTATAAAATTTATGTTATTTCTACATACATTACCAAATAGCATATTGAGAATAGTGTATTTAGCATTTATAGATGTTTTACTGGAGTACTCAAAATAATTTCAGTACATTATTCTCTATTGGAAGTCATTCTTTTTAAAGCATAATTTAGAGATATTTGAGTATTTCAAATGAAATATAATTGATATATGTTATTAAAGATTGCAGGATAATGCTGTCCATCAAAAATTGTGCACCTACAATTTATAGCTCTTCTACTGGAGCACACACATAAATTCAAATACAGTGAAATACGTTTAACATGAAAATGCTTAACATGAAAAATTGGTTAACACAAAATGACACAACGGAACGGAATGCAAAATATGCATTTTAATGCATTTTTGTTCTTTTAACACGAATAAAAGTTCGTTTTTAATATTCAGTGGTATGTTTGCGACAAGTCACTAGAACGTTTTTGTGGAAAATAAATTTTATTTAAATTCTGGGAAATGGTTTTTCTACCTTTTGTCGTCCTAGAAGTATTAATAGCATCATCCATCAGGTCTCTCCCCCTAACGAATATAATTCTTATCTGTATCAAAGAATCGGCGTTTGGTAAGAATGCACTTTAGTTGTTCTCATAGGGCCCGTTTACATGCACACAAATGCAGAGTAAATGCACGAACTTTCTCTGCTTTCTACCCCTTTGGATGCATTGCACATGTTGCGCTCAGCATGGAATTCAGTGAAACCTACGACCATCAAAAATTGTTTTTGCCATGCAGGATCCTCCAAAATAACAAATTCTTTAGCATTGCAAGAATCAGCCGACAATGTGAGTGAGCCGACATTTAACGAAATATTTGGGAAAGTCTCAGAATTACTGGACTGCCCAACAATATCAGTAAATGAATATGTTTCGTTCGATAATGATGTAACTACAGCACCGATTTTAACAGAAAAAGAGATTTTGGATATTGTTCAAAATCCAAAAGATTCAACGATGCAGTTCCCGTCCCATCTACTTCAGAAGTGCGAAAAATGATAAATAGTGTACGCAGTTCTTTAGATGCACATTCTAATGGAGAAATGAATAAAACTATGGACAATCTTGAACAATTTGTGGACATTATGGCTCTGAAAAATACATTTCAAAAAAGATAAATGATTTTTTCTCCCCAAAATAGTATTTTTTTGTAACTGCTTTTCATCCCAATGAATGCAACCTACTTGTTGTTTAACAGGAAATCGATATAAAATATAAGAACATTGAAAATATAGTGAGTTTTGTTCTTTTTTTTTTTTTTTTTTTTTTTTTTAAACAAATAGTTTAACACGAAATCTTTTAACCTGAAAAAATATGTTGGTTCCTTCGGATTCGTGTTAAACGTTTTTCACTGTACATTACTATCAATGGTAGTTTTGGGGAAATTCTCTTATTTTAATTACAGTACCACCCAACTATAGGTATAGTTAACTAACGGTCCAACGATGGTTGTATGTCTTCCCCCAAAAATGTACGAAATGTTACCAAGCTTGGCGAATATTGGAGATAAATTGCTAAATATGACACAAAAATAGTGTTTCGAAAAATAAACTCAGCTTGGTAATATTTTCATTTTTGCAGGAAGCAAAATTTTTTTTACCTGCTACAAAGTTGCAATCTTTGATTTTTTAGCACATGGAACATTTAAATCTTAAAAGAGCAAATTCCTCACTCTGTGCCCGTGCATTACATTTACGTTGTACAAGAGTAATATTTATAGTTTTAACACCTTCTCTCCAACAAGACTAAGGTGATTTCTGTTTCTTCGTTCTTGCTCTAGCGTAAATATGTATTGATTATTACGAAATATATATGTGCTATTTCTATGTACAGTACTATGCACCCAATTGAGAAGGTGTATAAAGCATTTATAGTTCTTTTACAGGAGCACCGAAAAGAATTCCAATACATTACACTCTAAAGTTAATCATTCTTTAAAGCAAATTTTTGACTTATTCGTCTATTTCAATAAAACAAAATAAATATATGTTATTAAGGATAACAAATTTATCATCTCTATTAAAAATAGTGGTTGTAGTGTTTACAGTTCTACAGGAACACTCGAAAAAATTTCAATACAGTACTGTCTGTGGCTGTGTAGAGACATACTTTTCAATCACAGTAAAAGAATTATATAATCTTTTATAACCGTTTACTCTTCAGTTAAAAAAGGAATCCAGTTAAGAAAAGAAATCAATTTTAAATATTTTTTGCTGGGTCTCACAAAATTAAAATAACACTTACATGCAGCTTTTTTTTTTTTTTTTTTAATCTCTAAAACCTGATCAAAGTGTAAAGGTTCTGGGTTTTGGTCTACCACATAGCTGTTGATCTAATGGTCTGGAGTTTTGGGGGATTTTCTCTGGATGTAATGTGAATATACATCAGAAACCGTTAAACTGATCCTGCTCCCAAGGAATCTCCCCCCAAGTGGCAGAATTTTTTCATGCTTTCTGCGACAAGCTGCAGAAATACAAAAATCTTTCTGCAGCACAATATACATTTATGCATGCATGCACACACAAAGATGTGGGCACGTTAATAGAAAATTACAATTTAGTTTATGTTGTCAATAATTAGTTTATGTATGTTGGTTATTCAAACAACATATGAAGTTTTGGAGTTCAGAAAAAAATGTATAATGTCACGGTTTTGAAACCTTAGGGTATGCAAGGAATTAGAACTGCCCCCCCCCCTCCTTCCTCCCTTCTTTTTAAATGTTTCTCTGAAGCCTCAGCTTCCTTATGCAAGCTGAGGCTTCAGAGAAACATTTAAAAACTGTTAGTGATCTTAAAAAAGTAGTGGTAAGAACATCTAAACTAAAGGAAAGGCAATCCTACATAAATAAATATTTTAAATGCTTAATTGTGTTTCAACAATTAAATAAAAAATATTAATCCAATAACAGTATATAATTCTGCTTTTTGTAATATATATATATATTATGTATAATATTACTTGCAAAAACATGTATCTGAGTTAAAATAGATGGTTGTTTACTTGTATCACATATATGGTCTCCCTGTTTATAAGGTCATTTTTCAATGGTCCCCACGGATGACTTTATAACTAGGTTTGGCTGTATGTATTTTTTATATTTAAATAAAGTTTTATGTTTATCAAAAAATTTTCAAATAACTAATTCGAATTTTAAGCATTTTATTTATATTATCTCGTAAAGGTATCATATTTAAAAAGGTAAATTTAAGTTTTAACTATCAAATAACATTTTTATTTACCGTAATTTAGGCCTGGAAGTCTGTAATTCATAATTTATAAAAATCCAGCTGTTTTGCTATCAGTCCCACCCCCCTTAATATTATAAATCTTCTTGCATTTCTTCTTGAATTTACAATCCATGTATTGTTTTCAGTTATGAATTGTTGGAGTTGGCTGAATGTGGTATTGTGGCGATATGTGCTGTGACAAAAAAGATCCAAGATGGCATTTGGGCTTGTAGACCTTACTATCTTATGGTCAGCGACAGTTTTATGCAATTTTGTGGGTGGGGGACGGCTAGTTCAGGCATGAAAGTTTTCTGTCTTTTGACGGAATTCAGACTTCAACTCCATCCATGTTGCTAATGATAATGAATATATAAGGCTAAATAATGAATATATAAGGCATTAACAACCGGCAATGTATTAATTGTATGTTAATTTGATTGTTTTGTATTGTGTGCAAAGCACAGTCATTTTTGCCAGTTTGCTTTTTTGCCACCTGCTGTTTGGAATTTATGTACAACAAAAAGTAAAATAGGATCTTTTACATTTTTTATTCAATTTCTTTTCTCTCAGAGCAAGCAATTGCTCATCACTTTAATCCTACCTTGCCCACCGTATAATTACATTCAATTAATGAATACTAACTACTACAATTAATTTTTGCATTGTATCAATCAGAAGGATCTCTCCCATTCATCAATATCAATATCAAGTACTGTCATCAATTGTTCTGCGTCAACTTACATGAAGTCTCATCTTACTCACCACTGCGTCATACGAGCCGAGCTACTGCCAAAACACACATTTGCTGAGAGAAGAATCCAATATGGAGACCAGGGTCTCTTAGTTTCCTGGAATCAACTTCATTAAAATGCATGAAGTTAAAAAGTTATCGCTAAATTTCTTTACATTTTTCTATTTGTTTACATTACCAAAAGGGCAATTGAACTGATTACACATCCGCCATGAAAGTGGTTTTCAGAGAGTTTTCAACTGTTGAAAACAATTTGTCTGCATAGGTTTGTTCTGTTTCTTCAACAATGTCGCTGTGTTGCCTTCTTTCTGCTTGGGGGGGGGGGGTGTCTTTCCCTTATGTAGAAAGCCCTTGTATCTTGCCTTAACATTTAAACCAAAATTGTCCCAGATTTAAGTACAATACATTGTCATATTTGGTACAGAAATATTTTTGTGTTGGAAAGTGCTTTATTATTGATGCACTTGGCATTGTTTATCTTTCTTGTTGCTTTTGTCATGTGTTATATGCTTTTTGAATAAGTTAAAGGTGCTGCTGGGGCTGCAAGCGGATTATCGTCCTAAACTTTTTATCGTCATTTTTGTCTCCTAGGCAGTTATTGTGCTAAGCCTTAGCATGATTACTTTATTGAATTGTGCAAAATTATTCTGGAATCATCAACTGCATATAAATCGATATAAGAGTATGCATCATAAAAGTACTTTTGCTAAATAATCATTATGGCTGCCATCATAGCACATATTAAAAACATCTACTTAAAAAGAACTCTCTCAAAATTGATGTGCACCATCAAGTATGAAGGATTTCAAAAGTGGATTCTTTTTGCTACACAAATGATGTGTGCTTGATATCCAAAATAGTGTGGTATTCATAAATTATATATTATGTATAGACACAATAAGACTGGGTGGTCATTAAAAAGAAAAACCCACTACCTCGGCATGTAGACCTCTAGCAGCCATTCCTTTTAACCAATTAAGATTAAACTTTTTATATAGTTATTGAGAGATATGAGCTCAGAATTCTGTAAATGGCAGCAAAGTAGGGCTCACAGTTACAGTTATAGGTTCAGAAACTCAAACTTTTCAAAGGTCAATGCTCATTTTTCCAGTTGCAAAATGCTTAGTGTATACAAAAACCCTTATGAACATTAAAATGGATTAGTAATAAGAACGGACGCACAAGAAACAGCTCTGTGAACAATGGCCACCCTGGAACTTGTAAATGTTTTAAACAGAAATTAACATATTATGATATTGCCAAAATTGTTTTAATTTCAAAGTTTTGCTTCTCCTGCCTGGGAACATGTTTTGGCTTACGTATGGCATATGCTGCCCAGCACAGAAAATGTTACTTCTGGGGTTTCAAAATAAAAGATAAGTAACTTAGTTAAAAAAAATAGTATAACACATACAAAGACACTCAAATGAAAATTTAGCATTACTTAACTGCATATAGATTATTTTTTTACCAATTAGTTCAGTTGTAACAAAACTTATTTAGGCTTAAGAAGTCAATTTTACTTATTTCAAATCACAACAAAAGTGAAAGAAACCACACAGCTGCTCTGATTTGTTTCTTCCTTTAATAATGTGCTAGTCAAATTGAGTTTGAGCAGTTATAATGTGTTTTTCTTTTATCGACACTTTTGAAATCCAAAATCAGGCCTATGAAAGAGAGATTTAATTTATAAGCCCTCAATCACAGAACATAAATCAAATTCTTATGTGTCAAAAAATAAATTTTTACTCTAAAGTTCACATTTAATCTAAGTATCTCATTGCACATATATTTTCCTAGAACACTCGTCATTTACCTTTCTGCACTGGTTTTGGCAAAGTTCTTTTGATGTTGAGCTATTTACCTTATCTTCAGGGAAACTGGTGCTTATTAGAGATGGCCAATGATTCGATGAGTCGAATCAGTGATTCGAATCTTGGTACTGAGTGGCTCAGTCTTTACACTCACTCTCTACTGTTTCGAATCTCATGCCCTCAACTGTGGGGAAATACATTCCAAGTTCGAAGGGAAGGAAAACTTATTTTCCCTTTGCCATTCCCAGAGATTTTCCCTTACTCTTTCAACTCTTTTCGACTCTTTACGACTCTTTTCGACTCTGAGTCGATAGATGATTTCAAACAGCAAATGAGTGGGTGTGGGTGAGTTGGTCACTGAGTTGGTGCAGCAACGAATCTTAACTGATTCAGTGTTTCGCTCTGTTTCGGTGATTGTATACGATCGTTGAGATTTGTTAGTTTTTCGAATCTTCTATCGACTCAGAGTCGAAAGGAGTCGAAAAGAGTTGAAAGGATGTTTCATTTAATTGAAGTTTTTTTTTTCGAATCTTTGGTGTTTCATTTCTTTGTTGGTGGTCGGATTTAAAGTTTCATCTGTCTGTGGGTGTGGAGTGGGTCGAACATCGTTTGCTTTTGGCGGGGGGCATAGGCGTTACTTCCTAAGGGCAAGAGGGGTCAACCCCCCCCCCCCCCCCCCCGAAAAAAAAACAGAACGTTAAGTTTACATGGTGGCGGGTTTTCATGTGAAGGGAAATAGAATGAAATAAAGTTAGGATTGTGCTTGTCACTTTTAATGAAAGATACAGGGGCGGTATTAAGCGCTCTCACAAAAGGACTTTGTAGTAAGCAAAATAACATTTCGCTTTATTGCTGCAGATTTCGTTTAAGATATTTTTTTTACCTTGTTTGTCGTTTAAGGGGAATTATTTTATTTTCTTTCGTAATTCAGAGAAATACAAAATGGGGTCTAAATAAGCAGTGGAGTAGTTAGTGTTATTGACAGTGGCGTAGCAAGGATTTTATTTCGGGGTGGGCTGGGTATCAAATTTAAAGATAAAGTTCTATTGTAAGCTAAGTAAAGGGTCTCATTTTTTGGGGGGGGGGGGCAGCAGCCCCTCAGTAGGACTGGGCCAAAAATCGATAAATATCGACATATCGGTTTTATTTCAACATCAAATATCCGATATTCCCATTTTCATTTCAGTGAAATCTCGAATTCGATAAAGGTCAAAAATACAGGCCGGCCAGGGGCGTAGCCAGAAATTTTTCATGGGGGGGGGGGATTTATGACTACTGCAACTCATATATATGTATACGTGTGTATGATAATGTAGTGAAGAATATACATTTTGTATGGCAAAAAATTTCTCATGGGGGGTTATGACCCCCCTAACCCCCCCCCCCCCCTGGCTACGCCTCTGAGGCCGGCGATAAGAAAATCCTGAGATCAATACCAGCTTGTGATGCTTTTGCTACTGCTTTCTCTCCGTTGATGACGATGCCGGATAGCGGAAAAAACAGCTCCATGGTTTATTAGTCTAATTACCATAATTAATTAACGTACATCTCGCAACCTATCCACTGGAGCGCGTTTTTATTGATTCTCAACCCCCCCTAGACTCAACACCCCACCGATACTTAAAATTTCGAATGCTTTGACACCAAACTTAACCTTTTAATCTTACAGGCCCAGGGGGTCATACGAAGCTCCCCTATATTTTCAATTTGGGCATTTTAAACACTAGCCTCCTCCGGCGGCATCTCCAAAGTCTGGAAACCATCCCAGAGCCAATTTCTACATGTTTGCAGTCCTTTTAAGCCTCAATCATAGTTAATTAGTCTAATTACCATAATTAATTAACGTATATCTCGGAAACTATCCATCGGAGCGCGTTTTTATTGATTCTCGACACCCCCCCCCTAGATGTACACCCCCATCGATACATAAAATTTCGAATACTTTGACACCAAACTTAACCTTTTAATCTTACAGGCCCAGGGGGTCATACGAAGCTCCCCTATATTTTCAATTTGGGCATTTTAAACACTAGCCTCCTCCGACGGCATCTCCAAAGTCTGGAAACCATCCCAGAGCCAATTTCTACATGTTTGCAGTCCTTTTAAGTCTCAATCATAGTTAATTAGTCTAATTACCATAATTAATTAACGTATATCTCGGAAACTATCCATCGGAGCGCATTTTTATTGATTCTTGACCCCCCCCCCCCCTAGACATATACCCCCATCGATACATAAAATTTCGAATACTTTGACACCAAACTTAACCTTTTAATCTTACAGGCCCAGGGGGTCATACGAAGCTCCCCTGTATTTTCATTTCGGGCAGTTTAAACACTAGTTTTACTTGAGCAAGGAGAGAGAGATGCTAACTGCCCGAGAACTCAGCGGAGAAGAAACCCGATGAATGGGTGAAGGGTGTTTAAATAGTACGGCTTTCGGCGCAGAGAGAGGGAAAATTTCTTTAGTTGTTTTATTGATTCAAGATTCGAATCACTGATTCGAATCATCGAAGTAGTGAGTGAGTCGAGATTCGAATCAGTAAAATGAGTCGAACCGCCCATCTCTAGTGCTTATCAGTCATCACTTATGCTTTCCCCTTCTTCTTTCCTGCTTGACTCTGCATGTCTCGACGCTGCCTGCTTCTCAGCATCTGGCTCCATCTAGTGCCCAACACAATATTTTCTGAATTTTAAATCTGCTTCATGCTTTTTTTCCTTTTCTTTAATTTTGCTTTTTGTTACACCAATATAGTACCTGTTTCTATTTGTTCCATTAAATTTTATATTTAATTTGTAAATACCTGCAGTTTCTTTCTTTCTTTTTTTTTTTTTTTTTCATTCCATATTTTTCATCTATCCATTCATATTCTTTTAAAGATATTCATATTTGGTTTTATTGGTACTTTCTTTTTTATTGTTAGATAGATATTTTTATGTCTGCTCCTCTGCAGTATGGGATAGCAGTGTTGTTTACTTTTTTCTGGTTGTCTATTGTCAATTTTCTGAAGTTTCTTTTATCTGTTTTTATAAAGCCTAGTAACCAGATTTTTAGGATTGGCTTCTTTGTGGCTTCTTTGTGAAATTAATTTTGTTTTTTAAAAGTAAGTCGAGCAAATTTTAATTGTCCGAATCACATATGAGCATTTTGTGGCAATTTTAAGGTTAATTATAAGGGCTTTTAAAATTATAATTAATTATTTTATTATTGTTTGTTGGTTTTTGGTATACTGTAGTTATCAAGTTGTCATTTTTATTTCGGATTATTTTGACGTTGAGAGATAATTCAGATTACCATTGTTGTCTGTTTCATTGGTGAATTTAATATTATTGTCCATAGCATTTAAGTTTATTAATAGGTTATCCATATATCAATTTCCACTATTGCAAAAATATCATCTACTCATTGCCACCAGGTTTGAATTATCCTTCCAGTACTTCTTAATATATCCACTTAAAATATCCTGTATCGTGAATTTAGAGTATTTTTTCATGCTGATAATTGTTTGTTTAGAAAGCATTTTTGTCATTCTGTATGTGTAATTCATTGTTGCTATTTTGTAAAAAAGTTATGATAGTTTGAAAGGTTTTATCTTGCTGTATGATCATATAGACCTAAAAACAACACTACTGCTTTTAATATTTAAATTGGTACTAATTTTGAAATTGTAATGTTGGAAGCTATATTTGTTTCTGTTAAACTGGATGACATAATATCTGAATGACCAAAACATTTAAATTTTTTTTTCAATAAAGATTAGAGCTTTGTTGAAGATTAATTCATTATGATTCATAACATATTTTGCTAAACATTTTTTTCTTGCTGAAGTATATCCTCTGCAAGTGACTGCTTATGACTCTCCCATAAAACAATTGTATTGAATACATTACATGAATGCAGACTTACTGCAAAAAGATTTATAAAAGGAGATATTGTCATGACAGCTTCCCCGAGTCTGTACTGCATTATCATTTTCGAAGCCACCTCAACTGGCATGCCTCTTTCGAATGTTTTACAGATGTGTGCTTAAATTGTCTAATCAGAAAATGATTTAGGTCCTGCCTGTAACAGAAGTCTGAGATGAAAGCACTTTGATTTGGTAAGGGGAATTTTATAAACTCTACCTAGTGCATCCTGCATTACTTTCTTTAATAGCAGGATGATTTAGTACATTATATTCAACTTCACTGCAAATCTATTTTCTTTGGGTATTGTTCCATGATTAGTACTTTGGTACCTGATGATAGAGCAAGGCATATGCAAAATCATCATCTTTGCAAAGTCTAAAGTAAGTTGTTAGTTTAGTGTCTTTTGCAGGTGTAATTTGAGCAGCATTATCAGGAGTGAAATACACTCTTTGTCCATTTTCTGAGTGAACAGCTAAATAAATGACAGATAGATGATGCTCATGAGTTAGAAAATTAAAAATCCTTCATGCAGCTTCATTACTGCTGATATGTCTTCAGTTTGGAAATTTGTGTCGTCTGCTGCATTTTTAGAAGTAGCTAGGTGAAATACTTCCATATCAGATCCTTTATTGATGTACTTGCTGGCATACTTGATGAATTTTATTGAATTACAAAATTTCACATTGATGTGGGTTTGGAATATTTTTGAAAGAAATATTACTATCCACCTATTGTCCATCAGAACATTAGCAGTACAAACTTGTAAGTTAGTTATATATATCTTCTGTCCTCAGGAGTATGATGGTAATACAGTTGATATCCTATACACCTATTTTGGTTTCTCTGATTAACTTCCTTAAATTCCGTTTTGAACATTTTCTGTTTTTCCATACACGGCAAATTTGGATTCATCAGTCCGTATGGCCCCTGTACTATTTGTGTAATAATGCACAAATAGACCTGGATTTTCTTGCAGATTAGTTATTTCTGCTGGTATTATTCATCAATTAGGTTTGCAGGTATTTTTTGTTACAGCCACACCAAGATATGTACATGAAGAAGTCCATGTTTTTGCCATTCAATTGTATGCATAAAATACTGTACTTCTCCAAAAATTTCTCCTTAAATGTAAGATCCATTATTGCTTTTTGTTTCAAGACGAAAACTAGCTAACAAACCATGACGATTATGTGATTTCTGTGTAGGAAGTAGCAAATCCTCCACTTCATACCAAGTTGGATTACACATAAATATGATGAATAAATCCAGCCTTCCATAATTTTTTACATATGACATTGCATCTTGAGTTTTTTCATGCACACAGGGTGTCCACCAGTGACTAATAAGGCGACCTTTGCTACTAATTTGAAGATAAGGCAACTTTTTTGGATTAAAAAACACCTCATTTTTGCACTATTCTAAAGTTTTTGGCTACTTATACCTTGCTCCAGGTGACTCATTTGAAAATCAAATTTTGGTTTTTGTCAACTTCCTTTTCTTTTCAAAGTTGCAATTCATTGTTCATGAAACATTCTAATCTACTTTTTTAATCATGCTGTAAAAATAAATGTACCATATGCTCTGTTATATAAAGGACAAAGGTTTTTAATTCATCTTTTTATTCATTCCTTCTTAAATAAAGCTGAATGACGTATGTTTATTTCTGAACAACACAAGATCATACAAAAATATTACTATTTTGGCAACTAAAATTAACCTTTTCCCAACAGGGAAGTTTTGGCCATGTTGATTCAGAAGGACGGGAGCATCTTAAACATGTTTTCCCCCATTTCAGTGACTCTCAGCTGAAGTTGCTCTTTGTGCAACAATCATTGATAGATTACCCTTTCTCACCCCTGAAATAAAACAAACTTCTTGAACAAGGGGATTCCATTTACGTGTGTATTCTCCTTTTTTGAGACGGGTGCGTTTGGAATGATGGATGGTTGTTGACATCTCTCCCCACCCGTCCAGTACAGGTGAATAAAAACAGAGGGGGGGGAAGCATTACTTGGCCGAAATATGAACTAAGCTTGTCCTTTAAGATGTTCTATGGCTTGGTTGAAAAATCAATCACCTGTTAACAAAATGGCTACTAAACTGGTGACTTTTTTTGTTGTTGGGGAGGCTACTAATGCTGCTAATTTTGCCTCCTGACACAAGTGCACACCTTGTACATATATCTTGGACTTCCTCTAACAGTTGATGGCAAGATAGTTTTCGAATGCCTTCGATACTTTTATCATTTATGATAGCATCTTTTAAATGGACATACTTGTCTACTCTCAATTGTCTTTGGTTAATCTGAATGAACCCGAGTCTTTCAGTGTGTATTTTTGCATGGATGTCCATAATAAATTGATGGGAAAAGTTCTTTTTCTGTTAAAATAATATTAAATGTAGGAGGATAAAACTGCATGTATAAAAATCCATAGCAGAAATCTTCTTGTTAGCAAATAATTCAGCGGCCAGGTTTATTGGTTTCATTTCAAAATTATAGCCATCTTCACCTTGCCACAAAAGTTAAGGATACTGTATAGCATCATTCATATGTAAGATGAGTTTCAGCTATTTTTTTGCAAAGTGTTGCTTCTCAATTTTAGAACTTTGTCTTGGTTCCTTTCTTTTCTTCCAGCCATAATGATATTTACATCAGAAGTTACAGGAAGGCTGAATCTTTACTCATGTTCTCTGTTCGTAGTGATAAGTAGTTAAACTTCACACGTAAAATGCCCTTTGCCGTTTTGAAACTTTTTATATTAGTGTTGTGTTTTTGTAATATGTCCTGAAGAGGTAAAATTATGTGTTCTTTTAAATTACCAAAAACAGTGTACCGTCATTGAGCTTGCTTTTGGTTGGTATCGATGAAGTAAAGTTGAAGAATTGAGGTTGTTCATGTTCAAATGGATATAAACTTCCAATTTAATGATGTCTAACCTTGAACTTTGAATGTTGGCATGAATCCCACTTATCAAACTTATTTATTGGAACAAACAATGCCATAGAGAAACATGCATTGTAATATCTGATGTTTTTCACTAAATATTTTGCATCAGAGAAATCTCTGTTCCTTAAGGAATGCAGTAACCTCTGAGGATCTGGTGTAGAATACAATTCAAGTTTTTCACCACTGCTGCACAAGCAATTTGATTTTCATTTCCATTTTTTAGCTGAGCAGTACTGACACTGAGCGCACGTCGATCCCATTCCACATGATGGATTATTAGTGCTGAAAATTTGTGCTAACTTTGTCCCATTGAGTGAACTCTTATCACGTCAATGAACATTCTTATCGTATGTTCTCTCCTGCACTCCTGTGAAGTAGAAGCTAAAGCTTCAGGACAAAAAAATTCCATAGTAGCCAGTGACCAGTGAGTTTGCAGAGTTCACTGGCCATTTTGATACTGCTAGTGGCCATAATTTTTAATACTCCTTTACCAACATTCAAATTTAGTTTTTATCGCTTCTCTGTTCACCCTTTGTCCTCCATCTAAAATTTTCCTTCAGCAAAGATGTTTGTTCCAGTGGCGGCCCGTGGTCAAAACTGTTAGTGCAGCCGGAAGCATATGAGCCCCCCCCCCCCTTTCCTCTGGACAGGATTAGAAAATCTTTTGTTACTGAATTCGAAAGCTGGCGGATTAAGCCCTCACCTAGGGGGGGGGGGGGGGGAAAGAAATTACATAAAAATGTAAGAGTTCCTATTTTACTTCCATAAAATGGACATAAATTTCAACCAGCCGCTCTTATCCTCAAAATTGCATTAATCCGTGTCTGATTCGAACAGGGGCGTAGCCAGGGGGGGGAAGGGAGAGAAAATTTTTCTAAATATAACTGATAGGACCGGGGGACAGTATAAAAATTTAAATTTCATAATTTTTATAGAAATTGAATTATTGACTTTGGCTGCTTCTGATGCAATAGATTATATATTTTAAAGCATTTTCGCAATTGCAACTATGTGTCTCTGACTAACGGTTTAGGAAATAGCCATTGGACAGCATTAGCACTGGACACCCTGTATATAGATATAAATAAAACATTTTGCAACTGTAACCCCGCAGTGGAAAAAAGTAGAATATAGCATAGGTTGCCATATTTGGCAAGTTTATTGAATGATTCAGACTCTTGAAGTAAAAATAAAAGAATAACGATTTTTTTTGGATAGATTATTTGTAAGGTTATTTTTAAATTAAAATATCGTGTGTGCGAAATCAGAGCAGGAATGAAATGTTTTATACTCAAAAGAAAAATATAGGATTTGGAAATTTTCCTGAGACTAAAACGTGCAACTTTTTAACTTGGCAGAAAATAAAATGGTTGATGTGCACTTTTGAGATGATTCTAACGCTTGGTGCAATTTATCGTAATTTTATTGTCAGCTACCTTGGGTTATGAATATACCAGAGATTAAGTTTTGGAAATTTTCATTCAGTTGGAATTGTGCATTTTCCCCCATCTTTTTCTTATGCATTATATCCAGAAAAAGGATGTTATAAATATCAATTTTAATTTTGTTTAACGCTTTGAAGACGGGCGGTCGATTTTTCAACCAAACCATTTTTCCTTAAGGGACGGGCTTGGTTCATATTTCGACCAACTAATGCTTTCCCCCTCTGTAATTGTTCACCTGTACTGGACTGGCGGGGAGAGATGTCAACATTCATCCATCAATTCAGTTGCACCCCAGTTCCTGAAAAGGAGAATATACACGTAAAGCTAATCCTCTTGTTGAAGAAGTTCGTTTTACTTCGGGTGTGGGAAAGAGTAATCTATCAATGATTGTTGCACAAATAGCAGATTCATCTAAGAGTCACTGAAATGGGGGAAGGCCTTTTTCAGAAACTCCCGTCCTGAAACAGCACAGACAAAATTTCCCCGCTGTGAAAAGGTTAATCACACTCATGAATAATGATCTACTTTCCAACTTAATGAAATAAGGAACGAAAATAGGGAAGACCCATGGATTATAATACGCTTTTAATATATAGCACTTTAGTGCGTATTTAAAATCTGAAAATGTTTCAGATTTTCTTCCTTTTTTTTTTTTTTTGATAAAGGCCAATATATCCAGAAGCTCTTCAGAATTAATATACGACGAAAATAATTTGTTCCTTTTTGTAGGTTTTTATCCTTTAATCATCTTATTTTTGTAACCAGGGGTGGCCCGACACGGTAAGCATCGCATCTGGGCACCGGCTTTGAAATAACATCATTTCGAACACAAAAACTAAGTAGAGCATAAAAGGGGACGTCTATTTTTATATTAGTAGGGGGCGACTCTTACTGTAGGGCCGCTCCTGTTTGTAACCATCTTAATTTTAAATTCCATTCAGAATCTGAGAGATTTCAGTGCCAAGGAAGCTGGTGAGGAACAGGATTCTCTCTGAACAAGATTTATTGAGATGGTGAACCAACTGGTCGCCAGAGGCGGCTAGTGCTATAATAAAACAAAATTTGTGCATGTACCTTTAATACATACTTTTATGTACATTGATTGAAAAAGTTTTACATAAAATTTTCACTGCATCAAATCATGAAAGAATGCAATATAGTAAAAACTCCTGCTCCAGTTTCAGAAAAGGTAATTAATACATTACATATCTGTATATGCTTTACTTCTTAAAAAAAAAATAAATAAATACATAAATAAATAATTAAAAATCACCCAACTTCTTCAATATACAAGACATGTGCATTGATGATTGTAATATTATTTTCCTGGGTATTTATATTTTATCTTCATTTTAATAATAAGAAAAAACCTTGATGTCTGACAAATAAGGATAAAAGCTCAACCTGTCTACAATGATAAACTGTCTATAATGATATATATTTAGTTTTCCTACAGTATTGTCATATAGGGGTTTGATTTGATCTCCCCTGGAAATCATAAAGTTAAAAAAAAATTTAGTGCTATATATTCTCTACAGAATTTTTGAAGTGAAAATTTCTTTAGGCAGGTTGGGCACTTTTGGTATGTTGAAAAAGCATTGAATTGGCATGACCGTCATGCTGAGATACACGTGGAGAAATTCATGCCTTTGCAACAAAGCAATTCCAAGTACGTAGAACTGCGTGAAATTACAAACGGGTCATTCCATTTCAAATCAACCAGTAAATTCCAAAAATGTCACCCACCGTCTCGGATTTCTTTGAAAATTTTTATAAATGTAGCCATTAGTGTTGTAATTAACAATATAACATTTTACTTCAATATCTCCAATACTTTTTAAGATAAAAATTATTAAAATAATGGGAAAGTGGCCATAAATGGCATTTTTGCATACACTTATTTTAATGGTACTTTTTCAGATAAAAAATCATAACTTTCTTTATTTTCAATATATTAAATTGAAATTGATACCAAACTGTTCACAAAGGTTTGGAGATTATAGAAAAAATTAATTTGATAGTCCTGTTTAAAACTGGAACCCCCAAAAATTCATAAACTTTGTTTTTTTTTTAAAAAAAATTCATAAAAACAATAATTTTGCAAAAGCTGTTTCAGAAAAAGGCGTAGCTCTTAACAAAGCAAACTATTTTTTTACTTACATGTAAATGCATAAAGTAAGATAATTTAAAATAAAAACGGTGGTATTTTGAGTCCTAATAGGCTAATTTAATTAAAAACCAAATATTTTGATGATTTTTCTTAAAATGTTATGCTGCATGCAAATGTTATTATAAAATAATTTTTTATTTATTTAATTTTAAAAAGCACTTATTTTATTTAAAAGTTAATAATGAGTTAAGTTATTTTACTTAAAATTTAAATTATTTTAAAATTAAAAATTTTTTAAACAAAATCGGAAATGCATAGAGTTAACATGCGTCAAAATTTTTCTAGCTTTTTTTATTGTCAACTACAAATTAATACTTTAGTTAAAAACAAACAATTTTCTTGAGATTCACCTACGTTTTGTAATAATACATTAACATCTTCTAAAGCTTCTTGTTTTGAAATTGACAATTTGAAATTTGTGACAGTTCCATCACTGCCAGAAGATACTTTGTCACTGGTATCACTGCCAGTTGATACTTTGTCATCAATCTCAGAAATAAGTTTGTTTACGTTCTTCCTACAAAAACTACATACTATTTTTTATCCAGGAATCGATTTTTCACAGTTCAGCAATTTGTTAATTACCTCAGATAAATTTAAATTAATGGTTCTCAAACATTTTTTTCTCTTTCTTTTATGGCACTTAAACGGGTCAAAACATGATGTTTGAAGTATTTCAAATTTATTCAAATAAAATAATTTGTGATGTTCACAAATATTAAGTAAAAGCTCAGATTGTACATTTCTTCTCAAACTTATTAAGTTCAAGTCTGAAGGGCTTAATAATGCAGAACTTGATACAGTTTCCACTTGAGTATAAGTCCTTTTATGGCATTCAGTTCCATTTTCTTAGGCAATACTACAGCACGTTTGGGAATGTTCTGCTGCCATATTAAATGGAATTGATATTCAGTAATAGTTAAAAAAAACATTCTAATTTAGTCTTTCAATTAGATAAACAAAAATGAGCTTATATATCAAGCTGAATAATTTAGCTTTAGATTATTGGTTTAATTCTTTAAAATATTTTCAACAATCCCAGAGAACATCAAAAAGAATTCCAAATTACTCAAAGAACATCTTCACTTAATCAAAGAAAGGCAAAACTGATTCCAATTCTCAAAGCATCTGGCCAAGGAAGAGATATTCACACCTGCAAACAAGAGGGTGACTCATTGGAAGAGGGAGTGGACCCCACCCCTTTAAAGCCGCTTTCCACATTGAGAGGGAGCCACTCGCTGCTTGGCCAATTATCACTTGTAAGCAATAAATTTTTCGCACTGCAGAGAAAGAGGAGATACTCCAGACAAAAGGTAATTGGGGACTGTGGATAATATTGTGGGGCCCCACTTTATTGTTCCCCCCACACACCCCATCTATTGTTCAGTAGAGGACAGCATATGTGTCACCCAATGCAAGACGTGGCTAAATATCCTCATTCAAATACATTGTAGCCGCAGCAATCACTGGGTGTGGGCAATGGCCTTTACTATCTTACACTACTCAGTATCTCCCCTGCATCTTCTCTTACACCAGCTCCTTACCACACAACAAACAGAAAGCATGTGATCTGATCTAGTTACAGTCCAAAAGCCTGTTGACTGAAAAGGGACTTAGTTCTTTTAAACTGATGTAAAAATAAACAAAATTATGATAAAAACAGTTTTTAAAATTGTTTTATATATAAACAATATATAGATATGCCTTCTTCATGCCTCAGGAAATTTACACCCTTTCCTCCCCCACCCCACCCCAAAAAATTACAGAATTGGCTGAGACAACATTTAAATTTGAAAAATTTCCAACCATGCAGCACATAAATTTAACTAAATTTCTTTTTTTCTGCATGTTTCATTACTGTTAGAATAACTGTTCCTAAAAGTGCATAGTACAACTTCTGAAGAGACATTCTAAAAAAATTTGGATCTCTAAATTAGGATAACTTAATTGCATAAAAATAACTTAAAAAGTCGCATCATTTCTGGGGAAAAAAAAAAAAAAAAAGCCTGTTTCCACTTTTTCTCTCCAACGCCCATTTTTTAATTATTTGTTATTGACACACTCTCTCTTTTTCCTTTTTGCTTGAAGAGATTAAAAAAATACTGATTTAAACATTAATAAACTATTAACTTGATTTCCTATGACACACAATTAAATATAAATAAATACCAAGTTTTTACCTGACAGGTGAGGAGATTCCCATTATAAACAAAGCATTATCTACAATAAAAAAAATAAAATTAACAGTTATATTACTGATCTAAAATAAGTCAGAATGTGTGTAATTCAACTTGTAGTTGACAATAAAAAAAAAAAAAAAAAGAAAGAAAGAAAAACTTAAGTTTTGACAAACAATAAGTTTTGACACATATTTACTATATGCATATATTCAGATTTTGTTTAAAAAGTTTTATATTTTAAAAATAAAAAAATTAAATTTTAAGTAAAATAACTTTAACTCATTATTAACTTTTAAATAAAATAAGCACCTTTTTAAATTAAATAAATAAAAAATTATTTTATAATAACATTTGCATGCAGCATAACAATTAAAAAAAAATCATCAAAATATTTGGTTTTTAATTAAATTAACCTATTAGGGCTCAAAATACCACCGTTTTTATTTTAAATTATCTTAATTTATGCATTTACATATAAGTAAAAAAATAGTTTGCTTTGTTAAGAGCTATGCCTTTTTCTGAAACAGCTTTTGCAAAATTATTGTTTTTATGAAATTTTTTTGAAAAAAACAAAGTTTATGAATTTTTGGGGGTTCCAGTTTTAAACAGGACTATCAAATTAATTTTTTCTATAATCTCCAAACCTTTGTGAACTTTTTGGTATCAATTTCAATTTAATATATTGAAAATAAAGAAAGTTATGATTTTTCATCTGAAAAAGCACCATTAAAATAAGTGTATGCAAAAACGCCATTTATGGTCACTTTCCCTTTATTTTAATAATTTTTATCTTAAAAAGTATTAGAGATATTGAAGTAAAATTTTATATTGTTAATTACAACACTAATGGCTACATTTATAAAAATTTTCAAAGAAATCCGAGACGGTGGGTGACATTTTTGGAATTTACTGGTTGATTTGAAACGGAATGACCCAAACATAAAGTAGAATTACACCAATTTTATACCAAATTAAAAAGTATATGAAATAAATATCTCAAAGTGTGTTACACAAAGTTAATGATTTTCAAATAGTAAGTTCTCTTAGACAATAGGAGTTTAGAATTAGCGATTATTCGTTTTTCCAAAACAGAATAACTAATTGTAACTGATTTAAAAAGCACCATTGTGGCATTAGGTACTAGCTGGCAAAATGGTACCTCTCTAAGCAGGGGAAAAAAAAAAAGTTTGTCAGTCTGTCGTTTTGTCAGCGACACGTTTTTTTATTCTCACATCATGTAAAACTGACTGAAGCGTATGAAATAAAATTTAGTGATATGATAGGTGGTCACCCAATTTAAATTATAGGCATCAAATTTTTAAAAATGTATCAGATTTTGAGATTTTTCAAAAATTGTTTCAAATTGCGTAAATTTATGTTCTTGCATCACGTAAAAACGACTAAAGTGAAAGAAATGAAATTTGGTGACTTGATAGGTAATCACTCAGCTTAAGTTATTGGTGTCAGATTTAAAAATTTTTTGATTAGATTTTGATTTCTGAAAATCATTTAAAACTAGGTAAATTTTTGTTTTAGCATGCATAAAATCTCAATATAATTTGCACAAGTATATTACTTTCAAAATATTCAAAAATATTCACTTTTTTCGCACAAATTGTGTACAATCTATATGTTTTTGCAAAAAAAAAAAAATAAATAAATAAATGTGCAGACTTTTTCTAGCTGGGTAGGTGCTATAATTTTCTATTTATTTATTTAAACTGAGTACACTAAAAAAACTGTACTGACTTTGGATCGCTATATACTATTTATTGTGTAATAAAGTTAATTTGATAATGTGGAGAGTGTTAATAATTTTATTCTGTAAATTATGTGAATTATAAGTGTTCTGTTACAGAGCATTTGAATTATAAATCCATCATTACTAATAAACAGGATTACTGTTCATTTACAACATGGGTACACAATTATTGATAATTAATAAATTTGACATAATTATTGATTAAATAGAACAAAATCCAACACGTGGAGAAAAATGTGTGTTGCCGATGTATACCGTACTCATATACCAGCTGTGTCACGTTGAGGCCTGTGCTCGCACTCCCTCTCT
The DNA here is from genome assembly GCA_038373885.1 of Cheiracanthium punctorium. Lineage (NCBI taxonomy): Eukaryota > Metazoa > Arthropoda > Arachnida > Araneae > Cheiracanthiidae > Cheiracanthium > Cheiracanthium punctorium. The sequence continues at coordinate 423,622 of JAWZYV010000630.1, read as the reverse complement.
CTTTTTAAATTTTAAATGTGCACACAAATCGAGCACGAAATTTGAAATGTAATTAAATTTTTAAAATTCAAACGTTTCCAATGCTAACCCAGTGAAAATTGCGTCAAAATGTGTACAAACGTATAATAATATGTAAAATTGTGAGAATTTCATATATAAATGTGCGATACCCTTACAGCCTTAAAAAACATTTAAAATTTTTTTACAAAGAATTTAAAATGTATAAAAATGTGAATAAACGTTCATAAATATTTACTTTTAGTTAATATAAATACAATAATGTGTGAAAACCTGTTTAACTGCATTAATTTTAGAAAGCTTGACAAGATGTTTTCACTTCTGACTTGCAGTCCTACGACTGACTTGTTTTTTTTTTTTTTCTTATTTTTCTGGCTATAGACGTCACTAGTTTTGCATAAAAGTATATTACTGTACTTAAAAGAATGGAATATTTTTTCTTAAATTATACTTAAAAACTAAATTGTTTCAAAAGCAATCTTAGTTCCATTTTGTGACAGAAACGTTAATAAGTTATTGGGTCTGAAGTAGTTTTGCAATCAAAATACAGCATTGATATGCAAAGATTTTTTTGTGTAGCTTTGTATGTGCACATAACCAAGGAGTTAAAACTCCTTGGGCATAAATACTACAAACAGTGGACGAAGGTCTACTATCAGCTCTAGTGAATTGTACAGCAAGATACTTACTTTCAACATAGATGTGCCTCTCACCTACTATCAATGCATCACAAGAGGAAATGATGACGATGTAAAGAAAATGTGCACAATAATTTAGTCAAGTTACATTATTACTTTTTTTCAACACTAAACTATTTTTATCAAAATCTTATTAAGTTTAATTCTTAACCGATACCATGGTAACCCCCAAGTGACTTGTTAAGTGACAGTCGCAATCTGGCCATGAGCAGTCATTGCGATATGGATGCATTGTCACTGTGAGGTTGAAATGTTTGTACTGTCAATAACAGTTATAGTGACTCTTACGAGAAAAAAATTTGAACCAAATAGTAGAAAAAATGCGCTGCTATCTATCTTGAGTATATGGAACCTCATCCAGTAATACCGATTCTTGCGAAGAGATCTGAACCCCAATTAGAAGAATGCACTAGGTTTACGCTTTTCATCCTTGCAACAGATCCTATAAAAAGTTTACTAAGTGCAAAAATTAGTTTTACAAAACTGAAATTTTAGTGGCCTACTTTATAATTAAGAGGAAAAATACATTTTTTATTAAATTAAAATGTAAATTAAATTTTCGGATTTTTTTCTTTTTCAAATATTAAGAGTAAGTGTTTTTATTTACCTATTTATTATATATAAATGCTAGTAATTTCTTGAACATTTACTAAGATACGATCATTACTTAGAAGTACATTTTCAAATTCATAAATTACAATAATTAAATGTTTTGTTGTAAATTAATTTTTTCGTTCAAAAATCATATTCTAGAAGTCGGCCTCCCCCCTTTTTATTTGCTTCATAAAAAAAGAGCTAATAATTCCTTTAACCTTTTTTTCTGGTAAACATAATCTTATAAAGTACGAGGTTATTTTACGAGGTTTGATACATTACATACACGAGTGCATTTTCAAATTCATAAAATTCAGTAATTTAAAAATTTTTGAATTAATTCAACGAAAAGTCCCCAAACTTTTCCTTAAACAAGATTTCACCATTTTCTCGTTATTATTACCGACATTGCAACTTAAAATGTGTAACATTCGAGTCAGTTTAAAAGTCACAAAAACGATAACTGTGACGTCACTTTAGTCCAGTGGTTCCATACGGTGGTACGTGAACAAGTTCTAAATGGTCCGCAGAGTGAGTGAGTGAGTGTTTAATAAATATTGTGCCTTCACAATTTCATGAGGTAAAAAGGCATAACTGTTTACTGTCGTTTTTAGTGAATTAAAAATCTTTTGTTTCACAATCCTTGGAAAATAGGAAAAAAATCTATGAGTCCTACAATTATTCAAAGAAGCATATGCTAATAAATCACATTAGCACCAGAAAGGCCGAAATAGAACGCATAACACTTAAAATTCATTAAAAAATAATATACGCATTTCTAATTTTATTCAAGAATCTTTTTAATTTTTCATTTTATCATTACGTTTTGTATTTTATTTATTTTTTCAAAAATCTTATTCCCCCCCCCCCTTTTAGAGTCACAAGAATGATTATTCACCTTGTAACTTCACAGTAACGTCGCTTGGTGACTAATCACAGTGAAGTCACGTCACTTGCTAGTCACAATGTCACTATTTTGTGGCACTTAGTGGTAATTGTGTTCCTCTGTGATGTCAAGAGCAGGCGCGTAGCCAGGAAAATTTTTCGGGGGGGGGGGGGATATGCGCCTGGAAAATATTTCGGGGGGGGATATGAACTTATATGTGTATAAATAGATGGAATTTCATCACTAATCCAAACATTTCGGGGAGGGATATATCCCGATATCCCCCCTGGCTACGCCCCTGGTCAAGAGTGACTGTTTTGTGATCATATGCGCTATTAAAGTTGTTCTGTATCAAAATTCGTGACACATGTTTCCATGGTATTATGGATGCAAGGAAAAAAGTGGCATCGTTAAGATAAACTTGGATAGTGTTTATAAAGGCCACGGAAAAAGAGTTTCTTCACATGAAAAGTGGGAAATTTGCATTCCATTTCATATTTAAAAAATTAACAAATAAATATTTTATCATTCTTTTAAAAGAGGAACGAAAAGGGACCCCATATCCGACGTTAATTTTTAAGTGGGTATCACGGATAAGGTTTTTCCTGTGACGATGTAAGCAATTTTGGATAATACGTGTGAAAAATGAAACCCTATTTCGAAAAATAGCCAAAAGTTTAAGATAGAGAATCAAAACTGATGTCACCTTTTACAGAATTGAGACTTTCCTGGTGATGCAAATTGAGATTGTTCGTCTGAAAATATGTGAAAAAACAGGATTTTTTTTTTTTTTTTTGGATGAAACATTTAATAAATAAAAAACTAAAAATAATATGTACATTGCTTCGAAATTTTTTTTATATCTACCTGTACTCCAGGTAGAGTAGCTGTGCATGTTACCGTTCGTCCGCAAATCGAAATGCATAGGCACGCACACAGACTAACGATTTTATTATCAGTAGTAGAGATAAAATTAAGAGGGTACAATTTGTGATAATTTTCTTCATTAGGGTACGAGGTCAAAAAAGTTTGAAGATTACTGATCTTAGTGGTCAACGAATAATAGCCACAATATCTGATCTAATGCGGGTTAAAAGTAGAATATTTTCTAGTTTGCCAAAGTGAGGTGGAGCTAAATCGTGCTAGAATTGCATATTAATTTACTATTTCGGTTCCCTCATCCCATTAAAAAAATATGCTTATTTTAGTACCTTTAACATGTTTTTGCAACACCTTGTATATAAGGATGTACTTTTGTTTTCTTACTTTCCCGACGCTGAAGAAAAAAAAATTCTTCAGTGTGTTTCATAGCATCGTGTTCTCCCTTTTGGCATCCAAAGGTTTTATTTGTAATTTGTTTATGATATTTTGAAGAATTATTTAACTAATAATGAACATATAAACTAAATCAAAATCCCATATAAATCTCACTTATACCGCCCGCGACTTCGCTAACATCCTAAATTTTAGCCTGCAACTTTCCAAAAGTTGCTCATACCTGGTCTAGGGTATGCAACATGAATTTATGCTTAATATACTTGAAGCGGATGTAAGTTAAACGATAAAATATTTAATTTTCGTATATTTATCACCCTCTGAAAAGTTTATTGTACTGTGTATTTTTGGGGTCCATTAACTTTCAAGACATACCGGATGTACCCTGTCCTATCCGGATATTAGCTTATTTCATCCGTAAATAAAGTAAATATAACATTTGTAGACGTAGACGTGACGTCATATGCTTGTCCTAGGTTGCCCCCTCCCCTCTTCAAAGTGCATTTTTGATGCTTCTTCTCGAGCGGATGCGTACTGGTGCAATGTAATTGACAGTTTAATCTATTCACTCTGCCATTATCTATTCCCAGAATCATTTTCATGCTGTCTGAATCGAGTGCCATTGAATCGTTTTAAGTGCGTATTCATCGTGTTGAATTCAAGTTGATTTGCATGTCGAAACAATTAAATAACGAAGATTGGTAAGTGCTGCGTGTATATTTATTTCATCTGTGAAAAAAGTATTTTTATGAATAGTTATTTAAATTTAGCATAATCTTAAACATTACTTTACATTACGACTTACGTATATGTGACTGAACTGATACATTCAGTCCCCCATTGAGTTATTTGAATATTAGTTTAAGACAAGTTTAGACCCTCCCCATCTTCTTTTCAAAATGAATTTTTCTCTTTTTTAAAATTTTTGAATGAATTTCTCTTTTAGTAGTATTCGCCTTTTTGGAAATAAATGCCTTGTTGAACTTTCCATAAAGTATGTTTAAACGGGTTTTCTTTAGTTAAAATAAAATATTACTAAAGCAAAGTCCGCCCCTTTTAGATGAAAGATTTTTTAAAAAGGTAGATTTAGTATTTTAATGATTAACATAAAAAAAAAGCTTTTTTATTGGACTTTTTCTTTCTTTAGAAAATGAAAATAAGAAAAATGATAAAATTAAAGTTTTTACGGTACTATGTATAAATTTCAATTGCATGCATTTGATTTAAAAAAGGACTGAGCTGTACAAAAATCATTGAAAAGCCATATTTTTACTGAAAAGCATTAATTTTTCCTGTTTTTGAGATTTATATTCGTAATGGATGCAAGAGCACTGAATTGAGCAGGAATTTTTCTCGTTTTTATATAAATTATAAAATATCAGATGTCAAAATATAGAATGACAATATGGCTTAAAGTAAATTTGGTTGCTTAAAATAATCAACTATCCACGCAGGAAAGGGGGTAACCAAGTTACCTTTCAAAGTTCAAATACAGCGTAACTAATGCGACATTTCACTAATAGCATTTGACCCTCTTCAATGTTACTTTACATGGCTCTTTTATGCAACGTACGTATTTCATTAATTAAAAAAAAGTATGGATATTTTTGCACAATTTCTCTTGGTTTTTAACAATCTCCTCTACGTACTTCTGTTATAGCATCAAAATATTTCGATCTCTTTGGCGTTATAACAGTGTATTTATATATTGTTAATTTTTTTTTCTTTTAAAGAAAATGATTGAATAGGGGGTACATTGTGTCCCCCCCCCCCCGTCTTTTTTACTTTCCGAACATGTACCATGTAAGGAAAGTATTGTAATCATGGAAAAATTCGACTTCGAGATTTTGATGTTTTTACACGTTTTGAAATCTTCTGAATCCATTTAGTATGCTATTTTTACGAGATGTATGTATGTATGTATGTATGTATGTATGTATGTATGTATGTGTGTGTGTGTGTGTGTGTGTGTGTGTGTGTGTGTGTGTGTGTGTGTGTGTGTGTGTGTGTGTGTGTGTGTGTGTGTGTGTGTGTGTGTGTGTGTGTGTGTGTGTGTGTGTGTGTGTGTGTGTGTGTGTGTGTGTGTGTGTGTGTGTGTGTGTGTGTGTGTGTGTGTGTGTGTGTGTGTGTGTGTGTGTGTGTGTGTGTGTGTGTGTGTGTGAGAGAGAGAGAGAGAGAGAGAGAGAGAGAGAGAGAGAGAGAGAGAGAGAGAGTGAACACGATAGCTCCTGAACGGAGCATTCGATTGAGCTCAAATTGGGTATGTATGTCATAAACCACCGTCGCAAGATCGGTATTGATTTTGGTGTGTATAGGACTTAATAGTTTTTCTACAGGGCTACGACAAAGATTTCTTTTACATTATGGCCTATGGGAGGAAATTTTTGAAAGTGCGCTAGCGTTTAAATGGTACATTCGATTGAGTTCAAATTAGGTATATATGTTATAAACCATCTTTGCAAGACCGGTATTGATTTTGATGTGTATAGGACTTACAATTTTTCTACAGGGCTAAGACAAAAATTTCTTTTACATTATGGCCTATGGGGGGGAAATTCTTGAACGTGCACTAGCGTTTAAACGGTATCTTCGATTGAGCTCAAATTGGGTATATACGTTATAAATCACCATCTTAAGACCGGTATTGATTTTCGTGTGTATAGGACTTATAGTTTTTCTACAGGGCTACGACAAAGATTTCTTTTGTATAATGGCGTATGGGGAGAAATTCTTGAAAGTGCGCTAGCGTTTAAACGGCGCATTCGATTGAGCCTCAATTTGGTATATTGAAGGTATTTGGTAGTTTGAATTATTCATCGATTAAAATTTATTTAAATGCTTGGTAATTATCTGAATCGTAAGTGTTCGGAAAGTCGAGTGGAGTCACTCCAGATTTTTTTTTTTTTTTTTTTTTTGTTGTTTTTTTGTGGTGTAGGGATTGTTTGTCACCGTGTAAAAATTGGAATAATTAAAACTTTGTGAAATATTACTCATAAAATTAACTTTTCTTCAGACATTTCCGGTGAAAAACGTTCACTCTTCATTGTCTGGGAAAAAGTTCCACCTTCTACTATTGGAAGAATCAGGACTGAAACAAGTTCTCTCCCTTTTTGCGTGTTTTTATTTTTTTCATTTATTTTTCAGACCTATTTAAACGATTTTTTTTTTTTTTACAAATTTAAGTGGAATCCGATCTTTTTTTTCAAATATACTTTTTTAAAGTAAATTTAGTTGAAATTATATATATATTTATTACTTCCTTGTACGTAGTATAAGGAAGTAATGTGATCCCGAAAAATTTTGGGGGCCAAATTTCGACAAAAAAGCCGATTTTGACTACCTCTAATTTAATTTTAAGAAGTTTTTCGATGCATCTCATCGTAGGCTAGCATGCACGATCATATGAGCGCGTCTGCAACTCATTTTGACCAGCGGCGAGTCTATTGTGGACAGTTTTTTCATGCCGTCTGTACGTACGTACGTACGTATGTATGTAACTCGCATATCTCAAAAACTATTGGTCGTAGAATGTTGAGATTTGATATTTAGAATTGTTCTATGATCTAGTTGTGCACCTCCCCTTTTGGTCGCAATCGAATGTATAGTTTATGTACAGGACCGCCCAAAAGATTCAAAATACATTACGCTCTATGGGCGGAAATTCATTAAACTCGCCTAACTCAAAAACTATTAGGCGTAGAATGTCGAAACTTCATATTTTGGATAGTTGTAACATCTAGTTGTGCACCTCCCCTTTTGGTTTCATTCGACTGGATAGTTTATCTACAGGACCGCCCAAAACATTCGAAATACATTACGCTCTATGGGCCGAAATTCATCAAAGCGTTTTTTAGAGGTATTGGGCTATTTCAAACGACTCAGAAGTGATATATGCTGTAAAGAGTTAGAAAATGAATTTCTCCATTAAAAAAAGTGTCTTTATCATTTACAGTTCTGCTACAGGAACACTCAAAAGATTTCCAATACATTACGGTCAATGGCAATTTTAGGGGCATTCATCCATTTCAAGCACAATACCGTCCTACCACATAAGTTAGGTAATGGTCCGACCACGGTCACGTGCCTCCTCAAGAACTATGCCAAAAGTCGCCAAGCTTGGCGACTTTTGATGTACGTGTGTGCATATTTAACTCTCAAATCTCAAAAACTATTATGAAATTTCATATATAAGATTGTTGTAACATCTAGTTGTGCATCTCGATTTTTGGTTCCAATCTACTGGAGAGTTTATTTACAGGTTTATTTACAGCACCACCGAAAAGAATTTCAGTACTTTAACGTCTATGGACATCTTCAATATAATACAATTTTAGTCAGTCATTGTTTGGTACATGCCCAAAATCTCGCCGTCTGTCCTCGACCATGGCGAGTTTTGCCGAAATGTCGCCAAATTTGGCGATACTCAGTCATTTGGTCCATGCTTAAAATCTCGCCAATTGTCGTCGACATTGACGAGTTTCGTCGAAATGTCGCCAAATTTGGCGCCAAAAATTATTTCTTATTTTGTATAACTTTAAAACTTTAACCCGTAGGATCTTGAACTTTTGTATTTAGAACTATATTATAATATCTAACTGTTTTCAATATCTTTTTTGACAGCAATCGACTGGGAATTTATTTACAGGGTGAGCCAAATGACTTTAAATATATTAAGGTGTATGGATGCATTCAATTCATTGAAAGTCTGTGGTCAATGACTACTTTGGCTATCCCCAAAATCTATCTCAAGTTTGTCGGCTTTTGGTGAAATATCGCCAAATAAAGTGTCAGAAGGAAATCTTTCAAATTGAACTCAGCTTGGCGATATCGAAATATTTGGCTAGAAATCGCTAAACCTTACTATTATTGATATTTTATCTCTTTCAAACCAATAAGTTTAGAGGAAGTGTGTAAAAAACATTTTTGATTTAATAGACGTGCAAGGAAGTCATGTGTTGGACACATCAGATTTTTTTAAAAAATCTATCTGCAATTTATAAAAAATGATGAAATATATCTTTTAAGCAGTCGTTTCTTTTTACGATTGCTAGAATTAGTTTCTCTTGTGTGCCTCACAAAGATCTGGTGTAATTTTTGATTTCTTTTGCCTTAAGTCTCGTATCTAATACTTAGTACACCAATCGCCCATCTCACTCTGTTGGTGATTTAACGAAGAGACGAAACTTTTGGGTCATATTAACGGCTTATACCGTTGTCTAACTAACCAAATAACCATGATGATTACTTTTAGATCCAAAATTTTCCCTCTTGGTGCTGATAAAAAATATTTATCAACCGCCCGGTTGATAAATGTTTATCAACCTAGGGGCCAAGGCCCCTAGACTCGCTACGCTCGCTTTTCGTATGAGGCATTCGGCCCCTAATAAGGCTTATTCGTAAAAAAGACATAATTTCAACTGACAAAACCCGAAGATTGGATCAGATATAATGTTACTGAGCTACACACTGCTTGGTTCTTGCATGTTCATTGGTACATAAAAATTTAAACTTCACAGTACAGTAGACCCCCTATAACACGGTAGATCCTTTACGTGTTATAGGAATCCGTGTTGTAAGGGTCCTGAGGCTATACTCCACCTGGAGTGCGGACTCTGCGTATAATCGCTGGAAAAATTATTTGCACTCCTCAGAAACACAATTATATTTAATGTTGCTATTCAAAAGTTATATTAATTAGTAGCTAAAGCGTAGTAAAATCAGAACATGTATCTCAACTGTATTTTTAATTATATAAAACCTATGGGACACCTTGCGTATTTGCCGCCCATGAAAATTTTTAATAATTTGGCGACTTACGTTTACTTAATAATTGTTTTAAGAAAACAGTACTTCATATGTTTTCTTTGATAAAAACTATGGATTAGATAGGATAGCTTGCCACCAATGGCGACTTTTCGTTATTTGGCGATTTACACATGCTCATAACCAATTAATGTTCATGTAAGGTTACCGGGAAGACCGTTATCCATATATTCATATACACAATTCTTTGCAGATTGGCGTATTTAACACCACAAAATATATCATCTGGTCGCGCTGGCAAATATCCAATCTGTACTATAACTGCTATCAGGGGCGTAGCCAGGGGGCGGGGATATCGGGATATATCCCCCGCCCCCGAAGTTTTTGGATTAGTGATGAAATTCCGTCTATTTATACACATGTAAGTTCATATCCCCCCCCCCCCCCCCCCCCGACATTTTTTCCTGGCTACGCGCCTGACTGCTATAATGGCATAGTTAACGCCGCCAAATATTTCTACTGGTAGCAAATACAAAGCTGAAACTAACCTCCTTTAAAATAATTGCATTTTAATTATTTTTCATTTTCAAGATTCTGGGTTCTAAAGTTTCGGAACTCGCAGTTTAGATTCACCCTGCTTGGAGAGGTACCATCTTCCCAGATGGTACCTAATGCCAAGATGGCGCTTTTTAAATCGGTTACAATTAGTTATTCTGTTTTGTAAAAACGAATAATCGCTAATACTAAACTCCTGTTTTCTAAGAGAACGTACTATTTGAAAATCGTCAACTTTGTGTAACACACTTAGTTGTTTATTTCATATACTTTTTAATTTGGCATAAAATTGGTGTAATTCTACTTCATGTTTGTCAATTTCACGCGATTCTACATGCTTGGAATTGCTTTGTTGCAAAGGCATGAATAATTTTATGCTGACGGAAATTACCAAACTTGGCAACCATTGTGTTTATTTTTTCAATTTTTTATTAATATCTTCTAAAATAATTCGATTTTCGAAATTTAAGTCAGCTTATCAAGTTCCCCGGAGTTTTCATAATCCGCGGCTGTTACTTTTTTTTAGAATAGAGAGATTTAATGTTGTTGATTAAAAAATATTGTGAATTAATAAATATTGAAAAAATTTAAGTATGACTAATTAAGACTAATTATTCTGCTATGGCTTGCAAGATTACATCACATGTGTGATCTCCTGCAATTTCTTCCCTCGTTATTCCCTCGTTATTTTATGAGTTATAGATATGCTTTTAGGCTGTAATGCTCTGTTTTTATTAAATTGTATGACTAATATCGTGTTAAACCGATAAAAAAAGAAAAAAGTTGTTCTGTAAATTATATGTGAAATTGTATATCGCATTAGATAACGCGAAGTTTTTAACAATTCAGGTATCGATCGATATTTCTTGGAACGAAAGCAAGTTCCGCCTTCTTCCCTGATGTAGGTACAAGAGAAAAAATAAATGTTAGAATTTTCTACTATTTTCTTTTTATTTAAGACCACCTTCCCTTAGTGCAAATAGGAAACTCGGAAATAAAAAAAATTTTCCTTTTGGCATTCTGTAAATGTATTTTATTAGTTTATTTTTCAAGCTTTCACGCCAAAATTACAATTTTTGTTATATTTTTCATTGGATCATCTGCCAAAAAGTGATGAGAATCTTTGCGGTTAAACTTCATGTTTTATTCAAAACAACATCATCATTGATCTTTCTTGTTTAGAAATGTTATATTTTGCATATTTTTAATCCAAGTTTTGCGTACTCAGTGATCGTAGTTTAGAATTATCTCTGACCTATTCCTGTAATTGCAGGGCTCGAAATTAAAGGTTTTGGCATTGGTCCTATACCACTAAAATATACAACGAACCAGTAGAATACAAAATTTGTTTGTCCATCGTACCAATGACGTTTTATTTACATTTTTCTCATGGAACTAAATGATGAAAGTTTGTGAAACACGCCACCCAGTTTTACCTATGCATGTCATATAATTGGATCTAATTCATATTTTTATAATAGGTATTTACTTTATAAATTCAGCTCTTAACAGAAATCAATAAATGTATTGCTGATATAATACCTTTGCAATTATTTTAAAAATCATGTTTACGGACCATTGATAAATGTTATGGACCAGAGAAGTCATGGAGTTACTGGTCCTTCTAATTTCTACCCTTGATCTTCAATGCAATTAAGGAAATTGTTATGTGAAGCTGCAAAATTTTATGACTAGTTTATTACACTATGTTGGTATTAAATAACTCATTTGTATGGTATTGGATTGCAATTTTACACTGTAAAGAGAGGGGGGGGGTCTGAAATCATGCAATAAGTAAAAATATTAACTAGTCCTACGCGATAGGTTTTTTTTTTGGGGGGGGGTGCATTTTGTGGTTAGTGTTGTTTAATTTTTATTTTACAAATCGTTAAGCATGCAAAAATTAATTAGTTAAGCATATTTTTTTTTTATTGGTTTAAGACTATCAAATAGAAACTTAAAAAACAGATTAATGGTAAAATGTCTGTCTTCTGCCGAATTAACTTTTCTTTTTTAAATCACATGAGTGCAAAACAGTATCCGTATATTGCTGTTTAAGGGGGGAAAGATGTGACAGTTATTTTTGAACTTTGTACGCGAAATATCGAAGTGGTTATAATCACTTTTAGAATAATTATTTAAAAAAATCATCATCTTTTAAGTATCAAATGCAGTTCAATAGTGAATATACAATAATTTCATTTTAGTTTAAAAAATTGCAGTTTTCAATTGTGACTGCATTTAAGGTAAAACCACCAGTAATGGACCACTTACTTTTAAAATTTGAAAATCAAGCTCACAATTTATTCCTGGAAACAACTGAAGCAAAAGTTTTTTTTTCTCTCTTTTTGTCTTCGATATCTTTTATTTCACTTGGCTCTTGATATGACTAATAAAAATTAAAAATTTTTAAAAGTACATGGTCGCTTTCACCTAAATCTCTTGGGTGAAAGCGACCTAAGTCGGACACAATCAGCACTGTAAATTGGGCCGATTAGACACGTGTTTATTTATGTTGTGTATGTTTATGTATTGATTGGTAATAAGTCAGTACAGTGAAACCGCCGATAATTGGACACTTGCGATTCCCCCCAAAAGTGTTCCACTTTCAACTTGTCAAACTGTCATCTTATAGAGGTATATTTCAATATTACGGCCTCGTTCCGTTTCACAGAAAACTGTCCAACTTAATTGTTCAACTTGAGAGATTTCAGTGTAAAAATTTTGATCACATTATCCTGTTAATATTGACGTAGTGATGCTGTGATATTTTATTGGAATTATGTTTGCACATCATATATTTCCCCATAAATCTATGCGTCCGGTCTTTTTTACCTAGTTGGTACATTATTTACAGTTCATTATATGCATTTAGAGTTCTATCGAAAATTTCCAATCCCAAAACATATACATGTATAATCTTGCCTTTGCGTGTGAACGTCAAGTTATTAAAGCAGCTTTCATATCTCCCTTTTATATAACTCAAAGGAAATGAGAATTTCTAGTAGTTACACGCATACATCATCCGCCATCATTATGGATATTATCCTGGGATCATTTGCGTTGATAAGCATTACGCAGATGTGTTCTGCGATGCTATGTAATTTTTTTTTTTTAACGCGAAGGGAAAAAAGTATTTCTATTTCACTTATAAAAATATTTTGTAATTTTTTGGCAGTACTCACGGCTTTTGGAGAAGATGTAAAGATCATGCATTCTTTTCATGCCATTAAACAAATCGGCATTGTGCCTGTGTGAAGCCGACAGATTATTGTGAACACCACAACTTTTTAAAAATAAATTTGCATAATAGTAATAGAAAAAAGAACTTCCTTGAAATGAGATGAAAGAAGGTTGCAACAGATTGCTTTTCGTTTATTATTATTATTATTATTTAATTACAGTATACTCTCGATTATCCGTGCTCATTCCGGACTCACTAAAAAATTTAAAGAGAAACATTTTCACGCTTATCATGCATATAAAATCGATATTGATCTCAGTTAGAATCTTGTCCGGTTTAGTTAATAGCATTTAAGTCAAATCAAAGCCAGTCTTTAGGAGTATCTGCAGTAAAACAGCATTATGGTAACCCTACTTCTTGAACATGCAAAAGAATTCGAATTTTTGATCGAAGGTTTCGAAAATTTGGATGTTTTCAAAGTGAGTCATATACAAACCTGGCTTTCAGTATTTGACAGATGACATCATTACTGACTGTGTTATTAAATCTAATAGTTGTCTTATAATGAGGAGTCTACACAAAAACACGCAGGTTCCAGATGATAGATGTTTATTCTGCGACTTGAAAACAGAACCACGACTGTTGCCAGATTACTGAACGTCATAAAATAAAACTAGCTGTTGCCAAATTACTCAACCATATGACATCCCTCCTTTAAAAAAATAAAAACTTGCTGAAAAAATTAATAGAAGACAATATATAAACATTAAAGCTAGTAAAATTATTTAAAATAGTAAGTTAAAGTTTAAAAGTCTATAAATTCAGTCTGTCTGGCGGTCGAACCACCCGACCATGCCGAGAGTTACAGTCATAGAAGCAGGAACTGAAGTAAGTCTTTGCAGCGGGAATATCTGGAACGCATTCACAGGAGCAGCCGGAGTGACTGAAGCCCTTTCAGAATCAGGACGAATAGCAATCTCAGGATTCGTAGGAATAACTGCCTTGGTAATTCGAATCATGCTTGTATTTCGGCGATAGGTTCCAGAATCGGTCTTAACCAGGTAAGATCTAGGAGCCTCTAGAACGGACTCAACCACTGCTAGTATCCAATTTCGATGAGCGGTTCGAAATTTAACCTCCTGTCCTTTACGAAACGAAGGAACTACGGCATTAGAAGTAGATTTCGCTTGGTGAGCTTCTCTCGTCATCTGAAGAGGTATCGAAGAACCTCCGAGAAGGATGAATCGGAATCAGACTTCTAGTAGGACGTCCAAAAAGTCGTTGCGCTGGAGAGGGCAATCCTTGCCTTGGCGTATTTCGCAAATTCAGAAGAGCCAATCTTACATCCGTATTGTCAAGTCTGCAACGCTTTAAAAGCAATTTTGATTCCCGAACATATCGCTCCGATAATCCATTAGATCTTAGATACATTGGACTTGAGAAGTTTGATGTTTAATTTTCCAGTCTCGTACAAACTTTTGAAAGATCTCAGAATTATACTGAGGGAGAGACTATGAGAAAATTGAAAACTCCAACTTGTGTAGCTGAATTACAGCGATTTTTAGGTATGGTTCAGTACGTTGCTAAATTTATTCCAAATTATTCTACAATTTCAGAACCTTTACGAAGACTTCTTCACAAAAACGTTATATTTGAATGGTCTACAGATCAGGAGGAGTCTTTTCAAAAATCGAAACAGGCTTTAGAAAATACTCCAAAATTGGCTTATTATGATGTTAAAAAGCCTGCAGTTGTTTCGGTGGATGCAAGTTCTTACGCTGTTGGAGGGGTCCTTTGGCAAGAAAATAGGCCAATTGCTTTTGCAACTAAGGCTTTAACACTTGCTCAGCAACGCTACCCTCAGATTGAAAAGGAAGCGTATGCTATTAGATTTGGATGCAAAAAGTTCCACGATTACATTTACGGAAAGTCCGTCATTATAGAGACTGATCATAAGCCATTGAAAGCTATAGCTAAAAAAACCACTTCAATCGGCACCACCTCGTGTACAACGTTTCTTATTTGATGTTCTCCAGTATTCAGCGAAAATAGTTTATATGCGTGGCAGTGATATACCCATACCTGATACCTTGAGTCGTGATTGCATAACAGATTCCGTCGTAGCAAATAATGAGGAGGAGGAAATTTTTGGAGTTGTTTTAGACGTTCCTCTTCCAATGTCAACGTTTCCAGAACTTTCAGCTGCAGTGTCTTATAATGAGGAGTCTACACAAAAGCACGCAGGTTCGAGATGATAGATGTTTATTCTGCGACTTATGAACAGAACCACGCCTGTTGCCAGATTACTGAACGTCATAACATAAAACTAGCTGTTGCCAAATTACTCAACCATATGACAATAGTGATGATAGTACTGATGCAGAAGATGTACTAAATACGAGAGATACAGTTTCTCATTCTGCTGCTCTACAGTCTGTGTCAACTTGGCAGATTATATGGCATAAAGAGGATTTGATTACGATGTCATTATTGCTGTTCGTAAAATACGCGTCGATATAAGAGATGTACAAACAGAAGCAAAGACGCTTTACAGATTTTTTTAAGCACACGGTTAAAAAAAAAAAAAAAAAAAAAAAAAAAATTCGGAAACGTTACCCCAAAATGCGGGGCAGCTCTTGTAGTTTAAAATTGCAGAAACGTTTCCGAGCCATGCGGGTAAAGTATTTAGAAACGTTTCTGCATATTTCGGAAAAATATTTATTTATTTTCCTGCTTTTTAGGTAAGGTTTCTGGAAAAGATGGGTAGCATTTCTGCATATTTTGGTAAAATATTGAGTAACCTTTCCGTGTATTTCACAAAGGTTTCCGAAGTAACGAGTAACCCTTCAGAGTTTTTCAAAAAAAGTAACATGCACTAGATGGCAGCACCAAACTCTAACGGAAGGAGCGCTCAGGACCAGCGATCATGATCGAACCTGGACGGATGTGTCCGTAGGACAGCACGTTACCTCGACGCTGTGATTGTCTCGCTGTAATTTGCTTTAAATGTAAACTGACTGCTGCAAAAGTTAGTTGTGGTATGGCTTGTTTTGGAAACTTAAAAATTTTTTGGAGTATTTTATAAATAGAGTCAACAATAAACTTAACTAGTCACAAATAAACTTAACAGTGACCACACAGTGGAGTTACATCACTCACAAGTTACCAGACCCGTATTATCCTATGGGCAAATCGGGACATTGCCCAGGGCCCCCAGTTTCAAATGTTGTTCTGAAATATTCTTTTATATGTCAAAATTTTATGAAAAAGAAAACAAATTTTATAGATGGGGACGCCCAATTCATCAATGCCCGGGGCCCCTGTTGGTCATAATCGGGCCCTGCAAGTTACAATGTGACAATTGTGACCCTCTGTGATGTCACAGCGGCTCTTTTGTGACCATCTGTGCTATTAGGGAAGACGCGTTCACTCTTATCCCCCTGTCTCTTGGCACTTAGCGCATGCGCGCGAAGTCCCAAATAAAGATTTCCTTTCCCCGTAAATATTTTACGCCGATATATGGGTATGTTTCCGAAATCGTGAGTTCGAGTAGAGCATCAGTAGGTTACGCTATACTTTCGGAAACCTTTCTGCTATAAGTATGTAACGTTTCTGAATTTTTTTACTGTGCAGTAAATGTTGAAAGGAAAATTTCTGATTTGTGATATACGGCATTCAAATGCAAGAAGTTTTCGGCGGATTATCCGTCTTTTTCTATTAACCGTGCAATCCTTCCCGGTGATTAGCCCGGATAATCGAGTATGCACTGTACGTATTGTAACCTGCCCCTGGTTTGGTTACTGAAATAGTGATTTTGAGAATACTTTTAGTCAATCAAAAATCGTACAATTAAAGAAAAAAGTATCTAAAACATAAATGTAAAAGTTTCGTTTTCATTATACATGTTTTTAAAGTAAAAGAAATACATTTTAATTGAAGTTCTGCAGCTTACTTAATTTATTAGAGAACTAATTGCCAGGGAAAATCTGGTAGGGGCCAAGAAAAGAAAAGAGCGAATTTCACTCGGAGGAATTAGTTTTCGAAATGTTGGAGTTACAAAACCTACTGTAGGATATTTGGATTATAATTATAGTTTACGGGATCTGAACTTGAGTGGTCATTTTGTATTAGACATCTATTTTTCCGTTTTTTATTTAAGTTTTGAACATTTGATCCCATTTTTTTTTTTAACTTGGATTTTATGGCTTACATTGTACTTAAAGGTACAGTGAATTTTTTTTAATTTTTTAAAATTTAATAACTTTGAGTTTGAGACTCTTTCTAAAATAGTATTTCTATTTTCTCTAGAGGCAAATATTTATCGTGCCACATTTAAGTATTTTTGAAGGGGTTTAGTTTTTGTAACTAGTATACACTTCTATGGTTTTTGCGTCCGATTCTGTCTCTGTGCGTATATTAATATTCGTTTAGCCTTTTGTTTCGTCTACATTTTAGTATTTGCTATTATTGATTCTTTCTGGTTGAACATAACCTAGAGCAGCCGTGATGTTACTATTTTTCTCGTGAAAATTCGGCCTATAAAATGTCCACAGTTTTATATTTTCATTTTGATATTTCGAATTGCAAAATAACCTATCATTGGTCCCTTAAAACACACACACACACACACACACACACACCAAAAAAAAAAAAAAAAAAAAAAAAAAAAAAAAACACAACCCAGGGCTTCATTTTGTGTTTCTTTCTCACTGTGCTCATTTGGTGGAACAGTTATATGAAATAACATTCTGTTGAAGTATAGTTTAAACAGAATAATTCGTTTAAAAATATAATTTCTGAATAAATAATTCTTTTAAGCAAATTGCGAGGGGGGAAAAAAATGCTGGTAGCATTACCGATGACGTGTGAGTGAAGGACACAGGCAGGAAGGTGAGAACTTTGTATAGACCTTTTGTACCACTTTAAACTATCGTACTGTATTGTTTTTTTTTTTATTATTATTATTTATGCGTGCATCATTTTACAAAGTGCTTTAATTTTAACTTTAAACACCAGTTTTTCAGTATTCTTATGATAAGGCTTCCTGTTATGTTCTTATAGCAGCTTATATATGCACATGTATGCCAAAGTGCTATTCTAATTGCATTGAGTCCCTTTTCCATTCAGACGTTTAATGTATACAGCCATTTTTATTTTCCCGAGGATTGTAGACTGTTATTTTCATGGTTGAGTGGTGGTAGTTGAAGATTTATGAGTTGAGTTCGAATGTGTATGTGTAGGTTGAATGACGCTTCACATTTCTGATTGAGTCATTCATTATATTTGTTTCAGTGTTTTCCCTTTTCATACTTTTTTCGTAACGCATTGCGATCGTGCCCATTTTAGAACTAAGAAAGTGTAATTATAGTTGCTCTTTTTGCGAGTTTTCATTTTGAATTGAAAATTTTTTTTAAAGTGCAACTTTTCTATTTTTTTGAAAATGAATTTTTTTTTACTATAAAGTGTGTCTTCTCCCGTCTTTCCAAGAAAAAACCCCTGATCTAGATATTTTTTCTAATCGAGGAAATTTATCAGGATTGATGAACTACCGAACGAAAAGAAAATAATCAAATTAGTCATTTTGTTAAATGAGCAAGCATCGCACATTGTTGCACTCTAGCGTAACAGCTTGTACGGGATACATTTAAGGATAATTGGTCAATTGTAGAATGGGGCACAAACGTAGCGTCTGGACATGAGGTTCGTGAATTTTCTCTCTTTAAGAATTTCGTTTTGCGACCCCATTAGGTGTCATGAACAAGAGTTTGAGAAGCGCTGTTTTAATCCTTTCAGATCAGAAACAATTTCTTTTTAAATTAAATATTTTTTTGAATAACAGCAGATTAAATTTGTAACTTAAAAATAAAATAAATACTTATTAAATTTTGAGGAAAATACGTTTTCCTGTATGTACACAAATTAGGATATCTACCCTGTACGATATTATATGTCATTTTTGTGTTCTCAGTTGTGAACGCGTGGTGGGAATGGGTTAAAGCACGAAAGAAATGTGACTGGAGTATTTTAAATTCGAATTATTAATGATGTCCCTAACTTTCATTTTACAATTCATAAATCATGTATTTTTTATGTTCCAATTTGAATTACTTTTGATGTTGACGATATCTGGCAGATGACACACACTGTTTAATGAATTATTTGCATACGCGAATACATTATTCAACTTACACATCCATCGGTATTTAATATTATTAGACCTATAAATATGATACTGAATAAATAATTTTGGTTAAAATTGGTTTGAGAAATTTTGCTATAAGAATATCTTGTCTATTCTTCATTTCATTTGGATCACTTATAAAAATGTAAAATATAAATGTAATAAATTTTTTTGTTATAATCTGTGTGATTAAAGAATAAATTTGTTTTATGCATAAAATTTTTGTTATTTATTATTGTAATAAGTTGATAATTATTGTTAAAATTCTTTCGCATGCTGCTGTTCATTACTTTTAACACATTCATCTTCGCAAGAGAGAAAGCCTTTTTTGGCGGGGGGGGGGGGCTTTTTTTTATCACCCATTATTCAGTTATGGCTGCCAGCTCATCAAGCCTTTTCTTCTAATTTCATTAGTAAGTTTATATTAACCTATTGGGTTTCAAATTATATAGCATCTGGATCCCCCCTCTTAATGCTTTATGTAAACTCAGCCACCCTCTTCGGAGCGTCCCACCCTCGCAGAAACATACTCTCACACATTCATGCACCCATCTCTTCTCTCTGGCTGCCAAGCTATCGACTGCTCACTGGGATCCGCTGTTTTCTTTCTCCCTCTCTACTCTACGCTGTGGCAGTATACCCGTAGTTTCCTGTCTGTGTTAGTAAGTCAGGATGTGTTGCTGTCGCCGCCGCAAATCGAACCTTTGCAATCGCGGCTTGTTTTCGCGAAGTACACAGTTGATAGTTTGACAGTTTGTATGAAGAGTGTTGAATTTGGATGAACATGCAGCTCGACTGTCGAGTGTGGAACATAGGTAGTTACTATAATGTTGTCTCGTTTCAGCAACAAGAAAAATGCTGCGTCCATTGGGCGGTCCGAGAGCTTCAGGCAAAGGGTAAGTGTTGTTATTTCTTTTTCTTGTTTCTATATTTATCTCGCATGTAATGCTTATGCGGGGGGGGGGGGTCACGTTGGCTTCAATTGGTGGGTCTCACCAAGATTAACTTCTCAGATCTGTTGCTAAATATTTTGGACCCCTTTTCGATAATATTTGGAAAAAAAAAAAAAAAAAAAAAGAGCATATGTGTAACACGGGGACATAAAAGTGGATTGTTAATATTTCCTTATATTTAATTTTTTACATGAAGTTTACTTTTGTCACTATCGCCAATTCTGATGAAGTATAAATAAATGAAATAAAACAGTGCTTTGCTGAAATTGATATGTACATTTATTGTTCAGTATATATAATAATGGTTGCAACTACTCCCCCCCCCCTAAAAAAGTAAAATAAAAATAATGCAGATTTTTCATTATTTTCCTAATGGTATTGAAAGTAATCACTGAAATAAATTTATCATTTTTGTTATCAAGTAATATTGGTATTAAAATAATGCTTAAACGTTTAATAAAATTTAGTGCACGAATTAATAGTTTAAAAAAACGTAATTGAAATGCTGTGCTATTTTTTTTTTTTTTTAATTTCATGTATTTAAGTCAAGAGAAGTAGTATGCCGTCTAGAAATTTTATTTTTAATTCAAATTACGTACCTAAGTAGGGAAAAAATGCTATAACAGTAGTCATTTGTAACTTATTTAATTCGGAAATTCCTTATATTTGACAAAAAATTATGATTTGCATTATATAAATAAACGTATCAAACTAGTTCTATTGCATTTTGAGGTACAACTTGAATTTTTTACACGCTAAAAGTCATAGATATGCATTTAAAATTTTTGTCTTAGGATACGACTCGTTTTTTTTTTGCTTTATTTCCCCATCTTTTCTTTTCTTTTCTTTTCTTTTTTTTTAATAAATATAAAAATATTCTAAGTAACTCAAACAGCTTAATTGTTCGTAACACGGCAGGATTGCTGTGGGGAGACAAAGAGAAAATATTGGTTGTTATGATTTGCCTGCACGCAGTTTGAAAGACTCGAGCTGTTGCAAAAATTTTGTCGACTAATATTGATTGCTTGTGTGCAACCGTAAATGATTTTTTAGTTTATAAATTGAGGGCTTCAGTTATACAAACACAGTGTTGAACGTAATTATCGTAACAGTATCTCACTGCATGTTACCTGCAGGAAAACAGCTGTAGTTTGGGGAATTAAAAGAAAAGAAAGGGTTAAAAATACCCTAAGTTTTATTTACTTATTTATCTAAAATTTAGTTAAATATAGATGCTGTGCAAGATTTAAGTAGATTATCTGGATTTCAGATACAGATTCCGATTATTGTAAATTTCTAATTTCAAAAATTATCATAGTTTTCTCCCTAATCTTGACATACAAAACAGTAGGCTATTCGTGTGGGATGAAACAAACGACAGAAACATACAATATATAGATATACGTTTTTTAAAAATGAAAATGTATATCTATAAGCCAATAAAATACAAATATTTAAGCCTGAACCGTTGCACGTAAATTTGCAGTTTGTTTTCTGTCAAAATATGAGTTTTTCATTTTTAATTACTGGATCATTTTTCTTCTCCCAACTTATGACATAAGGGATGAAAATGTGAAGTGTGTCTGAAATACACGAAAAATATTAAAAAGCGCGTTTAGACAAAAGAATAAATAACAATAACGAGAGCGTTTATCAATGTCAGTAAATATCAGTATAAAAGAGCGCTATTTAAAAATTGCTCCATTTGTTTCGATTGACATCGTTTGATCTACTTAAAAAAAAAAAAAAAAAAAAAAAAAAAAAAAGCTTTAAAATGAACAAAATTACTCGGCGTGGGTTTTGCCTTGATTAAGAAATTGTTTCAACCTAAATGTTATGTATGATTTATTCAAAAGACTACGGCGTATATTGAAAGCCTATTATGAAACAAAAGCATGCATAGCAAAATATCAACGAAGTTGAAATGTTAATCACATTTCACTTCCTTGAATTTTTTAGTTTAGTTGTTATCAGACAAGCGTTGTTGTTCCCGATTACACAAATTACGTGAAGCTCACAGTTTCATTAAAAAAACAACAACAAAAAACCTATATATTCTAAGTTAAGGAATTTGTTACTGAGGTAGATATTTTGCTCAATATTCTACAAATTTTACTATTGAAATTCAATAACATATAAATTATATAAATTGCGTCGGCCTTGGTATTTTCTTTGTTTTATATTGTCACTAGCTGCGTATCCGTTCTCCGCACGGTAGGAAAAGAACATTTTCCTTACACATATAATTCGAATTAAACCCATTGATGCGGAATCTATAAAAGTAAAAAAAAAATATTTAAATCGTAATGAAACGTTGACGTCATGAGTGCAAATCTGAGATGACTGCAACATGATGGCACAAAAATTATGTGAGTGTCACTGGCGATCAAAAAAGAAGCAGCTTCTCTTAGATGACCTTGCCCAGTCTTTTTCTCGATGGATCCGGTATGGTAGAACTGCTTCTATAAGTTGCACACGACGCTGGGCGTTAAATTGAACTCTACAAATCTGGATACTATCCTGCTTCTAGTCTCCACACATAGGATCTAGGTCAAGGGGTGGGTGTGTCCTCCGTGGGGGGTCTTTCTAAGGGGTCCTAGCCGGTATTTACGCTACGTTTTGGAGGAAACCAGCCATATATGTTTCCTAACACATGCATGTTGCGAGTACAGTTTTATTTTCCGAACGGAATACAGGAAAACTCCGAACGGTTAGGTCGGCGGACGCGACCCGTTTTGAACCAGAAACCTTCAGTCTCCCAGTTCAGAGCTCTAAGCGCTCGGCCACTGGTCGGACTAAGTCATTGCTAGGGGAATATTATAAGCAATTGGGACCTTTGTTGTACACATGATTGCAATGTCATTCTCGTATTATTATTACTTATATCTCGTATTATTTGATTTTTTTTTACTTTCCTTTCATATTCCTGACTTTTCATACTCTCTTGATTTTTGGGTCTTTGTGCATGCGCATATTCAATTATCATTCCCCATTAACGTTACTGAATTAAGTAGTTCTCCCTCTCGCCACTTCTACACCAAAGACGTCAATCTGCATTTTCCTCGTTTCAAGAAAAACGCTTACAAAGTTTCATTGCTTGAGTTTATACTGATTAATCAATTTTCTTGCAAACTAATCGGAATTAAGATATGAGGCTTTGACATAGTATACAGGATTTCTTAAAGACCTTGAAAATGAATTTAGTTAAAAATAACCAAGTTACAGGTTCGCGTTATTAACGTGGTGATTGTGGTAATGTTCTAATTGTGTCATATCCAATGCGTTTTCATTTTTCGAGTCAAGAGCTGTAGAAATGAGTGTTTTCACTTAATTGTTAAATTTAACAGCTTGAGTGGCAACAACGGATTCCGTAACTACGGAAACTGTAGCAATATTAAAAATGGAACATGAAATGAAATTTATTTATGCTTGCTAGAACTGCCATATTGGCGTAATTAACGCCGATAGTCGATGGCAAATAGCCAAAATGAATCCCAAATTTAACTTCACAATAAATGCAATAATTTATAGGCAATACCAGCTATATTTACCAGGCTTAAAAACATTCTCGTTCATCTCCAAAAACTTTCGTATTTATACAGAATTCCTATTTTACTATACCCTGTTTGGCGGGATTAAAAAAAATTATCTATCTATCCGCTCGTAACATTGGCTCATCTCAATCGTGCCATAGAATTAGCAGTACAAATGGAAAAAAAGCACACGCTATTAAACACGGAGTTACACTACATTTGAATATTTATCGCCAACTTTTCTAAGAAAGGTACTAAAGAAGGAATCCGCATACTCCATTTTGCGAGATTTTGTTTATTTATTTATTTTTTTTTTTTCAGAGAATCATTCTAAGCACTGATTTAACAGCAATCAAAATGGGAAATAGTTATTTGTTTATGGTTCGATCGCCAAAAATTAATGCAGGCATCTAATTGAAAAGTAGCATAGCAGTATTTTAAATTATCAACTATAACATGTTTTATTTATTCCAGTTTACCAATTGTGAGAATTTCATTTCTTTTGAAATTTGGCGGCATTCCCCCAAGTTAAATCAATTTACTTAATTTGGGGAAAATGCAGAAGATCGATCGCTTAAAATCGCCTTAATAATTGCACTATTTCTGCATGGAAAATTAAAGTTTAACGCCGTATTCTAATATAACCTACACACACAAACCTAGACCTATTTCAGTTCGCTCGCAGTAAATTGCGCCAAGCCTAAAACTGTGCACCTACTGTGCGGTAGAACCTACTACTTTCTCAAATTCGCTATATCAGCCATTCTATTTTTCGCCAAACTAAAAAAGTTATACGTATGTCTCAGAAATCTCCAAGTCCTTATTCTTTTATGTATAATTCATTATGTATATTCTTTTATGTAATCATTCCTGTCCTAATTTCCCACACACATGATATTTTAATTAAAAAATAACCTAGCAAATATTCAAAACAGAAAAAAATGATTATTTTATTTTTTGTTCAAGAATCTAAATCATTTAATAAATTCTCCAAACATGGCAACCTCGATGCTTATTTCTCACTTTTTCACTACAGGGGTTACAATCGCGGAATTGCGGAGAGCAAAAATTAGCGTTTTTGACCCGTTATTTTTATCAATATCTCCTAAACTAATTCGAATTTAGAAAAAATCGCTTCGAGGTGTGTCGGGACCTGTCCTGGAGAATTTCCATACAAAATTTGGTAGGTCTACGATCACTCGTTTCGGAGCTACGCGAGGTGCAGACAAACTAACTAACTAACTAACTAACGGACAGTTTACACATTGCTTTATTTATATAGATTGTTATGAACTCCTATAATACATCGGAGATATTTATTTTTTTCATTAACTTAGTATCAAATAATAGAATCAATTGATAGTAAAATTCTATATTTATTAGTTTATTTTGGATATATGCTGTATCAGTCAGTCTTTCGCTTCTGAAAAATACGTTTTAACGCTTAAAACGTATACCCCCTCCATCTCAAACAATTTGATTTAATGAAAAATTGAAGACTACGTGAAACTCTAGAGGCTTTACAGAAATTGAATAAATAAAAGAAGCTGATAACATTTATTGCTTGAGGGTAAGTTTAAGAGCATTTAAATTTGTGTATCAGGAACCACGGCCATATTAATTTACATTCTGTATTGCAAACTAATAATATAACTCGTCCGTTACTCTCCCAACCAGCATCACCAAAGAAGAAAGGGAGGGGGGGTAAATGGCACACTTATCTAATTTGGTACGTAATTTTAGTTCGTCGAAATACTGATTATGCAAAATGATCAAATGTTCGATCATTGTGGAAGCATTTAATACGCATATTACAGCGATACAAATAGAATTAAAAATGGCCGATGCGCTCAACTACGGACATTTCTAACTGAATTTTCAAGTCATACACGACACTGATAGGAAATATGTTTAAAGAATGGAGACGTTACCGACAGCACAGCGTAGGTATCAGGGAGGCTGTTTTGTAGTACAGTGAAACCTGTTTTTAAAGACCACCACTGGGACCAAGAAAATGTGGTCTTTAAGGAGGGTCGGTCTTTGAATTCAGGTAATACGATACATTTTGACAAAATTTTAAGCGTACTTAATTTTATCAATAGAATGGGAATTTATTTGGATTATATAGATATAATTAATATATAGATATAATTAATATAGATTATATTATATAGATATAATTAATAAAAAGCATCTATGTATTTACTTTTTTATAAAATGTAGAGAAAGACAGTGAGATGTTTTATATATTTTAATATATGAATTTTGAATATGTTTAAATTTTTAAAAATTGAAAAATATAATAAAATTTTGCTTTACATGGTAGGTACTTTATTATATTTTAAAATATGATCTAATAACAGATTGTTTAATCGCTTCTGTACACATATCAGATGCTTAAATAGTTCATCATCCCCCCACCTGTACGGAATAATTAAGCAAAGTGTTAAAGCCTTCTTTTGCTTCATTGAAAGTGATTGCAGTTTTTTGTGATGTGTCTTCATCAGATGATATATTTTCCCTGCAAACAGTTTGTTCATTCTTATTTTCAGATTCCGTCACTGATGTACTAAATTGTTCATGAGTAGTGTATTCTTTAGTGACACTACAGAAAAAGTTGTAATCAAAACCAAATAATTCATGGGCTAAATTATCATAATTATGGACATTATTTTCTAGATAGAATTATTGAAATCATTATCCCTCTCATCTTCAGGGCACACGGTGGACGATTCACTGTAATGTCTAAATGCATAAAATTCTATTTTCAATAAATATCCTCCAAGAAGCAGTAACACAAGTAAATGCGTGCATCCCGCTATTGCGTACAGTGACTCCATGGATTATTTAGTGACTGGAAGCTGTGTTACAACTCAACTATATACAAATGTCAACTTTCGTTTTTATCGTACCCGTGATTGCTGATCATCCGAACAACGAACTTACTCAAATAGAGGAAAATAAGAATTTTTTAAAGAATTTGCGGTCGTTAAAATAGAATTTTAAATAAATTTGTTTCTTATACATAGCGGTCGTTGGTCGCGTCAGGCAGGTGGTCGTTCAATAAGGAAAATAAACCATTATTTATAATTATATGGTACTCGGGACCGCTAAGACATGGTCGTCAAGACCAGGTGGTCGTTAAATACGGGGGTCGTTCAACACAGGTTTTACTGTATAGACAAATCAGCTGGCATATTGGACGAAGTGGCAAAGTAGTTCGATGTTGAACCAGCGGCTTTGGACATCGTTTTGCTGAAAAGCGTTGGGCATCGTCTGCTGCTCTTGACTCGAACATTGTGCTCGCTGTCAGGCTAATATCTATTTTCACGTTAATAACGACTCAACAGTTTGACGCCATTTGCCAACTCCTAGGGTCCCAGTAATATCCAGAGAGCAGAAATATACTGGAGTCATTTAAAACCCATTGGCAAATTACAAAGTGAGGAAAAGATAAACCATGTGACTAGTGGCACGGAAATGAAGAGAGATACTGGACTTGTGCTGTATCTCTGTATTTGGCGAGTGGTAAGGGTAAACTACGGGGGGAATATATATATATAATAGCATAACTTACGTAATATGGAATCCCAATTAAAATATTAATTGATATAAAATAATGACAAATATAATACGTAACTATGAAATTAGAATTGAAAATCCAGAGGCTATAATTAATTTAAAACAGGGCCATCAAAGCCAAAAAGAAGTGGGAAAACAAACCAGGTGAGATCACGTGGGCTTAAGCCTATCTTGATAAACCCATGCAATAAAGTGGAAATGGAGTGGAAAATTGAAATGGAGTACTCCATTATCAAGTACCACCGTACTCATATTTCAATTAAATAAAATCAAAAATAGCTAGGTTTCTGCAGGTTACCTGACAAAAGAAGTCGCTTTACGTAACCTGGGGTACGACCTAACTATAAGAAAAAAACAGTCATGGATGCTAACCTAACAAGGAGGTGGAAGAACAGACAAGACTAGAAATCGATGCCAACCGAGAAAATTAATCGACCAAAAAAAGAAACAGCTAGAGTCAAGGAGGAAAAAGTAGGAGAAAGAAAAACAGACAAAATGCTGCCTAAACCATGTTAAATTAAAAAATAAAATAAAAATAAATACTTGAGTATAGCTAACCTATGAGCAACATGGTACAAGCTTTAATATCTAAGAAGTGCTAGGGAAATATGGGAAAAAAACTATTGTAATTAATAACTATTATAATAATTATAATAATAGTAATATTACACAGGTTTTAATAGTTATTAGTGCTAATATTATACTTTGCAGTAGTATAAGTAAAATTTCACTTAGTAAGGCTTATAAATGGTACAGAAGAGTAAAAAATAGGAATTATATATATATATATAGAGAGAGAGAGGCAGGGCTTATATAGTGAATGAGGACACGTTGAAATAATCTTCATTTATTAAAAAAAAAAAAATATGTTTTAAAAATAAGGAAAAAAACCACTGTCTTGTGAAATGTTATTGAAGAACCTTTCACAAATTCTAAATAGCATCCCTATGCAGAGCAGCTTTATACCATTTTTTCTTAAAAAATTAACGATGAAAACGGAAATGAGCGTGCTCGCCGCAAATACTCCACAGAAAACTAAGGAGAGTTGAATGCACAAGAATTATGCATTCACATCTAGTCATGCTACGAGATCCTCTCGCAGCTACATCGAAGACATTTTGCAGTATGGCACTGCTTATGGTATCTACCTGGTAGAGTTCTTTTTTCTAGCAGGACATTGTTCAGGCACAAACCGCTCGGCTACTTCAACAGTATTTTTACTGTGTTATAGTCAGTGGCGGATACAGAATTTTTTTTTGGGAGGGGCTAAATTTTTAAAAAAGCTTATTTCACCCAATTAAAATGTACTATATATAAATCAACATTTTTGTCTAAGCCAATGTGCATGCTTTTGGGAGGGGCTAAATTATAAAATATGACCATTTTAGATAGTTAAAGTGCATAATAAAGCAGGGTGTTACCCTTTAGCAATCTCTTTTTTTGGGGGGGGGGCTGAAGCCCCCTAGCCCTTCCCCTGGATCCGCTACTGGTTATAGTCCTCCTGTGGCTTGCCATATATCCAAACCGTAACATGATCGTACGGGTTTGGGGCATTGGGGGTAGGAAAGTAACTTCAACCGGCTCATAGCTGTACCTTCGAATACTTCCAGCAGTCGCTGCTTTCGTGACAAGATCTGTGCCAGAAAACAAAGATTACTTAATTGGCACCATGTTTCGCAAAATATTGGCTTGTTTTGCGCCAGGATGCGATTCTCAAAATAGGGGAGAATTTCTGTCTTTCAGCATTCAAAAATATAGAATAGAGAATACTTTTTTTTTAATTGCTACAAGTTAGTAAAACTTGAGTAGTTCTGATCTTTTGATAATTTGTTCATGTCATTTTACTCATGCACAGTGTCCTTGTTGTTGCTAATTTTTTTTTTTACTATTTTATTATTTTACATGTATTTCTACCTTTCATAAATCTACCCTGCACTGTTAACGACCCACTCTTTACGTCACGTATGGGCAACCTCCGGTCCGCCACTGCTTTTGATCCGGCCTGCGGAACATTTCGAATTTCCATAGAAAACCCGTATAAACCATTCCAAATCTCATTTATACGTCCTGCGACTTCGGTGACATCCTAAAGTTTGGCCCCCAACTTTCCAAAGGTTGCCCATGCCTGCCTTACATTATTGGCAGAGTACATCATAATAACTCCCGATGCACTGAATCCGCGAAAGGTGAACTGCGATATAGCAATGGATTACTGCACATTTTTAAAAACATTTTGCATTTAACAACAAATTCTGTTTTTAGCTTTCAATGCTATATCCTATGATAAATCTAATTTCTCGCATCTTTCATCTCCTCTGTTTTCTCAATTATTTTTTTGTGCTGTCTCCTCCTTGTGTTTACGGTCTGGAAAATCTTGTTTATAACTTTCATTTTCTGTCTCTCTTCCTCTTCCCCTCCCCTTTCTGGCTTATGCTGCTTATTCTACTTCTTTATCGAGATCAATATTGTAACAACAGAGTATTCAAATTTATTCTAGTTGCCGCCACTGAATGCACAAGGAATGACGAACTAAATAATATAATGGATAAAATATTTTTCTGTAAAGTTAACTGGATACTCTTTTATTATCCAGCTATTATTTTGTCGCCTTATTTTTGCTAGTAATATTTATGATTGTGTTATTCAAATGTTCTCAAACTGGTTCAAGTGCAGAAAACACGTTATTTTTTAATACTCAAAAAATATTAATGCAAAAACTTAATGAGTAATAGAAATAATAATAAAGCAATAGATTTATAAATTTTCAAAGATAGTCAGTGAATGCGACACTTTTTTTTTAAGGGTTTAGGCTGTATGGGTCCGAAATTTATTGTACGTGTATACAGTGAAACGGTATTTATAGTTTATTTGAGATAAGCTAAGAATGCTTCAAAATTTTACCAAAAGTTTCCAGACTGTAAAATGGCTTGTTACCAGTAATTTTTATTACAAGTCGGGCTTTAAAAAAATGAGCCCAGACTCTTCTATAACCTTAAGACGATGAGCAATATTATTAGCCCCTTAACCTTTCATAATAGGTCTTGATGACTATTTTGAAGAGCTCTTCATCTGTAGGCGATGCTATGTATCGAACAATTATTTTTGTGT
Source organism: Cheiracanthium punctorium (assembly GCA_038373885.1). NCBI lineage: Eukaryota > Metazoa > Arthropoda > Arachnida > Araneae > Cheiracanthiidae > Cheiracanthium > Cheiracanthium punctorium. The sequence continues at coordinate 393,292 of JAWZYV010000630.1, read as the reverse complement.
ATGCTGGAAATCTAACCGAGGTGTGTGTGTATTTGTCGGCTGTTTTAATAGTGTTCATGCTTGAATGCGTTTCCCCGCCCCACCCATTACTCCGAAATATATATATTAATTCGTCTGGCAAATGCATTTTTATATTTATGGTTCCCGTTGATAAAAATACATGTGTGGTATTCTTTAACTTGATAATCCACTTGTACTACTGGAGTCCTTTCTCTGCGACATTTCCTGTCGCGTAATCGAAAAATTTTCAGTTGCACTTCTGTTGTGATTCTTTCGTTTCTATTCTGGTGACCTATTTATCTTGCTAATTTTGCTGCTTTCTTTTTTATTCGCCGTGGTCGAGTGCCTTCCGTGTGAGGCGTGGAAAAAAGTATCATAATGTTTTTTTTTTTTTTAAACGTTTTTTGTTTAGCAGTGTTTTACTGTTTGTTGTAGTCATTTTCTTTTTAATTTTACCATTTAAGTACGCTTATGTTTTACAAGAGCATATTCGGTCCCTGCCTATTGAGAATTGTAATATCTCAACTCCTTTTTGATTGTGATTTCGCGCACTTGATTTAAGTCAAATTCATGTCGCTTCTCATTTTTCCTCCAATATTGACTTCGAAGGTTTTTCGTAATCCATTATATGGAGTGTCTTGTGAACGGCGGTCTTCCATTTATTTCATTCATTTTGCTTGAAAACAGTTGCTGTATGTGTCTTACTTTCGTCCTCTCTGTCATCTACAGGGAAAATTCTACGACCACCTCCTCCAACGACCAATTTTTAAGGCACCGATTTTTTACCCTTTCTAATGTTAAAGGATTTTCTCCTCTATAAGGGGCCCCAGTTCCCAGTCTGAAAATTTTCTTGCATTTTTTCTGGAAGTAAACAAAAACCACATTTCAAACCTGTCGCTAAACTGCGAATTGATAGCAGTCGCGAGTACTGATACACATTACTCACAAATCTTGTAGGTTAGAGAAGAGGCATGTCTAAGAAGCGAGTGATTTTATTGTTGGAACAACTCGTTGATATGATCGATTCACACAAAAGGAAATTCAGAGAGGAAGTTAGCAATTACTTTTGGTTGTGGGAAAAGCCAAAAAGCAAATTTTAAAGTAAATCGATTTTACTATGGCAAATTCAGATTACATTATCCTGAAAGAATATGAGGATAAATGCTCTTTTTTCAGATGTAAGAATTAAAGTAGCGAGAGAAATACTCTCTGAGAGAGAAAAAAAGAATATAGCAATCTGAAATTTCTAAATATTTAAATTTAAATTTTAAAAATGTTTTTGTATAATTACTTATGTATGCAATTTTATAAACAAACAAGCAATATAATTATTTAGCACTTTTTTTCTTGCCTATCAAATGTTCATACTTTTTTAAGCAACCACCTCTCGTAACGACCGCTTTTTCGAGGAAACGGAGGATATTCGCTCTCGAGAAGTTTCACTGTACATGTGTTTACTGTTTTTGCATTTAAAAGAGTCAAAATAAAAATTTTATTTTGTCTTGTTTCTCTGTAACTGGAGTGTTTTGGAAAGTGTCATTTATGTTTTTATTCTTTTATTGTTTTGCTTTTTTATTATTATTAATTAATTTATATTTTTTAATTTACTGTTTTCTTGTTAATTTCTTCTGCTACCTCCACCTTTTAACTTTTATTTTCCATGGTTCTCTGATTTACGTTTTTCTTTTTCAGAATGACCACTTTTCATGTTATAAAATAATAAAAAACTTTGTAAAATAACAATATAAAGGTTGCGCCTTTATGGGGTTATTTTACAATGTTTTTTATTATTTTGTTTTAAACAGTTATTTTGAGTATTTTTTCTAGCTTTTCATGTTGTTTAAATTTTGTTCTGCCTTTGCAGAAAGAGGAACTTTTCCGATCTGATTAAGAAAAATCTGTTGATAGGATCTATCTCTCTAACAGTAATATATTCTACGTAAAATGAGAATTAAAAAGAAAAAAATCTGTATGGAATTTTCTTTTACAATCGTTTTACTTCTTTCTTCAATGTAACTCCAATGAAATATACTTTCAAAACTGCAAGTACAATAATGCGTCATTTTAATTCCCTCTGACGATAGTCACTGTTATTTTCTTTGAAAGTCAGATTTCTCGCCAACCCGAAATAGCGCTATTTTAATAGATTGACATTAAAATAAATAAATAAAACGTAACAATAGGTTAAAAAAATAAGAACTCTAGAAATACAGATTTTAAACTACTGAAAAATATTTTTAGGGTCACGAATTCTAGTCTTCGTTAACTTGATCAATTTGCATGTGTACAGACATGAATGAGCATGGACCTTCACATGATTGCTTGTAGGGGAGGTCCAAGTCGGCGGTCTTGCTATGGAAAAATACTATATTTTAATGTTGAACTATTTCTATGTTATACCAGTACTTAAATGATTACGATAATAGGTATTTTCCTTGGAGCTGGGGGGTAGGGGGAGAGAATAACCGCACCTTGCCCATAGGCATGGTCGCCCATGTGTGTTTTTTTTTTTTTTTAAATTGCATTAAAGATGAATCTGATTGTCATCCTGACAAGTTGAGAAACCCCCCCCCCCCCGCATTATTTTCGGCATTCTGTGTTCGACCATAGCAAAATCAATTGTGAATATGAATAATATTCACAATTATTATGTATTTTTTAAATGGCTGTACGAATTTGCCAAGTTTTCCGATTTTGACTGCAGTCTTCTGGTTTTGTAACTAGTTTTGTGGGTCATTTGGACAGAAATTAATTTTCATTTTGTTATCTTTAATTAGACTAACGAATCCTAGGAATGTTTCATTAAATTATTCCAAAGCCATTTACTTTCAGAATTATTCATATTCACAATTGATTTTGCTATGGTCGAAATATGCTCTATTGAAAATAAATTCTGCACTTGTTATGACGTAGAATTTTCCATAAGCTACTTGAAGCAATTTAAAAAATCTTAACGGAAATTATAAAATAAAAACTATTAATAAGGGAAGTATTAAAGGATAACTATTAAAGGATAATAATACTATTAAAGGATTTTCTCCTCTATAAGGGGCCCCAGTTCCCAGTCTGAAAATTTTCTTGCATTTTTTCTGGAAGTAAACAAAAACCACATTTCAAACCTGTCGCTAAACTGCGAATTGATAGCAGTCGCGAGTACTGATACACATTACTCACAAATCTTGTAGGTTAGAGAAGGGGCATGTCTAAGAAGCGAGTGATTTTATTGTTGGAACAACTCGTTGATATGATCGATTCACACAAAAAGGAAATTCAGAGAGGAAGTTAGCAATTACTTTTGGTTGTGGGAAAAGCCAAAAAGCAAATTTTAAAGTAAATCGATTTTACTATGGCAAATTCAGATTACATTATCCTGAAAGAATATGAGGATAAATGCTCTTTTTTCAGATGTAAGAATTAAAGTAGCGAGAGAAATACTCTCTGAGAGAGAAAAAAAGAATATAGCAATCTGAAATTTCTAAATATTTAAATTTAAATTTTAAAAATGTTTTTGTATAATTACTTATGTATGCAATTTTATAAACAAACAAGCAATATAATTATTTAGCACTTTTTTTCTTGCCTATCAAATGTTCATACTTTTTTAAGCAACCACCTCTCGTAACGACCGCTTTTCCGAGGAAACGGAGGATATTCGCTCTCGAGAAGTTTCACTGTACATGTGTTTACTGTTTTTGCATTTAAAAGAGTCAAAATAAAAATTTTATTTTGTCTTGTTTCTCTGTAACTGGAGTGTTTTGGAAAGTGTCATTTATGTTTTTATTCTTTTATTGTTTTGCTTTTTTATTATTATTAATTAATTTATATTTTTTAATTTACTGTTTTCTTGTTAATTTCTTCTGCTACCTCCACCTTTTAACTTTTATTTTCCATGGTTCTCTGATTTACGTTTTTCTTTTTCAGAATGACCACTTTTCATGTTATAAAATAATAAAAAACTTTGTAAAATAACAATATAAAGGTTGCGCCTTTATGGGGTTATTTTACAATGTTTTTTATTATTTTGTTTTAAACAGTTATTTTGAGTATTTTTTCTAGCTTTTCATGTTGTTTAAATTTTGTTCTGCCTTTGCAGAAAGAGGAACTTTTCCGATCTGATTAAGAAAAATCTGTTGATAGGATCTATCTCTCTAACAGTAATATATTCTACGTAAAATGAGAATTAAAAAGAAAAAAATCTGTATGGAATTTTCTTTTACAATCGTTTTACTTCTTTCTTCAATGTAACTCCAATGAAATATACTTTCAAAACTGCAAGTACAATAATGCGTCATTTTAATTCCCTCTGACGATAGTCACTGTTATTTTCTTTGAAAGTCAGATTTCTCGCCAACCCGAAATAGCGCTATTTTAATAGATTGACATTAAAATAAATAAATAAAACGTAACAATAGGTTAAAAAAATAAGAACTCTAGAAATACAGATTTTAAACTACTGAAAAATATTTTTAGGGTCACGAATTCTAGTCTTCGTTAACTTGATCAATTTGCATGTGTACAGACATGAATGAGCATGGACCTTCACATGATTGCTTGTAGGGGAGGTCCAAGTCGGCGGTCTTGCTATGGAAAAATACTATATTTTAATGTTGAACTATTTCTATGTTATACCAGTACTTAAATGATTACGATAATAGGTATTTTCCTTGGAGCTGGGGGGTAGGGGGAGAGAATAACCGCACCTTGCCCATAGGCATGGTCGCCCATGTGTGTTTTTTTTTTTTTTTAAATTGCATTAAAGATGAATCTGATTGTCATCCTGACAAGTTGAGAAACCCCCCCCCCCCCGCATTATTTTCGGCATTCTGTGTTCGACCATAGCAAAATCAATTGTGAATATGAATAATATTCACAATTATTATGTATTTTTTAAATGGCTGTACGAATTTGCCAAGTTTTCCGATTTTGACTGCAGTCTTCTGGTTTTGTAACTAGTTTTGTGGGTCATTTGGACAGAAATTAATTTTCATTTTGTTATCTTTAATTAGACTAACGAATCCTAGGAATGTTTCATTAAATTATTCCAAAGCCATTTACTTTCAGAATTATTCATATTCACAATTGATTTTGCTATGGTCGAAATATGCTCTATTGAAAATAAATTCTGCACTTGTTATGACGTAGAATTTTCCATAAGCTACTTGAAGCAATTTAAAAAATCTTAACGGAAATTATAAAATAAAAACTATTAAAAAACCATCTTTTCCCTTTTGCATACAGCTCAAATTTTGTTAAGTAATTTTAATTTTACTTTATTATTCATAGAGCATTTCGACGTGATGTTTCTGTAAGAGTCTGTGCAGTCGTGTGATACCGCCTGCACATTCTTCTGTTCAGATTCTTTCATTATAAATTGTAATAAAGACTCAGTAAAAGGGCGTTAAAAACAATTTTTATAAACTTTAATCACTTCAAAATATGATATGACATTGGAGAAATGAAAGTTAAAAGTTTGCTGAACAAATTAACCAGCCGATTACAACCACCCAAGAACTTTAATAATACCAACATTTTTTGTTAAAAATCGGGTTTCTCCCCTCCCATTGCAATACATCACGTAATCAGTTTGCTCATCACTCAGAAGAATGTTCATCACATCATTGCTTGGGTCTCCGGAAAACTATTTCAATTGTCTGTTATTTAGATTAACATAAATTGATATTAATTCAGAGTTGCCAACTCTCCCGATTTTGGTGGAAGACTCCCGTTTTTCATTGATCTCCCACCAACCCGATTTTGGATACATTTCTTCTGATTTTCGATAATTTGTTAATTTTCTCCTGATTTTTATCATTCGTTTTAATAAAAAATGTAATTTTCCAAATTTGAAATCATTTTTTAAAAGTTCCGTCATGGCAGGCATCTCTTCTTAGCATTTTTTCCTTTACTACAATCAAACTAGTTCCAGAAAGCCACGCCTATGTGCACAAAAATAAATTCGGGCTTCGACGAACGTATAATGAGGAAAGAAGTACAGCTTCATGTTCTAAAGCATTCCAATTTCAATCTTTTTCCATCGCTCTTAAAAATAATTATTTTTTATTTGGCATTGCTTTGTTTAATACTCCAATGTCTTACGAGTAAAAATTGATTGCTATTTTCTAACTATTTTTCAAATTACCAAATTTTTCATAAGTTACTACCAGAACACATAACCCAAAGTTAATTTTTTTGTCTCCCAAAATGTCTTTTTCTGACATCAAATTGCATCAAACATGCTTTTTTCCTCTCCAAAATGTATAGTTTCAGCTGATACATCCTTTATTTTAATTAATTAATTTCTTTTTGTCATCGAAAATAAGTCCCTATTTTCAAAATAAAATCTCCTGATATTTACCTTTGCCAAATTGGAAACTCTGTTGATTGAATGTACAATATTGATGGTTAGTCTGTGTATAAAAACATCCATCCATCGCAAAGGTCATTTACTTAGAATATTGAAGAAGAATAAGGCAGTTTGGAATGGAAATCTTAAAAAGGCCAAGGACCATAATGTGTTGTCGAGCCATTGAGGAAGATGTAAAATACGCATATTCCACTGATGAACGAACAATCGAAACATTTCAGTTTCACTTCAAAATTTGAAGCACATATCACATACCACAAATTTCAAATGCTCATCTATTAGTTTTATGCCTACCCTTGTTACATTCCTGCGACATCATCAAGACTTGAAAGTCGAGCAAGAAAACATGAAAATAATTCAAAATTTTAATACCGTTGGTGGTTTCTTCAAACTTCTCCTTTTCTTAAAACCACTGATATCAAGGTTAAGGTAAGATGCTGACAAAACACTAGCTTTTGTGCGGTTTGTGGCTCTGGTTTTTGAATTTTTTTTCCCACCTCCCAAATGTGATAGTGAAGGAGAGAGAGAGAAACATAACACACCCTCTCCGCCCCCCAACTTTTATGGGCGCTATTTTAAGCTGAAGCTTGCACCACACATGTGAAGTGAGGCTTTTCTACTGTAGAAAGATCTGTTACTTTTTGAGAATTGTAAACTTCCTTATAAAAGAAAGACATTGTAAGGGGGGGAAAAAAAGAAAGCGCTCTTGTTTTTCAAGATTCACATATATGTAGGTTCTCGATTTTAATGAATCGGAGCACGGGGCACAAAATTTACTAAATGAATCCAAGATTTCGTTGAAAAAGATGCATATGATACATAATTTTGTGTTGTGAAAAACTTTTATATTTATGTAAGGAGGATAATTTATTGCTTAAGTAATATATAAGGATAATATATTTGTGTAAATAATATATTGCTCGCATTCGCTTTCACACAAACCAATAATGAGTTCGAAAAATATCTTAACTGTCATATTGCGTGTATCCCTTTACACCTTCTATGAAAGTGGTAAAAAAGTATCACCTTCGAGTGAAGCAAAATAGAAGAAAAGTAGCATTAGTATCACATGTTTCAGACAGTAGTAAGTTGAATAAGCCTTTGATGGTTTTATTGATAAAAACCACACTTGTCATTTCTTTACTATGTAAACTGTAGCCAAATTTGGGTTGTTGGGAAACGGCTGTATTTTCCTAAACGTTTATCAATTTTGTGATTAAACATGCATTCTGAGATAGTTTGCTTCCGTATAATACTATAAATAACATTATTAATTGCATTAATTTGAAATCGTTTCACTGCTTTAAGACATTTTCTCAATTTTTGATAGTTTGTCAAAATGATTTTCATCACACGTAATTATAAGCTGTCATCATCTACTGTTTTATATTGTTGGTACAATTGTATTAATGATAAAGGAAATCGTACGAATTTGTAGTGAAACTCTAAAATGTACATTTCTGCTAACATTGCACAGCCTGAAATGAGTATTTCCTGCATAACCCATCTGCTTTATTATATCTTTACAAACAGCGTGTAAGCATTAGAGATGAGTTCGGGCTCATTTTTGTAAGCTCGAGCCCGAGGACTTTCAATCCGAACCCGAACGATATTATTTAAGTCGGAGGCCGAGCCCGCAATTTCAGCTAATGAATAAATAAAAGCCAATGACTTCATTGACACAATATCATAAATTTTGCCGTTCCTGCAAATTAAAGACAACTGTAATAGCAAACTCTTAATGCACTTTCTAATTCTTTATATTCAAGTTTATCAAATAATAATAATTAGTTTATTTCTCCTACGAATCATTTTAGTATAGTTGTTTAGTATAGTTGTTTACTAGGAGTATGTTCAATGAAGGAGAAAATTTCTCATAATCCCGAGCACAATCGAGAATTTCAGAGCCCTGCCCTGGCTCGAGCTGACCTCGTCTCATCTCTAGTAAGCATGAGAGTATCTCTGAGGTTTTATTGATTTTGCAGAGTGAATTTATGCATTTCCCCCCCTTCATTTCAGTGAGTTCCGCTGTTTATAAACCCTTTTGGCAGGAAAACTCCGATTAGTATATTATGCTTCAGTATCCTAATTTCAACCTTTTCCCACCCCTCTTGACAATAAATGATATTTTAGCATTCTATTTTTGAAGCTTCCGATACTGTAACAGTAAAAATTGACCCTTATCTTCTATTATTATTATATATAAATGTGAAAGTTTATCTGTTGGTTTGCTCGGGAACTCCTCCCACACCATCCCACCGATCGGCTTGAAATTTTGCACAAATGTTAAACGACATAGAATAAGTCCATAGTCAACTTTAAAATTCTGGAAATCCACCTGTTCCCTAATTTTTAATGATTTTTCGCAATTTTCAGGGTAGAAAGCTACTGAAATGTCCGATTTGACCACAGTAGTGAGCATAGTTGACGAAGTTAGATTTAATTTATTTATTTATTACCTTCAATAATTCAAGTGCGATTGACGTCATTTTGATGTCACGAGTGTAAAAATGCATTAGAAATCCTAAGCAGGCTAACAAGCTTTTACAAAAATATTACACCACGAGCGAAATAATAAACTTCCACCTTATCAGATGATGCAGAAAGGTAAAACTGCGTTTTTTTTTTTTTTTTTTTTCCCCCCCAATCTTCTTTCACTAATTCAAGTTAGATATCGCATCTGAGAATGATTTCATTTTGACGTCATGAGTTTAAAAATGAGTTAGAAATCTAATTAGGGCTGAGGTGCAGACCTCTATTGACCGTCACTTTAATCCAGTTTTTAAAACAATAATAAAACAGGAATCATTCAATATACTGGTTTTTAATGATGGTATAGTCTGCATCCCAGCCTTAGTTAAAGGGCTTTGACGTAAAAATTTACTTTTATAAAAACCCAAAGTATTTGTACCGCAGTGGTCTGGGCGCTAAACTCCGTTCCCATAAGAACACGGCAAGTGAAGCAGCATCCGGCTTGGCCAGTGCTTGGGAGGGACTTCCCCCTCTCGCTGTGGAACCGTGTACGCTAATGGGAGCTGGTGCACGTAAAATCCGTCGTGGCTCCATAGTCCTCCAAGTTGTTAAACGATACCTCTGGGGGTGCCGATTTCAGGGGGTTGGTCCCTCCTCTGGAATTGGTTCAAAATTACGGGACCCCGAGCTAAGACGGACTTCCTCCCACTGGGGCTCATTGAAATGGAAGCCGCTCCTTCGGCTCATCGCCTGCCCATATAGGGGGATCTGTCACCGCAACGCGGTTGCCAGAGGGCATTAGCAGCAGCAACAACAACAACAACCCAAAGTATTTTGTTTAATGCACGAGCTACCCTGGGCGATTTTTGAATATTATGATTTTTCGCCACCGTAATAACGAAAGGAAGCTTGCGTTTTTTAAAATCGCGGGAAATTCGAATGTCGCCTAAAGGCGGAAAATACTAATTAACATAATACATAATATTCGCTATCGATTTGACGACCATCGTCGCATGTTTTCCCAAAAATCGTGCAAAATGTCGCCAAGTTTAGACGACTTTTGGGGATATTTATTTATTTATAAATATTAGGTATACTTTTTTGTTGTTGTTGAATTCCAGGAACTTAGCAAGCTCTTGCACAAAAGTTGCATCATTAGCAAAATAGCTCCGGAAAATATTTAAAATACCGATTAGCTAGGAATAAACCCAACATCTCTCAAATTAACTTTAATAAGTTCTGTTATAAGTGAGAGTTTTTCAACGTCGTATAGTTCAATATTACTCCGTTTGAAAACTACTGCGAGAAATAACCAGACTCAACTATTCGGGGTCATAACGTGATGTCATAAATTAAAAGTTGCGTGAAATTTGTAAACTCTGCAACTCAGTTTAGCGTCCTATTCGCAATTTCAGCGATTCTAAATAGTTTCGCGAGGTTATACAGTTTGATGTTTTACACGAATAGCCATGGAGGTAAATATTTAAATTGGAACAGGTTGGATATTTTCCACCACGTCGAGATGAAATATTTTGCGGTGCTAAATACGTCAATCTGACAAGAATTATCCTTAAAAATATATGGAAAGCTGCTTAAATAGCAATGCATAAATTCTAAAGAATCGTCAAAGAGTAGAAAGGCACCATTGGTTTAAAATATCTAATCTGTTTCTTTAAATAGAGCATTAGAGAAACGAAGATAGATGATATTAATATAATTAATAGGTAGTAATAGTAGATTTGTTAGGTTAATGTAGATTAAAGCACATTATATCACGTTAATAAATATTTCGTGAAATTCAAAGTGTTCTATTCATCATTTTTCAACGCGCGCGATAGACTTATAACTAATTAAACCATAAACCTACGTTTCGTTAATATATCCCGCGGTAGTTTCAACAAAGGGACTACTGGAACTTTTTTAAAAATAGATTTTGTTTTCGCACAGGTACAATTATATTTTAGGAAAATAATAGTTTCCTACCGCACGAAGAACGGGCACGTAGCTAGTTTTGATTAAAAATTAATTTTTGTAATCTTATTTTCACCGTAAGAAAAACCATTAAAAATACTTCATTAAAGAGAGCGGTTTTTAGGTATGATTGAGAAAATACAAAAGATTTAAAATAAATGTAAAATAAACAATTAAAATAAACAAAGGATATTCTGACTGGGCTAAAACTATTTGTGAAAGCAAACAAGAAATGAACTTAACATTCCTAATAGTTTTCCCTTATGCAGTGGACTCGTGCTACAACGCTATTTAATTTACTTGAATTGGATATTACGCAACTTTTTCACGAGTATGCATCTTAGAGCTAAAACGAACATCTCTCCTCCAACAGGAGATTTTCTTTTAACAGTAAGAAGCGCCAACATTCATTTATTCATTTCTTTATCTAGGAAATTGGAATGTATAGTTAGGGAGTGGTTTAAAACAGTTTGAGGGATGTTTTTAAATGTCTAAAATAATTGTTTATGTATTTTAAAAAGTCGTGTGTGTACACACACCCTGTCTCACAACGCGAGGGTATTGGAACGCATCCCTCGCCTAATTCAAGACTACTGTAATTGCTTTCAGATATTGTATTCTTCTACATTATAAAATTACTTTTAGTAATTCCTCACCCTACGTATTTAGTATCACTTAAACTATTTGTTTAATATTTATTTATTTATCTCTTATGAAATTACTTAAAAAATATTTAAGTATATTTACTAATAAGATAACTTATGTAGTGTTAAATACATAATTTGTGGAGAAAAGCAGTTTTGTATTATAGAAGAATATAAAATCTGAAAAACATTTAGGGAGAGGGGCAGGGGGGTGGGGAAAGAAGTATTGGTCTTAGTACTTCTTAATATATCTACTTAGAATATTCTGTGCTGTAAGTTTTGAGGGTTTTTTTTTTTTTCCTTTCCCATTCTGACAGATGTTAGAGTTGAAAACATTTGTGTCATTTCGTAATAAATTCGTAGTTTTCTGGAGCTATTTTGAAAGATTTTATTTTGCAGCATAAATCCAGAAAGACACCCCCCCCCCCCAAAAAAAAAAAAAAAAAAAAAAAAACCACGCTACTGGGAGAAAAACGAACAAACAAACACCTTACAATATGGCTGTTCTAATTTTCAAATTGAAAAGTTGGCAGCTATGTGGATTCAGTCCTGTAAAAGAATATTTTGGAAAAAAAACTGGTTATATTTTCTTCGCCAGTTTCCTGTATTAAGGCCTTTGTGTTTTATGGTTATGATTTCAAGCTCTGTATATCTAAAATTCAGTCAATATCTGGCTTCATGAGGGTGTGATCTGTAAATCTGATGACTTATTTATGAAACTTCTGGACAATGCTGGTTGTTGACCTGTATTTACCAGAATAATTTCAGCTGTATGCATATAATCACTTGTACGGAAACATTGAGAAATGAAACGATTTTTTTTTTGCATAAAAAAAAAGAAAAGATTTTTCTGGTACTCTTTGAAATTTGAATGGCGAATCATTGCCTGTAAAATTACCAACTAACACCGACCGCTTTATAAACGGATACACCTTTAACACTTATTAGGAATTATTTTAATAATTTACAGCTTTATGCTACCAATTCTCATTTTTAAACTGTTTTTCTATTTTTGTTAATAGTCAGATTTAGGAAAAGCAAGCAAAATCAACAAAAATTAGTGACTTTTTTTTCTGTGTATTTGTAGGTTTGTAATAATATTTTTAAAATATAGGATGCTATCGGCTTTTTCTTCTGTGCTGTTGCTACATTTTAGTGTGTTGTAATTAAACTTAACTGTTTTCTTCATTGGCAGTCTGAATTGGATGCAAGAATCTCGCTTACGTTATTTCATATCAGTAAAGTCTGAATTTAGGCACTTTGAAATTATCTATTTTGGTATGCCATAGGTAGGGAGTGCTCCTCAAGGGCGGCTACAGTATAGGGCTTCCTTGGGGGGCCATGCCCCCTCCTCCCGAACTTCACACGTTCAACCTCACGTCCCGATTTCACCCATTCAATTTGCGTTTTAAACAAATTATAGACCTGTCTTAAAAAATCCAAGTGGCCGCTTTAAAAATTCATCTTGGAGCTGCCTATGGTGCTTAGAGTTGTTTCAATGTACATAATCTTTGGAGAAAAATTGTAATTCATTGTTAATTATTGCTGAATGCGTGAGGGTTATTTAATTCGTTGAGTTAATTGTTTTCTTTTTTTCAAATGAACGTTAAATTAACTTCATTTTGTCTGCCACCATACTTCATTTCGTTTACCGTCTACGGGTATTTGTAGTGAAATAGATGTAAGATTTTGCGAGATTACCAGAGAATAATCGCTGTCATTAATATTATCGGATAGAATTTTTATACAGCAGATCTTTTAATTGCCTTTTAACTCTTCCTTGGGGCGAAGTTTAACTGTCTAAAATAAATAATTCAATTTAATCCAATAATTAATTATTGTTAAATATTTCCGTCGTTTCTTAGGGGGGGAAAAATCCGCTAGCCCACATTATGTCCGCCTACTATTCTGAATCGGGTAAACACCCACCGTCACTTGTCTCGGCGTAGCTTCTGAAAGAATGATTCTGGATAATTGCGTGTCACAACACAGAAATAATCACGTTTGGTAAAAGATCAAAAACGGAGATTATCTAATGGACACTAAGTTGGCGATGAAAAAGAAAATCTGTCAGAGAGGCAGGAGAGTGGATGAGATTAAGTGGGAAGCCAGTTATCTCGTGTTTACCACTTAGATGAGAAGTCCCTCTATTCAGAAATGGTACGTGCGGGCTAGAGATCGAAGGCGGTCGGCTGTGCGGTGATCGGACTGTTTTGACCAAGGTTTGTTAATGACGTTATACAGGTGTGACGCTGCACCTACTTTGGACTTCACTCGTGAGTAGGATTATATTTTTCAGTGGTTATTTCCCTCATATTTCCAATAAAGTAATTGCAGTGGCGTACCTAGGTAACGTAGCGTTAATGGTGGACAACAAAACCGCTTTCTTTCTCTTAGTAAGAACGGCATCGATCATGACTCTTAAAATTTCTGTAGAATAACCTTTTATATTGGTTTCTACAGTCAAAGTTAACTATGGGGGAGGGGGGATCTCTTTGATTAGGTTCTAAGAACAGTGATTCAAGATAAATGTTTTAATATTTTATTGACTTGTTAGCCTGTTCGTTCCCATCGTTACTTGGGCACGGCGACTCCGATTCTCCCTTCTGCACTCATCGTTGCTTCCCGGATGCGTCTTTGAAGGCTCCTGTTACGGGCGAGCGTTTGCACGCTGTCATCGTCATGCAAGGATGGGAGCGAACAGGGTAAATGCTTCTTTCATTGCGCCAGTTTCGCAGTGGAAATCTACGCCCCTTTCGGTTATCGCCAATAGCATTTACCTCTACCTTCTATACTCTAAATACCCCACTGTGTATTTGTTAGTATGATAAATTGCATAAAAAATGTTTTAATCGATTTTAAGCTGTCGAAATCTTTTTTTTTCCCCCTTCTTTTTTTTCTGTAACTTAAATTTTCTTTACAGGTTTATTTATTAATATTAGCTTATTTTTTATGTGTCCCTAAATACGCGAAAGACATCAAAATTATGCATTATGAATCAGCACATAATGCCTATTGTGAAATTGAAAATTTCCTTGCTTTTCTGTGGAAATTTTTTGAATATTTGAATCACTTTATAGTAGTTATTTTACAGCTAAATATAGCGAAAAATCGCTAAAAATTCATGAACGGGTGGGTTTTCAGATTTTTAAAGTAGAAAAAAAATTTTCCCAGTATCTTTACACGTATATGTGCAAAATTTCAAGCTGTTGGTCCAACTTTATAGATTTGTATGCTACGTGTATACAACTCACAGATTTCCTTTTTAATTTATTTAAAAGTTAGCGTATTTTAACCTCTGTCCAGTTGTATCCTTCACTTTGTACTGTCAAAAAAATTGGGCCTTAAAAGTCATTTATAATGCACACACTTATTTTTTATTTAACACTTTACCATGTTTAATTTCTTTAATACCATAGTTTAATTTATTGACTTTTTGCATTCTTTTGATTAAGGCATTCTACTCGCCAGTTTGATTAGTCGTTCGGCATTTGTGCCATAAAAATGGTAGTTTATCTAAACATATTTTTATATATCTGATATAAGAAGTATTAAACGTTGAATATGTATTTGTTACGATGAGCTCTTCGCCTTTTTCAAGGTTGAAATAAAGAAAACTATTGTATATTTATCATAAGAATAAGATCCTTGCCTATTCTTTTTAAATCAAAAGCGTATTTTGCGAACATTTAAGTTATGAAAAGGTCTTCATACATTTTCCGTTTAATGTGCATTGTTTTTCGTATATTTATTAACTGTATGTAACTAAAATATTTGTCAACCATTGCTAAACTACTATTTGATTTTCGTAAGTGGAAGTATGAATAAGGGAAAAGTTCATTATTTGTAAAAAATAATTGTAGAGGTGCATTAAAAGTGTGAAAAATTTTGTGGGAAATCTATTTCAATAGTGTATAATTTTCAGGAATGATTTCGGATAGTAAAACTTTCCGAAATCACTTTCCAGTCCTTCACGTAGTTGCATTTTTAGAATGAAACTGATTCAAAATGGTATATATCAAAACTGACTAGCAACAAAAAACTTTTTTTGTTGTAAGGAGGGTGGAGGACGACGTTGTTTTTTCCAAAAATTTAGGGTAGTCAGTTTGAATGCATGAATATATTTTCTACAATGAAAATTTGATCTTGTGCTAATGTTACACAATTAACATTTTTGGGAAAGACTATGAATTAAGTTAGTGGTATTTATTTACTTATTTTTCTTAAACCTGAACGAATTCACTACATGTATTTTGCAGCTAGACACCCTTTACTGCTGGCCATTTTTCTGTATAACCATCTTAGCAGTAAAATATTAAGATTAATGCGCAGAAACTATCTAAAAGCATTTTCGAAGAGGTAAAAGATCAAGGATCAGGATTAAGGAAAGAGCATCGTAGCATTTACCCTTTTCCCTAACGATATATTATCATGTTGTTATTTATGTCATATTTATATACGATTTCTTAAGTTGTTTACAGTGCCATGTTTTGCGATTTGTAAGTTAATTACTTAAAATTGAATTTCGCGTTACATTTTTCTTATGTGTTATGCTTTATAATGGCTTTTCCAATTTTTTTTGTTAAAATTAAATTATGGAAATAATTAATCTCCATAAAAAAACAGAGATGCACTACAGTACACTTGGGAACTTATAAGCAAAAATTCTAAAAATAAATAAATAAATACGTGGTTGTTTATCGCATTATATTCAAGCATGCCATACAGTTTTCAGCCGAACCAAACTCCGAATTATGAATGAATTAATCCCAGGGTTGTCCCAACGTATACCGACAAGGAGCGTAGTCCGATTCACCAAAGGATTAAACCTTGCTCGCTAGCTATTGTTTCGTTTTTACTTATTTTGTTAGTTTTTAAACACTTGAGTGCTATTAATTTCAAATTCGGATTTTTGTCTTGCTCAAAAAACGGCGAATCACCTTTTTAGGATTGTCCGATAGCTTGGAGTAGTGAAATGTCAAAATCACCTAGGTTGGTCATTTTTAGCGATTTATCGCCAAGTTAGGCACCACACATTTGTCTCTAAAACTGCACCCACCCAGCTTGGCGATAGCTTCCATATTTGGCTAGAAATTGACAAACCGTACTGTTTAATGAGTTACTGTTAATGGCGATCTATCGGTGTCTATAAAAGTGCCAATATTGGTGTATACAAAGGTATAGTTAGAATATACGTGACGAAAATTGCAGAACAGTTTTAGTAGGCGATTTTAATATAGATTTCAGTTCTGAAGAACTGTTTTATCAAACGGAAATGACAATTATGGCACGCTCATGGATTATGATGCACTTTCCAACACAAAAGGCATTAAAAGATGTCTTTGAACGCCTTTTGAACTTATTTTGAACTAGTTGTGCTACTAGAGGAGGAAGACAAATTGGACAGACGTATGGATTATGATACAGTTTTCAACATAATGAAACAAGGAGGAGAAATAACTCCGACGCATTAATGATGATGCACTTTCCAGCGTGATAATGAAGCAAGGATAAACAAAGTGGACGCACAGATTATAGATAGGCTTTTAGCATGTAGCACTTTACTGCGTATTAAAAACATGAAAATGTTTCCGTTTTTTTTTTAACTGTTAATTTTTTTAATGTCTTATTTAAAGAGGGAAAAGTAGAAGAATAAAATCTTGAAATTTTTTAATTACATCCAGGCAATGGACAAAAGTTTTGGCCATTTTATTATGGGAGATTTAGAGTGCGGTCAACGTTCACCCTCTTGGAAGGAACGGACAATTTCATTTTTAAATCTGGTACGACGAATTTTTTGGAGAGGGGGGAAAAAAAAACAACAACAACCACCCTCAAGTCATTTTTGTATCGCATCTCCTCTCTCTACTTTTTCAGGGTGTCTACCATCATGCAAAGGTCACGAAAGTCACGGAAAAGTCAAGAATTAGAAAAATGGTCACGAAAGTCAAGAAAAGGTCAAGAAATGAAGCATTAGGTCACGATTAACGACTCAACTCCCTTTTTCCGTTTCATTCAAATTCTTAGTTGACGATTTTCGTAACTAAATTTTCTAAACTTTTGTGCACCATTTTTACAGTTTTGCTAATAAACGTACAGTTTACCGCATAATTCTGTCGATCTTTGTTGTAGAGATTGGAATTTTGAATTGAATTTTGAAATCCGGGCTTATTCGCTGATCACCCTGTATATTAATAGTGTTAAATTTAAAAGTATAATTTTTCTTCATTCTATCAGTATGATGCAGGGGTGCAGAAACTGTTTTTGCTCTCAACATTTCCCTCAATCCATATGCAAATTTCCCCAAAATTTTATGATATGTTTATAGACTTGCATAAATTCTGTATTACCATAAGTGTAAAAATATTTGCAATGTACAAGCTACATACATGTTTACTAAATAGCAATTGGTCCAAGTTAAGAGAAAGCAAACTGCTGATCGGTGAAAAAGTTGAAAAAAAAATCGCTCTAAAAATAGGAATGGGAAAGAATAACTCGAAGAATTTTGTAATTCATTGTTAAAATCGAAATCAGTTGTATATTTTCTGCAAAATTTCCCCCTATCCTAGATTGCCGGATCGTACATATTCTGCATCCCTGGCACGAATGTATTTTTGATATTAGTGTTTCGTATTTGTTATGGTCAAGAAATCAAGCTTACTTTATATGGTAGACACCCTGTTTTTGAGTTCGTGAGCCACACCTGAACTACACGTGAAATTCTGTTTAATTTCAGTTTTGAAAAGTCTGATAGCTTACTAAACACAATTTTAACAACTTTTGGATATTTTTTTACCATGGCTGAGATTTTTGTGTGTGAATAGAATTCGTATTTTGTTGTGCTTTCTCTCCAGCCATCTTTTACCCTACCATATCGTTCTAACTTACGTTTTAGTTATTTCATCATTTCTGCTAATGCAAATGTGTAGGGGATTTATGTATTTGCGCCAGTTTTGATTTTCAGGTCAGAGTAGGCGTGAGTATCGTCCAAGGGAGGGGGAAAAATAAAATAAAGAAAAGAAGTCATTGCTGGTATGTCATGAATTTATTCCGGTGTCAACCTACACGTTACTGTGTATTTTTCTACAAACCAGTCAAGCCTGTATTTCTTTCATTCGTCACGGCTATATTTATAGAATGATTTAAAAAACTGATTTTGTATTATCACTACATTGCATGTGTCTTCTATCGGTAACGACTGTGCATTTCTGTGTGCAAATATTACGGACATATTCCATGCATTAGTATGCATTGAAATAAGATCAGAGTATTTTTATTAATTATCTTCTAATTGCCGTGTTTATGCGTGTAATAGTCGCACTTTTTTTTGCCAATTATTCATGGTGAAAGTCTAAGTGCGACTATTATGCTTGGAAAATCTACTATACATAATACTGTAACTTTAAAGCTATTTTTTCTGCTTCAAAACGAGGGTGCGACTATTATGCGAGGTCGACTAGTACGCGAGTAAATACGGTATTATTTCTTAACTCCACGGAAACGAAGCTGCTTTATTTAAACTCATATGAATGATTAGCATGATTATGAGTTTATATGGTCGAATTCGGTTTCAATGTCACCCGTTTATCACACCACAACATTGTTCAAAATCCTATTTTGTGCAAATGCAACTCCTGTTATTGCGGCACTCCGTTTATGACAATACTTTTTTGTGGGAGCTAGCTACGCAGAAGCTTAGCTAGAGTTTTTAGCGCCCGGGGACAACTGAAAATTTTGCGCCTCCTCCTGTTTGTCAAAATGTAACAGGGAATTTTTTTATATATATAGTTTGGCTTTCCTTGACTCCTGCGCCCGGGGACAGATGCCCCCCTCTAGCTACACCACTGGGTCCCGGTCCCGAGAATGTCTGTAAACGAGATCCGACTGTATTTTAGAAGAGAAATCATTAATTTACTATTCCATTCTTTATTTACAATTTAACGAAGTGCGATTAATTTAATTCAGCTAGTTATGAACCTAATAAGAATTTTCCTGGATTATTTACTTTGTATTATTAATTAGTAACCGTAGTAGTTTTTCTGCACATTGCTTTATTTACAAAGTTCTACACTTTTATTAATGGCATGATATTCCGTCCTTGCTGTTTTTATCCTTGTTATGTCTGTTTTATGGCTCCAATTTCCCTAACAAGATAACATCGTTACCCTCTCCGCATCGGTGCAATTCCTTTCATATTCCACGCTATTCGATCGCATGACAGAGCGGCAGGAGAGAATCTCTTCCCAATATCGATCTCCTGCGCCTTCAGCGGACCCTTTCGTGCAAAATGGACTCGTCTGCCAGATGCCCAAAAGAAGCCGAACAGCGCTAAGCTTTTCGCATGTACTTTTAGCCGCGGCACGAGACTTTCACTATTTTTACTCATTCGATTTATCTTCCGGATTGCTTTTTTTCATGCGATAGGAAGGTGGATTTAGCTGATTTTTGATTTGATTGATTCTCATTTCTGATTCTGGTAGAGCCAAATTCTCTTCGCAAAATTTTGTGAATGCAAGGTTTCTCTCTTGACCTTCAAACAAAATAGACACGCACACCAATATGCATGTCAACAAAGTGCAGCATAACATTCATTCCTTTTGAATGTTTTTAGATTTAGGTTGTGTGTCCTTAAATAATTTTTGAAGTACCAAGAGCATTATCTGCATTTTTTCCATTACCCCAATTTTTATGATGATTTGTCCAGTTGTTTACGCACAATCATGTACTTTAATGTAAGAATACAAGTGAGGAAGAGAAGGCATTCTAAATTTATTTATTTATTTATTTATTTATTTATTTAGGTAGATTTAATTTGTTATGGATATTTACCAAGCAGTGGCGTAGCCGAGGGGGGGGAATAGGGGTTCAACCCCCCCCCCCCTTTTGAGGAATTTTTTTTCCATACAAAATGTGTATTCTCCACTCTCTTATCACACACATCTATACATGTATGTGAGTTGCAATAGTCATAACATTCCCTCCCCCCCCATGAAAAATTTCTGACTATGCCACTGCTACCAAGCATTAAGTACTACTATTATTTATACTGATTATTACTAACATAAATTATTTTTAATATAGATTTAGTCTCCTTTTCAACTTAAATTTTTTGAGCAGTTTAAGCATAGAATAAACAATTTGTAAATTTCAAATCAAGTTAGAATTTGCTCAGGAGTTAGTTGGTTTCTGAGGGAAAGTCTATTAATAGATAAAAATCAGGAAACTTTCAAGGTTCAAGAAATGAATTTATGAAGGTGAGAGGTAATAGTTGGTTGAAAGTTTCTCTTGAGAAATTTAAGGTTTAGGTATGGGCCTGAGCTGAACTTTACATTTAGAAGGGGGAGGAAAAACTATAAATGTATTTCCAGTGTGGCAAAAATTTTAATTTTTGCTTTTGGAAATTACACTGTTATTTCCATAAATTTGGTTGAAATTTATGAAAATAGCATTGTTTAAACTTCAAATTAATTTTTAATGCAAATCTTTACTTAGTAGATTATAACATGTCACTTGTGTCGTGCAGTGGTTAGAGAGCCATTCTACCTCAATAAATCCAGGTTCGATTCTCGGCATAGGTTTGGCTGTAATTTCATCTATCCCTTCATAGAGACAATGTTGGTATACCTATTAAAGATGAGTTCAAGCTCATTTTTTAAAGCCCAAAGACTTTTAATTTGAGCCCACCCGAGCCCAAGCGATATTATTTAAGCTGGAGCCTGAGTTGTCGGAGCCAGAGTCCGAAATTTCAGCTAATATAAGCTAGATAAATAAAAGTAAATTACTTCATTGGTAGACTATCATAAATTTTACTGTTTGTGCTAATGAAAGACAAATATAGTATCAAGCTCTCTATGAATTTTATTATTCTTATATATTAAAATTTATCAAATAATAATAATAACAGAAT
The DNA here is from genome assembly GCA_038373885.1 of Cheiracanthium punctorium. Lineage (NCBI taxonomy): Eukaryota > Metazoa > Arthropoda > Arachnida > Araneae > Cheiracanthiidae > Cheiracanthium > Cheiracanthium punctorium. Next base: position 371,934 of record JAWZYV010000630.1, on the reverse strand, counting down.
TTTGTGATAAAAATTGAAACATTTCTGAGTTGTCGCATCAGTGCCGAACATTGTATGTACTTTGATATATTAGATACAGAAAAATGCAAGCCATACATCTCATAATAGTGACATTAAAAATGTTATATTTAAAATACTTTCAGAAAATAAATTTTGTATATGTTTCAGAAATTTGCTTGTAAAAAAATTTAGTTTTATAGGAACATAATAACTTAAAAAAAATGTTTATTGCCTTTATTTCTCCCATGAAACACTTTTTAAAATCTGTTTACAAGGAGTATGTTCAATAAAGGAAAAATTTCTCCCTATCTTGAGCCTGAACACAATCGTGAATTAAAAAAGAAATATGTAACATAGTGATTATCTTGTTTTTGTTAACCAGATCAGCTTTGATCCTGATCGGCCTGGATAATCAGAGCTCTACTGTATGTTCAGAACCAAATTTAGCATATATACTGGTAAACATTTGTGCGCAATACTACAGACTTATAGACATTTTCTTTTATAATCATAGAGAATTTGTAGGTAGTACAAAGAGTTTAAAAACATTAATTTTTCTTCCATGATTGTTGGATGTCTAACTTTTCCCTATTTAATTAGTTAATTTTGGTTAAGACAAAGCTACATGAGGGCTATTTGTTTAAAGGGGAATGGACTTTGTAAGGGGTTCTAACTCATATTCACGCTCAGTGATCGCGATAACGCCTCTAGATGCGTATTTCACGCTTTAGAAATTCAGAATTCGCCTTAAAAATTTTGGAATGCATATTTTTACGCATTGCTTTTCCATATAAAATTAGATATATTTTGATAAATAATGATTTGCTGATTTTAAATTTAAAAATTTTAAAAAATTTATTGCACTAGTTTTTGTTGAACTGACATTTATGTACCTAGACGTATAATCAGTTATTATTTATGTGTCAAATGCAATTTAATTATGTATTTGAATATTTAGCATAATTGTTCGTTGCTTTAATTACTCCTTTGGAAAAGAAAATACTCTCTCCAAAAAGGTTAAGGAGTATTTTTACTCTTCTGAAAAAATCCTAGATCGATCACTGTTCACGCTACATTTAGAGAAAACCATTCCAAGCTTCAGAGTATTACATTGGCAGCTGCATGAAAGGTTAGAACCTGGGACATGCACACTTCCGCCATCTCCTTGTTCAGTGTCTTACCCCCACTGAGTCATTTGTCAACCCCTTTCCCCTATTTAAAGGGAGCGATATTAGATAGTTTCAGTTTTGCTGATCATACCTTAATTAATATTTATTAACAGCTGATAGTAATTAATCAACAGGTAGAGGAGAAGGTAGGTTAAAATCTGGGATTTAGGTATTTTAGTGGAACACTTCAGTTCTTTATATACATTGCTTTTTAACTCTAAATGATTTACATTTAAGAAGTGTTTAAATATTTTTTATATTAATTTATGCTAATTGTTTAGAATTGTATTAATTATAAAAGGCCATATATTTATACTTATAAGTTTTTTTTATATGGAAATTATATTACAATAATTGAATAAATGATTTTCACATTTTTTTAATATTTCTTATGAAATGCACATTTATTGCAGAGAGAAAGTAAGCCATCCTTCCGTAAAAGAAGTGATCCTAATATTCCACGTTCAAAAAGGTATGTATTTGCATAGCATTTTTAACTGTCATTTACTTTTTAAATGTATTTTAGCAAGCAATTTAGGTATGAGCTAAACCTAAATTAAAAAGTATGTGGCGGAAGACATTTACTGCAAATAGTGGCAGACTTTTAGAATGACAGTTAAAAAAAAAAAAAAAAAAAAAAAAAAAAAGTTTTATTATTAAAAGAGCAAGCAATAAATACATCCAGAATTGTGAAAATGGGCAAATTAGACGTGACAGTCAATTAAAAAAGAAAACAGTTCAATAATAAAAGTAATTTTCTTAATTTAATTCAGTGAAAATGTGGAAATGAATATTAAGTACACTAGAGGTGAAAAACCACATACGTCACTGAAGCTGCCCCTGAAACAAAAATTTAATCAAAACTGAAATTGAAATTTGATTTAGTTAGAATGTACTTAAAAAAATCCTTTCTAGCTCTAAAATCTTAAAGTAATAAAATTACAATGATAATTTAAAACATTAAAATAATACTTTTCTTCTTTTTTTTCCCAAGCCACTGCTGTCAGTAACTGAAAAAACTTAGCTTTTTACCATATACTTCTGTGTTTAAGTTGAGGATTTACAGAACTTTTTCAAAGCTTACTTACAGGGGTTAGCTTTTATACAGATTTGTTAATTGTACAAAAAAAAAAAAAAAAAAAAAAATGTAGGTAATTTACCCTTTGATGAGCACAAGTGATAAAAAGTAAACATTGCGAAATTTATTTATGCTCTTTTTATTTCTGTAGTTTATACTTCTTTAATTATTTGCACATAAAAATAACAATTGAAAATGAATTAAAAAAAAAAATTTTTACTTACTTTTTGGGTATTTTCAATATAACCATTATGGAGAGCAGTCAGTTTTCTAATAGTTAATGAAGTTTACTTTCAGTCATTGGGATGTTTAGATGCATATCATCATTACTTTAAATGCTTTCTGAACAAGAATTTCCATCTTCGCCATATACCAAATGAACCTCATTACCATCTACACAGTCTTCCACTTTATTCCATGCATTTTTTATGTTATTTTGTTGTATATATGGATTTTGAATTTCGGGTAAATTTTTGGAAACACTCTTGGAATACAGAATATAGGGTAATTCAGAAGTATAGGATAATTCATTTTCTGTTAACACTTTCATTACTGAGTTAGACTAGAGGAAAGGAGGAAAAAGTTTGTTTATATTCAGAAATATAGGGCATTTCTTTTTCTATTAACAATTTCATCATTTAGACTAGAGGAAAGGAGGAAAAAGTGTATTTCTATGAAACAAGTCAGTAAAAAAAAAAGAAATAGTTTAGTATTATCAAGAATAGTTTTCCCTCAATAAATTAGCTGTTGAACTGTTTTTATAAAAGAACTCTTCTTCAGAAAACTTTTGGAAGCGGCACTTGTGAGTGTTTAAATGTGCACTTGATAAATCTGTTTAAATGCTGATATACAAAAATTAACACATTAGTTTATGTATAAACTTTTTAAAAAATTTTATTCTGTATAACCAAAAATAATGGGACACTTTATGACATTTTTCTTTCAAATTTCTAAAAAAATATACAAATTATTCTGTAATTTGGAGCATGTCAAGAACACGTTTGATTTCATACTTTGCAGAGGAGTTTCATTTACAGATGGACTTTGGGGATTGACTATAAGGTGAACAAAAAATATTTTTCTTTTTCTTGCTCCGTATCATAGAAAGCTGAAACTTATTTGTAATTTTTGTGATGTTTTACTTGTTAGGAGCTTGTTTTTACTAGAGTTACATTTTCTCACAGATGTTCATCCTTTCATTAGGAAATATGTATTTTATATGTGCAAGTTGTGAACTATAATAATGCAACTTATAATAAAAACCATATAAAAGACTGTATTACAAAATTCCTACTTATGATTTTGTTTGCATATTGTATGCAACAAATATAACATGGCTTGCAAAAAATATGCTATAATTTATTAATTTGATCTGTTTATAGTGATGTGGATGTAGACGAGAAAAATACTGGTTTAAATGAATCGCGAAGTTCTTCCAATTCAAGTTTGTCGAACAGGTAATTTTAGAAAATATTTCATGTTATTACAAACCTTTTTTTAACTAGCTTTGTTAAATATGATGTTGTTCCATTTCAAAACTTGTTTCTTTTTATTATGACATCCCTTCCTATCATCTGATCAAGCTAAACATATAACTGTGATAATACTCAGTATTACAGTTTTCTTTTTTTCAGTATTAATAGTTTTTATTAAACATTTTGCCCCCCAAAATAATGTTATTTTAACACATATCAACTTGTATCCACCAAACTATTGATTGAACATTTTCAATATTAGTATCAATGGACATTTCTTTTGATTTTCCAGAAAATCAGTTTTGAATATTACTTACAATTACAATAAATTTTTTATTGTAGTTGATTATTTTGGGAAAAAAATTGTGTGAAAAGCGACTTTAGATTTGACTTTATGTAAAAATTTGTGGACAACTCTGCCAACACCTCATTCTAGTAGTTGGGATTCCTGGAAAGTTTAATTTCCTTTAACAGATAACCACCGATGGTGGACAATTTATTAACTTTCTTACTCATTTGGCATCTACAGGCTTATTGACTTTCTATAACCAGTTTAACCTAGTTTATCAAACCACAAAAAGGAGAATGTAAGTCATTTTTATGACCCTAGTAAGATTGAGATTTTTGCTGTTAGTAGTTATTGTCAATGAGAATAGACCTCCTGGCTGACCCAGGCAGCCAAAGTTCGGGTCCCATGGTAGGAACTAAAATTTGCTTCTAATATGTATTGAAAATGTATGTATTCAATTGCCAGCTTGCAAAATGAGATTATTCTAGTGTTATAGTCTCAGAAACAGAAATCATTATTGGAATTGTAAACCCACCTTGTTACACATAAGACTAAGGAGAAAGCATCTCATATATAGTTGTGGTCGAATTGTGAAGACAATGGACTAGAAATCCATTGCATATTAGCTAAATCCTTCTGACTATAAGCTGAATGTTTTTGCAATTATTTTATGTAAATTGTAATTGTTGTCATGTGTAAATATCCCCCTCCCCCCCTTCCCCCTTTTTCTGACATTTTGAGATTTCAGATTTTAAAATCTATTATTGTTTTTCCGTATTCACGTTTTTTTGGGCATAATTTTATATTGCACCAATTAAATGAAAATTCACTGTTAAAAATAATGGTATTAATTTAATTAGCATAAATATTAATGCTTACCTAGCATAAATAATTGAGTTACGATTTCTAAATCCAAACATATTTAAATATTGTTTGATAAAATTTCTTGGTCAACATTTCTCACTGTGCTTCACATGAAGGTAGCCAGTCCTCCCTGAAAAAATAATCTGTTACTTTAGCTTTTAATTCAGTCTCAAATTTGCACAAGATGCTCTGCTAAGACCTCAAAATGCTCCACTAGAAAAAAAGTTGGAGAAAGTCTGAGGTTATCCTAATTCTGTTTATTTCCTAGTTTATATGGAAATTAAGTAATATTTTAATATCAGCAAATTTGCAAATGATAGTCTGGTACATTCTGTATACCTGACCAGAAGCTCTATTCTCCCCTGCCTGGTTATTTTGAAGTCATCAGTGGTTAACTCTGCCCTACTAAGTAATTCCTGAATGTTAAATTATTTCAACTTTCATATGTTATATATTATAACTAGCAGACCCGGCCACGCGTTGCTGTGGCTGAGTGATTTAAGCAGGATTTGAACGACAAAATTTAACACAAATTAACATAATATTTAATAACATTTATTTAATAAATACTTTAAATATTTTAATTTGATATATATACTCTAAATATCTTTAATCGTAATAAATCACAGTTGATATTCAATGAAGCGCCAATCGATGCACAATATTTTTGGTCAATCGGTCCTTTGTTAATGCAAATAAACTTGATGGTCTTCCTACTCGTGAACACGCCACGTATAATTGCCCATGGGAGAAACATGGATTTTCAAAGTCTAAGCCGCAAATAGACATGTTTGGCCTGAGATTTATTTATAGTCATCGCGAAAGCTAAGCGAATGGGAAACTGTAGTCTTTTAAATGGTATGGGAGAATTGGATATCATCGGAATACGTGGTAACAAAACAAATTCTCCTTTAAACTTTTCTGTCAAAATAGTTGCTTCAAGAACATTTCCAGTGATTCACCCAATTTTCAATCGAAGATTGTGTGGTGGCATTCCTGATAAGTCTAAAGAATTTAAAAATTCAATTGGGAAATTCACTGCCTCACGATTACTAAGCCAGTCATGATTTAAATAGTTATTTAGTATGTCTGGGAAGACACTCTCAATCAGTTCATTTTTAGTTTGAACAACAGTACAGAAATTATCTGGCAATCTAATATGTTGAGTATCTTGATGAAATTCTATTTCACCGTTTCCAAGAGCCAGTAATTGTTTAGAAAATTCTTGTGCTGTTGGATCATTTTGGAGTTGTACTTGCATGTTTTTTGTCAGTCTGAGTGTTTCAACATTTCTCCATAAAATTGATTGTTTTAGACATGCATTAATTTCATCTGCAAAAGTAGAGAGAGGAATAACTGGCAACGTTTGCCGGAAATCACCAGATAGTAATAAAATAGTACCACCGAAATATCTGTCACTATTGTTTAAATCCTGCATAGTCCTATTTAATGCTTCGAGCGAATGCTTATGAGCCATAGTACACTCATCACAAATTATGATCGAAGTCTTCCGTAACACTGCTGCCATTCCGCTTCTTTTTTTGATATTACACATTGCATTTGGATTGTTATGAATATCTAATGGTAGCTTGAAAGCAGAATGTGCTGTCCGCCCACCATCCAACAAAGTAGCAGCTATGCCTGATGATGCAGCTGCTAATGCAATTTTTTGTTGTGACCGTAGTTTCGCAAGGATGAAAGATAACAAATATGTTTTACCGGTACTACCTGGTGCATCTAAATAGAAAAAACCGCCTTGTTTGGCATCAATAGCCAACATAATTCGATTGCATATGTTCTTCTGCTCGTCAGTTAATAATGGTTCATTGTTAGTAACAAATGTATTTAAATCACGATTATTAAATTGTTCTTCTCCCTGCAAATCACTATTTACTAAGTCTGTAGCTGGGCGATTAGGAGATGGAATACCATAATGACTAGGAGGTGAATTTGAGATCATAATACATAAATCTTCAATCATTATTAAAGCTTCGTTATACATATCTTGTGTGAAGTCTAAGTTGAGTGGTTTATTTGTTTATGTCGGTAGAGTATATCTTCAGTCATGTAGGTCTTATATTTTTCCCACAATGTAGATGACTGTGTTGGAAAACATGTCATCAAAATAATGGCAAATAGTTGACGAATATTACTCGGCGAGGACGTTAAAGCAGCATCAGCAAGTGTCAGATCCCAATGGTTGTCATCTTCTAAAAGTTGCAACACGTGACATGCATCTTTATACTTACTGAACACTTGGTCATTAACTGATCGTAAAAATTGAAAAGAGATTGGTCCAGGAAAATTCACCAACAATAAACGCAGAAAAAAGCATTCACGTTGTTTGGATGTACAGTATAAAGTCGTCCCAGTGTCTTAGCTTTAAATATGCCTGCATTATAAGGATGTGGTTCTCCCTTTTTACGTGGTTCCCATTTTTTAGCAGACGTGTTCCATGTAAAATAGCATGGAATATCAGTGTATAATACTGTTTTTGCGAATTGACCATACACATCAGTTTTTTGACAAAGAGTGAAAAATTCGGTTAGTGTCGTTTTTGGTGGTTCACATGCTCTTTGGAGAATATTTTCTTCAGTGAAATACACACGTTGTCCATTTTCAAGATGCACTGCAAGATGTTGTATAGCAGGTTCTCTGTGGTGTATGGGGAAGCTAAGTATGCGCCAGATAGCTTCACTGCTGCTAATGTATCTACCCATTTGGTAGCGTGCTATTTCATCATTTTCGTTTATATTTTGTACTCCAAATACGGCCAAATCACTGCCCTTATTAACGTACTTGCAAATATACTTGATGGATTTCACAGAACTGCAAAGCTCAACATTAATATGAGCTTTTGTACGTTTTGGAGAGTAGTGGTGAGTATGGTACTACCCATTGATTGTCAATTTCTAATTGGTTAGAATTTGAAGTTCTCATTTTAGATGTATGACCACCATTATCAGCATTTCTGCAGCGATACAATGGATAACCATCAATATCAGTAATGGTATCATTTGTGAATTTCTTAGGAAAATGTTTCTTACATTTCCCATTTTCCATGCATGGTGATGTCATATTAAACGCTCCACACGGTCCATGAATCATATGACTTGTAACAATATTAAATAATTCTTGATCAGTTGAAGAATCTGGAATTTCGGCTGAAATAATTTGATCAATTTCCTCTGGATGAATTTTATCTTCAAGCCAAATTAAAATGTGAGCACGAGGTAAGCCTCATTTCTGCCACTCAATTGAATACAACCAACGACACGTTTTGCGAAAAACTGAATATTTTACTATAAAATCAATCAAAGATTTCAACTTCTGTTTAAACACTCGTGCAGTAATATCGTGACGATGTATTGATTGTTGACCTAGTAATAGTAAAGATTGGATTTCCTCCCAATTTGGATTACACGTAAATGTTATAAACAAATCTGGACGACCGTAATGACGTACATAAGTCATTGCATCCTGCATGTATTCTTGCATGTTTCGTGGGCTACCTATGTAGCTGGAAGTTAAAATAACAGCACTACCAATTTCATTGGTGTTTAAATTTCCATCGACGTTTCCAACAATAGCATCTCGTAAGTGAATGTAATCCTCTGATCGTAGTTTAGCTTGGTTGAACCGAATGAATCGCAAACGTTCGCTTTCAATCTTAGCAAACATTTCCACAACGTATTGATGATACAATTGACGATATCGAAGGATATAGTTGTCCTGATTGTGTCTAATCATTAATAGATACGCATAGTAGTTCATTGAACTAATCTTTTTATTTAATTCATTACAATTGACTGGATCAGACTGATTCATGAGCTCTTTCAATACGTGCATATAAAGTCTTCTTGCTACGGGCAGTAAGGTTAGATTTTTTGGGTCGCATATTACTAAAAGTAGTGCTTGGTATAGGCAAAATAAGACATGTATAGTGTGTAGTCTAAGAAACTGTATCACATTAAGGTGTGGCGCCATCTATGAGATGCAAAGGACAATGTTTTACAGTTCTCTGTAAAGAAATTCTCTTAAGGCGTCATCTGTTCCAGCCTTAATGGTCTCAAACGGAAATATTGGACCTACGATTGGAACCTACGATCAATAACAACAATCAACGTAATCAGAATATCAGTTGACCCGTTTTTCAGTTATTTCTGAACATACACACGGACACTGGATTTTTATATATTAAGATAAGATAAATGAAAAATATATAATACGTTCTTTTAGGTTTCTTCCTCTGTAAAATGAGAATTTTTCTGTAAATAAAACATACGCAAATAATAAGATGTCGTTTAAAGCAAAAACTGTTAAACTGTTCTTTTTTTTTCAAAACAATAAAAAAGTTATCTCGGTTTCCAATTTCGGAAAAAATAAAATAAAACGCTTTTATCCCTTTAGAAGCAGACGATAAGCTATGAGTTGAGTATTTCAATATCGCAGATATTATTAATTTTCTTCGTAGTAATGTTCCAATATTTTTGGCCGTGTTCGTGACTGCCGGTTTGGATGAACACTTTTTCTTGAATTTATGCAGTACACAAATACATATTGAACTACAGTTGTACATAAAGAAATTCTCTTAAGGCGCCATCTGTTCCAGACTTATGGAACCTGTGATTAATAACAACAATCAACGTTGATGATCAGTTTTTTATTAATTATTAATTATTGAGACCATTAATTTGAATAATAACTATCCTATTATCTAAGTTGGACCAAATTACATATATATGCAAACTTTCATGAATATCAGTTGACCCGTTTTTGAGTTATTTCGGAACATACACACGGACACTGGATTTTTATATATTAAGATTTTACACCATCCACATCATGCAAAAAATCTGTGCTCCTATTTTAGATCTGATGTATAAAATTTCATCTTTGGGCTTAACCTGTCAATGAGTAAGCATAAAATGGAATAAGTCAAATTTAATTTGTGAAAGAAAAAAGAAAAGAGAGGGGGGGGGTGGTGAACCTGAAACATGCATTCAATTTTGTGAGAGAAGAGGCTAAGTCAGTCTTCCCTAGTCCTCCAAGATTACATTACCAATAAGATATGTAATCTTGTCAATGCCACGGGCTTAAATTTTCAAGGAATAGTATAATTTTTATGACATTAGTTGGCCTTAAGTAAAGGCTCTCACCAAGTCTTAATTGTTCCTTTTTATGCACATAAACTTTGTGTGCATTTAACGTTACTTTGAGGATTCTTAATCTAGCTTGAGTCTTTGGGCAGACAACTAAACTAGAACTGATTTGGGAAACAGACCTGTTCTAGTTGTTCCTTTAATCAGTTAAGATTGGTCCGTTGGGAAAAGGGGGTAAAGAAAAGCTGGTAAAATAACTCTAAAAATTAATACATTTTGATTAGGCTTTATATTCCTTAATCTCATTTCATCATTTTTTTTTATGTAGTTATTTTTAGTATATTTTGATGTTGAATTTTTTTTTTTTTAAATGTTGAAATTTCAATTTTTTATTTTACTATAGCTTATGTTTCACTATTCCCTTAATGTAAGGAATGAATGCAGATTAAAATTATCAGAAACTTTTCTTATGATAATGCATTTTATTGCTGTTTAATATATTATATTGTTTCCTTGTAGAAGCTTGGATAGTCCGTGCAACTCTTCAGAAATGGTGCATAGGACTCCTACTTCAGTATCGGCTGACTCTGTGCCTGCCAATTTTGCTCCAAGTGCTATTACATCATCTGGTGGCCATAGTACAGCTATGCATTCTTATGATGATTCAGATCTTGAAGCTGAGGTTGACCCTCCCAATTGGCAAGAAAATATTGATTGGGATGTTTTGAAAGTCATGAAACCTAAAGAGAAGAAAAGGCAAGATGTAATAAATGGTAAATACTACATTATAAATATTCATTCTGTTTTTCTTATGCTTATCCAGTACATCTAACATATTATTTATTTATTTTCATATTTTAATTATTTATTTCTCTTTTGTTAACTTCATGATATTTGTAGAATTTTTTAAGTGTATTTATTATAAAATCATTCTAACATTTCAGTTACTGACGGATGATATAAATACTTCAGAATTGTTTATCAAAATGATAGCATTGATGCTCATCTGAATCAGTTACTTGCAGATTTTTCTTGAATATCTATCAAGTTTTATCCATGGCTGACTATATTTGATAATTTTAAATTGTATGTAAAAAGAGATTGTTTCCCTTTTTAAAACATACATTGCATCAGAAGCCCTGTTTTTGTTCAGAATCGCAGCAGAAATTTTGTTCAGTCGTGTGTTTGTGTTTTCTTTATTTTACTACTCAGCATGGAAATTTAGTTATAAACTTTTTTTTTTTAAACTAATCCCATTTCACCAATTACTACCCAATTTTATAAAATCATTTGCAAACAGCAATTCCCACGAAAGAACGATTTTTTTCACATCAAAACACTCCAGGAGATAAGACTTCAAATCAAGGAGGTAAGGTTTTGTTGTTGTATGATGATGATCATTAACGGCATTCTTGTCTGCCATGTGTACATACAAGATTTGAATTCCAGAAAATAACAATAAAGAAATTTAAAAGCAAAAGGACGGATAGTATAAAATAATTAAAAACATGTTAAAATCCGTTTATAGCACTTTCGGTGGCAGCCACCACCTTCAGCTCGGGTCTTAATTCCAAATGCCCAGCTCTCTTCCTCAGCAAGGCATTCCACCCAGGATCTATCTGCGCATGCGTCATATCATTTATAGCGCCATCTGTGGTTATAATCTGTATCCGTTTGTAGCACTTTCGGTGGCAGCCACCACCTTCTTCAGCTCAGGTTCGAGCTCTCGGGCTTTTGATTTCATAGTTTACCGGAGATTCTTGTATATATCTGAAGATGCATAAGTAGGTATCGGTGTCATTACAAGCAGCTGGACGAAAAGTCTCCCAAAAAGAAAAATTAAAAAGCTTACCTGCAGGGGAGGGAGAAATAAGAGTAACATAAGATGGGCTTAGAGTTGCATGCGCAGCAAGATGGGAAATCCATCTTTCCCTACTGTAGCAGTGACTACTGTAGTTTTTCTACATACAACATGTAAGTTTCAACTCTTGACTGTAATACAGAGTCAATTATGTCACTGTCAGTCATCTGAAGATTATCATTGTTATCACAAATTTTAAGATATCACTTTCTTAAAGTGAGAACTACTTATTTAGTTTTACTCCCTTGGTTATACTGAGATTTTCTGAACTTTCAGCTAGCAGGGCAGCTATTATTGTTTCATTGAAAGACTGCATATTTAAGAGCCTTGGGGATCTTGATTGGCTGATTTGGCATCTTCTATTGTAGTTTTGATAAAAATGGGGACACTGTTCAATCACAGTTTATGGTCTTAAATTGATGTCTTACTATCAATTTAAGAGAATTTTTACTTAATTTTTTTTGAAATTTAACATAAATTGAGGTGGTGCAGTCATTTTATGTTAGCAAAATTAACAAAAATGCTCATATTAAATTGATTAATTTTATAACAGGAAACACTCTGGCTAAAATAAAGTTTCTAACTAAAGACCAGCTATTATTAAGTAATTTAATTGATTTAATTATATTAATATAATTATATTAATCATCATTATATTGTACATTATACAATAGTTGACATTATTTGATCAGATACCTTACAGAGGTCTCTGAACGACTGAAATAATGAATAGTGTTATTATTTATGGTTGCACCACGTCAGTTTGTATCCAATTTCAATATATTTGGTACAAGTGATCAATATAGTAAATACAAACTTTTCAGTGTCACCCCAAATGGATATATAAAATAGTTAGTTTTTACAGACTCAGTATAGCTTATCTCTATTCTATTACTAACCCCAAAATAATCAGTTAGTTTGATAAAGATTTATTTATTTACTGAGCTGCTCAAATAGACAATAATTGGTAAAAGACAATAATTTTTCATGCTTACCACATTACCTATGCACTTTTACCCATACATAGTTGTAAATACAGTTGAATCCCATTTTAGCGATGTCCGTTACAGCGAATCTCACTAAAGTGAAGACATTTTGTAATACCCAAATCAAATTAGAATATGGAGATACAATATTGGTATAGTGAAATTTAATTATAGCAAAACGATTTCTTTGGTCTCTTGGACTTCAATAAGACGGTATTCAACTGTAGTTAATTTAACTGAGTAATTCCCATTTGTTTGCCTTCTTCGATAACATTATATAAATCTACTAAGATATTTTTAAAATAGAGTAAGCTAATAGTGTACTTTTAGTTTTTACGAGTTTTTTATATTCTATTTTGTAGAGCTGTTTCACACTGAAAGAACACATGTGAGAAATTTGAAAGTACTAGAAAGGCTTTTTTATAGACCTATAATTCAAGAACAACTCCTCCCAGCAGACTTTATTAGCCTTCTGTTTCCAAATTTAGAAGAAATGTTGGAAATCCATTCTACTTTTAATCAAAAATTGAAGGCACGAAGAAAAGCAGAACCTGTGATAGGGGATATCGGACAGCTTATGTTGGAAATGGTAATTAATTTTGCATTTTGTAGTCTTAAGTTTTTATAGGTGTGGGGAAATGAAGGAAAAGCCTGGAATATTATTCTGTATTCTAATGCTGGAATCATGGAATGAGTCACTTTGAGCTAAAATTATATTTGTTTTTGTTCACATGCTTTTACCAATAATGTGGACTTACCATTTCACCCATAGCATAATTTTCTTGTGTCAAAGTATGTTAAACTACAGAGGGTATCAAAGTTATTCATGACAGTAACAATAAATGTCATTTCTGTACTTTAGTTACAAAAAAGAGTAAGAAAAACACTTGTTTGAATAGGATGAACGATTTTTTTTAAAATTTACTGTGATGGGGGGGGGGGGGGTTATAATTAAATTTCACCTATAAACAACATTCTTTAGCTCAAATGGGTGAGCAGATTGCCACTAACTTCTCCATATGGATTCTACACAAGATGCCCCCGATGAAGTTATTTAAAAAGTATAGTTCCAAAAATGTCCACTAAAGTCCACTAAGTATCACTTTGCATGGGAATTCAGCTCAAGAATTGACTCAAATTAGTTAAATGTTCAAAAACTATCAAATAAATGCTGTACAGTTCGAATAAGCCATATCCATTTGCTGTTTTTTTCCCCTTACAAATTGCCACCTAGTGGTCATTTTTTGAACTAATTTAAAAAAAAATTCTTTGAGTGCATCTCATATAGTAGTTTCTGATACTCTCGGGACAGAGATACTGTCCCACACATGACGTTTATATAAATGCTCCTAGTTTCAAACTCATGAACAATAAAAATTTAAACTGTATACAGTCGACTCGCGATTTAATGACCTTCACAGGAACTCAGCAAGTAAACTGTTAAATCAAAAGTTTATCAAAGATATTAGAAAACAGTCAGGACTTCATCAGAGGGTCGCAAAATTGAGAGTTGTCTGTTAAAAGTAAGAAATTTTATACTCTCAATACAGTATGTTAGATATAGCTAAAAAAATTATAGCATGTTGAAAAAAATTGACTTATCAAGCAAAGTTAAAATCTATGCCCCACACATGACATGGAATGGCCCATTTAACGAGTTTTGTATTTGAGCGACCCATACCAAATATCATTACAATCCATTTGCCTGTTATAGCTGCAGAATCCTGTTTATAGGGAAGTTTAATTATAACAGCTCTGTTAATTCCTTCATTCTGTTCAGCTAAAAAAATATCAAGTTAAAGGATATAGTTTGAAAAAACAGAGGTTTGAATTGTCAGCCTTGTATTGAATGCTTAATGAATGTCAGCCAGTAGTTGCTGACATTCCCTTTGATGCCTGTAACAGCTTCTGTATGTCATTTTATATTAAGTACTTTCTATGCACTTTGTTACATTTTCCTTTCTTCTTGGATTGTGATTCTAAACATTAATTAATTTTTCAATTAGTTTCCATCTATTTGTGATCATTTCCTTGACAATTTCTCTGTTATGCTCCTGACATTATGGCAAGAAACTGAGTCATCATGCATTTACATTAGCCTCTCATTTTTAGGGAACCATTCCTGAAGTTGGGGCATCATGTGAGTTTGTTAGAGTTGCCTATAATGGTGTTGTTTCTTGATTCCTTCTACAATGTAGATAACTCTTTTACCCCTTATGACAGACCATATTATTATTTTAACAGGGTGTTTTATCCTTTCCCCTATGTGGTAATGGTAATACTTTTTTACCTGGCAGTCACTGGACAAAGCTGCTTTTCTCTGATGAAATCTCAAATGTTAAATCATCTAAGAAACATGCCTAAAAAAGAGTTTAGGTTAATTATTTTTAAAAATATTGTTTTAATTAATGTATTACAATATTACTAATGAACACTGACCTTTTACTAGTCCTCAGTCATCATGTTACGAAGTCCACCAGCTAAGTTAAAGTGTTTCATTACATCAGTAAGGTGTGGTTCTTAACTGGTCAACAACCAGTCAAGCCTCCTCATTCAGTCCTCATGACAGTTCACTGCAATAATTAAGTCTGAAGTTCAGCCTTCTTTTCCCCAGTTTCCAGGCTTGGCCTGAATCCTTGTATCTGAATGTGGAATAGTTAGTAATTTTCTACCACAGTTCCCTTTTTTTTTAAGTTGATGCTGAAACTCGCCTCATGCCTCAACTTCAAAAATGTTCCCTAATTGAAGAGTTCATTTTTATTCATGACTTCTTACACTTGCCATAATGGTATTCTAGGCAGATCATATTATACTGAACCCTATGAACATTCGTAGCGATAAGAAAGAGAGAAATCATCAAGGAAGTTATCACAAATAAGTGTCAACTAATTGAAAAATTAATGAATGTGTTTGTCATCACAATCCTGTAATCTATTCAACAAGTTTACAAAAAGTATGCCTATAACTTACAGAAGCTGTTATAGATGCCAAAGAGAATGTCACCAAATTCTGACTGACATTGTTAACCCTCTGTTTCTTCATATTATAATTATGTTCTTTATATATACAGTCAACTCTGGATATGGTGAACCTGGATATAGTGAACACAAAGCATTAGTCCTCATCAGGGGCGTAGCCAAGGGGTGGGTTAGGGGGGTCATAACCACCCCCATGAGGAATTTTTTCCTATACAAAATGTATATTCTTCACTACATTGTCACACACACGTATACATATATAAGAGTTGTAGTAGTCGTAAACACCCCCCCCCCCCTACCCCCATGAAAAAGTTCTGGCTACGCCCCTGATCCTCATTCATATACAGTATCTCTGTTCACCATGAAGATACTTCAGTTTTAGGGAACTTCAGATATACTGGACGAAATTTGATTGTCTCCAGAGGTTCACTATAATCAGTGTTGACTGTATGTTTTTTGCTGAAATAACAAAGAAATGTACAATAAATAAAAATAAAATCATTTATCATTTACAAACATTGTTTTTCTAATTCTTTTTTGTAACTAAAGTACAGAAATACCATTTATTGTGACTGTCCCTGATAATTTGGCAACCCACTGTAATCTAAAATTAATGTTCTATGCATGAGATAATGTAAGTTTTTATTTTGTTGAATGTAAATTGGTAAATCGGAGCTCTGAATCTTTTAAATTTCCCATTGATTAACATTATGGATTAGTGAAATCTTGCCAAATGTCAGACCTGAATGTGGAAAATTGCTGTAAATCACATGAAACATAAACTGTTTTCTAGTTTAAAAAAATTGCTTTGATCTGTGTCAGGATCTGCCTTAGTGAATTAGAGCCCAAGATACCTTCAATGTGTTTATTGCTTTTTATCTATTCAACAGGCAAACTGTCAAGAAAAGATTCACCTCCTCTAAAATGATATTTATTCTGATATTGCGTTTAATTCTTGTGCCAAGCTAGCCCCTTTTTCCGAAACACAAAATTAGAGCTACTAAAACTATTAAATTGTATTTTTGTACACAACATATAATATTGACATTTTATTTGTCTTTTTTGTGTAAAAGATGTATTTTGCATGCATTGAGTTTTTTGCTATATGTATATTATACTATTTCAGTTTGATGGTTCATCAGGTGAGCATTTAAAACATGCTGCAGCCACATATTGTGAAAATCAGACCATAGCACTAGAGAGCTTAAAAATGAGACAAAAGAAGGATCAAAAGTTAGCACAAAGTTTATCTGTAAGTGTTATAAATTTTTATTATGATTCTGTGTTCTATACTATAGAGCAGGGGTGGCAAATCAGTGGCATGCGTATCATTGATAGCATGCGACACAATATTTTGTGCACACCACGGATCAAAATGTTTTGCATTTTAATTACACTTTTTAATATGAATTACACATGTAACCGTATTTTTTTGTTAGTAAATAAAGAGTCTTGAGTTGTTAGTATTTAGTTTTATTAGTTTCTTAATAATCACTAAGTCAAAATTCTTTGATGGCACGTCTATGGCCTCATTAAACATTTTTTTAGAAAAAATGGCATGTTGATCCATAAAGGTTCGCCATCCCTGCTATAAAGCATCAATAAGTGGTGAGAATGAATTAATTCTAATGCAATTTGATACTTTTATAGTTCTTCAATCATAAAGAATTATGACCTGTAGCTAAAAGAGTAAAAATTAAATTTTCAAATTGATTGTTAAGTGCTTTCATAACACGTTTACCCTGCAGCATTAGATGAAGGCTTGACTGTTTTTTTTTTTTTTTTTTTTTTTTAATTCCAGACAAAGAAGTAAAATTGTAATTTTTACTTGCTGCTTATTGGTATATTTATTTCATTGCAATTTCATTTATTAAAATTCCATGAAGATGCATGAAATTACACTGGGAATTTAGAAATTTATTCATGACAATATTAAATATTTATAAAACTAGGGAATCGTACTGATGCAGCTACAGTGTGCATTTTATGAATTTTTTTTTTCAAAAAGTACTTATTTTCTGTCAAATTACCGGGTCCTCAGTGCTCATTAAAAAAAAAAAAAAAAAAAAAAAATCTGTTCTTGTTTTACTCTTCTAAGTGATTTCATTATTTCCTTATGTTGTTGAAAAATAACCCTAAAAGCTTAGCAAGGGGGTCCAATATATTTGATCTTGGGAGTTCCATGAAATTTCTGATTGTTAGTTGATGCACATAAAAAGGACATATAATTTTTTTAAAAATATATTTTGTAAAATCCTTTTTTTTTTCTATAATGTTTCATCAATTCTGTTTTTGTAAATTTAATGTTCTTTTGTAGGATGCTGAGATGAATAATTTATGCAGAAGGTTGCAGTTAAAAGACATTATTGCATCAGGCTTTCAGAGGCTGACCAAGTATCCTCTTTTGTTAGAAAACATAGCCAAATATACTCCACGTAAGAATTTTTATATTGAATTATTATAATTGTCAAATTTTGTTTTACGAGACAGGCATTTATCCTATGCTTTTACTACTCCTATGAAAAGGATGGAGGAAGAATGAAAGTGTTATATCTTGATATGCTTTTTGAAGTCATCCGCTCATATCACTATATAATTTTTTAGAACTTTTTGTTTAGTGATACTTAGAACATACGTGATAGGTGGGACCAGGCGATAACCATGTAAGTCGAATTCCCATAAGTTGAGATATAATTTAGCACATTAATGTGTATATACAAGTTATTTTTAATTTGGGCCAGAGACTAAAACAAAAATTTAGAAAAAAAAAAAGTTGAATAAAATCTTGGATAATGCAAATGTTTAACAAATTATGTTTAAAATTGTAAACCAAAATTACTTTGCAAGTAAACAACAGGGGAATCAATGAGATGTGGAATTGCCTATCTCGGGGTTCGCATTATTTAAGGTATTGTAATTGAGGTAGTACTACACTTTTGTTAGAAGTGCACTCTTTTGTAAATGACTAATTTATCTTTTCACATATTATGCAATGTTAGTATTTAGCATGGCTGCCTTTGGCATTTGCAGAGTTGCCAACTCTCCTGATTTAGGCAGGAGACTCCTGATTTTTCTTTGTTCTCCTGCCAACCTGATTTAGGATACATTTCTCCTGATTTTTGATTATTTGCTCATTTTATCCTGAGTTTTATCATTTATCACATGAGTAATGCAATTTTTTGAATTTGAAATCTTTTTATAAGTTTTGTCGTGGCAAGGAACCAGTGGCGAATCCAGAAATTTTTTGGGGAGGGGCTAAATTTAAAAAAAAAGCTTATTTCACCCAATTAAAATGTACTATAAATCAAAATTTTAGTCTAAACCAATGTGCATGCTTTTGGGAGGGGCTCAGTTATCAAATATGATCATTTTAGCTATTTAAAGTGTATAATGAAGCAGAATGTTACCCTTTAGCATTCCCTTTTGGGGTGGCTGAAGCCCCCTAGCCCCTCCACTGGATCCACTACTGCAAGGAACCCTTCTCAGCATTTCCCCCTTTCCTGCAATCAAACTAGTTCCAGGAACCCACGCATGTGTGACATCATAAAGCTCAGACTTTACTGACAAATGTATAATAGTGAAAAAGGTGCAGCTTCATGTTCTAAAGCACTGAAATTTCTGTCTTTTTCCAACACTCTTAAAAATGATTATTTTTCGTTTGACATTGTTTTGTTTAATCCTCCAATGACTTAAGAGTAAAAAATTGACCACAAGTTCTGACTTACCAACAGCATTAACTTAACATTTTTCATGTTGCTAAATTTTTTACAAGCTACTGACTACCTAATAGAAGACATGACCCCAAACTGATTTTTTGTTGTGTTCCAAAAATATCTATATCTGGCAACAAACAGCACCAAAGATGCTTTTTTCTTTCTCTCTCCAAAATGTAGTTTCAGCTGATATAACCCTGATCTTTTAAAATTTAGTTTTTTAATTGAAAAGAAGTCTCCTGATTTTTCACTTTGCCAGGTTGGCAACTCTGCATTTGTGATGACACCCGCAATTTGTAGCTACCTTAACCTAAATAAATTAAATGACAAATACTGTTAAAGCAAATAAGCATGATTTCTGTTGAAATGAGTCCAAAAATTCGGCCGCCTAGGCAGCTAGCCTGTTAAAATTACTTAAGCACATTTATTACTATCTCCTGTAGTTTTCTAATTTGCCTTTTTACTGTTGCAAAACACTTAATTTTCTTCTCAGAAAGTACCTATCATCTTCTCTTTCTCCTAAAAAACTGCATTTATTCCTGATCCTAATGAAATCTACAATTTTTTGATTGAATTTCGGGCTTGTTTTATTTTTGTGCCTCTCTTCTGTATAAAGTTCTTTTTTTTAAAGTATTAAAAATAAGTAAATAAATATAAAAGAATGTAATAGCATTACTTTGTTTTCAGCCAATACAAAAGAGCTAGCTGACCTTCAGCGAGCAGTTGAATGCAGTAAAGAAATTTTAGTCCATGTGGATGCTGCAATAAAAGAAGCTGAAAATCGACACAGGCTGCTTGAAATTCAGAAAAGAGTGGAGAAGAGTGCATTTGAAAAAGTTGAACATCCAATTGTAAAGAGCTTTCCGGTATTGTATTGATTAATTTTCACTTATAAATCTATTTTAAATCATATTTTTCTTCCAGAATCAATGGTTATTTTTAAATAAAAGCTGTTAATTGGACTATAAGTTATAGGCATGCATCTATCACTAGCAGTTTGTCTTGTACAATAACAACATCTTTTATCCATTTTTTGTTTAGTTCAATTTCACAATTTTGATTTTATGAAACGCTTTTTCATAGCTGCCAACTCTTCGGTTTTTGCCAGAAGTTTTCCCGTTTTTCAAGCACATCTACTGCCTTCCAATTTTTATACAACATCTTGCTGTATTTCGAAAAAGTATCCATTATCTTCCTTTAAAAAAAATATTTTTTTTCTTAAAGGATGGTTTTCTTAAAACCATCTTCACACACACATTTTCAATCGCACACATTTGGTGCACACATTTTCAATCAAAAACTGCTCTCAGTTAGTACCGCCTGGGATGCACATCTCCCTTTCTTCTCTTTGTGGAGGGGAAAGTGTTTTATTTTTAGATCCAAGATTAAATGCGTAGGGGAGTCAATGAGCTAAGAGGGTTTTATTGGTAGTTTTTTGAATTGTAAGTCCAATGTAAACATTTTACAACTATAGCAAAAAAAAGTTTTGGCAACACAAACCAAGAAAATCCATACGGAGTCTCCATGTAAACACGTTGCGATACAGTGTTGCTCTTATTGACATGTTCTTTCCAAGTTCGAATACGCTGATGTTAATTTAACAATGTCAAAGAGATTGCAAAATTATTACTATTAGCATATTAAGGAAAAATATTTAGAGGATTTTCCTCTTATTAGAAAGTCATCAAAAGGAAGCACCTTCGCTTTTTGGGTGGCATACAGATTGGATTTCAGCATTGCGCATGGATGTCAGAACGATATCACTGCTCATTCAAATAGAACAAAACATCATGAAAACTCTGCTGTTCTCTGAAGTAATAAGTCTCTTGACACTTTTTTTTCCCGCTGTGCAGTTAATACAAAATCGGTGATTAATGCAGAATGCTTATTTACCGCTTTCATTCTGGAGCCCAATTTACCTGTGACTTGGGCAGATCATGCTGGACAACTGTTTAAAAAGATGTTTCCAGACTCCAAAATTGCATGCTCTAGAATCAAAACTTCTGCTGTAATTCAGGAAATAGCATTAGATAGAGAAATATCTCTACTGGTATGCTTAGATATCGGGCCTTTACTATTGCAGTGGATTTTAGTAATGATACTAATACCAAGCTGTTCCCCATAGTTGTAACATACTATAATGAGATTGTTCATTATTGTCTTTACCTACCTTAGTAGGTGATGCTACTGGTACAAATATTGGAAATTTGTTGCTTAGCAACTTAGAATTTCTTAAAATTCCAATTAATAACTCTATTGTTCCGAGTTGCAACAATGCTCCTGTAATGATGGGGGAAAAATTAGGGGTTGGAGCTATTCTAAAAAGGTCCAATGAAAATATTTCTGCCATAGGCTGCATTTGATAGATTTAGCAGCATCCAAAGGATCTTCCTGTTTACCTTTTGATGTTGATCACATTTTAGTAGATATATACTACTATTTAATATTCACATAGGATAGCGTCAGAAATGGGGGTTTCTTGATAAATATTGGCAATATCGCTTGTCTGGATTAAGTTTTGGGGGCTTATTTTTTGCACCAATTTTGTCAGTATTTTGCCAAAAAATCGCCAAGACTGGCAACATCTGACGACTTTTTTAAAGAGACTTGCGATGTTTAATTACCCTGCTTAGCATATCACAAATGATGCAAGAAAAATGATAGAGAATTTACTTGACAGATTTTGCCAGAACTTTTGAGAAAACTCTCCATAAAGTATAAATATGTGAGTAGGTCATCCCTCTGTTTCAGTCTTTAATTTGCTTTTCTACCAAACGCTAGCTATTAAGAAAATATTGCTTTGCATAATTTTGATGCCAGAGGCACCGTTGTTTTGCCAAGCTGTATTTGTAAATTTGTTTATGAATTCTGTATAGTTGTATGCTGTAGAGCAGTCAAGGGTTCAGCTCGTATTCTGATATTTTAGCAAATGGAACATTTTTATTTACTCTAAAGAAATTGCAGCATTTGAGGAAGTTACTCCAATTGACGACTAGTTATCTATAGAATTACTGCTTGTAAATTCCTGTAAATTGTGCTTAAGATTGTTTGACAAGTTTCTAGAAACAGTTACGTTTGTGTTTCATTCTCGCATCTTGACTGTCTACTGAAACTTTCTACAAACTCCAGACTTAAAGCATACTCTCTAATACAAATCCAAAAATTTAGCAGAGTTTCTACAACCGAGTTAATGATATACCACTGTGTTGTTCCGAAAGATGGCTGCATTATGTTTTTGCAATTTTGAAGTTGTGTCAATTTTTTGATTATGGAAACATCTTTTACTGTAGTGAACTGCAATGGAACGACACAGATGGTATAAATCTAGCTTATCTGTTCTTGCCAGATGTTTCTCAAAATCTACGGGCGGACACTGTTGCACTATGCTCAGTGTTTATCATGTTGTTAGTGTGGTAATATGTCCTAAACTAAAAAGTTCTAGGTGAAAAACAGAAATGAAAAATAGTCGCCATTTTCCTCAAAATAGTTGCTTTTTAGCTGTTTTTACATGTAAATAGTCGCCTATTCTCGATTATAGTAGCTAATAGTCTCCTTTTAGTAGCCAGTGGGCACCCTGCTGTTGGAAAATGTCTTCAACGCTTACTAGAGCAATGGCATGTGCTTGTAAGTTTTTTTTCCAAGCAGAATACTCATCAAAAAGAGAAAGTGGTAGTTTATCACTTTGTAAAATACCCCCAAAAAACCAAAAATGAAAGTGCAGAAGTTCTTGCTGTGTCTCAAAGTAACTCAACACCTAAAAATATCAAAAGAAAATTTAAAGAACTGGGTAAGCTTGAATTGCAAATCGTTGACAAGAAGAAAAAAAAAAGATACAGAACTTCTTGTGACTCTTCAATGCATTTTTAATTTATGTGTTTTAAGTCTGCAATATCTACCAATAAAAAAAAAAAAAAGTTGAACTCAACAAGCTTGAAGCACACAACACAACTATTTCCCCGAGAAGAAATTAAAAAAAAAAAAAAAAAAAAAAAAAAAAAAAAAAAAAAAATTTTTTTTTTTTTTTTTAAATGACAAATGTTAATAAATCATTTCATTTTTTCCTATCACATGTTGTTGTGGTCTTCAAAAAATCAGCAGAATATTTCAAGCAGGTTCCCCTCAAATCCGTATAGCAAGATCTAGTTTTATGAATTTAATGAAAGATATGCTCATAACATTCATCAAGCCTAAATTATTTAAGACTGCTTTGAATATTATGAAATAGATTATCGCAATATTTCTAACCGAAAAGATGATTGTGATATAGCTAGCTATTGGCTGTGAAACATTAGAAATTGTTGAAAAGCTGACTGATGATGACAAAAATGTTTTTTATGTCACATTGCAGAAGTATTTTTGTGCTGTGTGTGATTATATGCATTTGAAGTTTCCAATTAAAATTGAAATCTTGATCCATGCTTAAAGTTGCTCAGTTATGTGAAATTCCTAAAGTTTCATTTTCAGATATAAAGTTTTTTGTAGAGAAATTTCCATTGATGCTTGATTCTAAAAAATATACAAAAAACAGAAGCTGTCAATAATTGCAAGAAGAATTTTGTGCCCTACAGATTGAAAATGAACTAATAGAATCATTACAAAATGAAAGAATTGATAAACAATGGGCATTAGTTGGAAAAAGGGGATGGAAAAAAAGGGGGGGGCATGCATACAGATCTATTTTTATTTAGGTATTTTTTAAAGAAAGTTTAAAAAAAAAAAAAAATCGAGTGTTGTTCTCTGCTTTCCACCTCTTGCATTTATGTTTATGAGATAACATAGTTGAATCTTTGTGTCGAGCCGGAAAGTAGGTCAGGACTCTTTAGATTTAAATAATCCGTTATCAGCCTTTCTGCTCTTATTTGTCTCTCTCTCTCTCTCTCTCTCTCTCTCTCTCTCTCTCTCTCTCTCTCTCTCTCTCTCTCTCCCCCCTCCCCATGCTGCCACTTTGGAATCTAAGATTTAAATAAACAGAGCCAGCTGACCAAGTTTTTTTTTTTTCCTCCCCATCCTCTCTTCTATACTAGCTACCTCAGCTGTAAAATATTGTGTTTTTGTTATGTATCGTAATTTGAGAGCATATCCCCAGTTTTTTGTTCTTTTTTCCCCCTCCACCATAGGAGTTGATCATTTTATAATGAGCTTTTACATATAAAATCAGTGAAAGTGAGGTACGTGACGAAAAAATTCGGATTGATAGACTGATTAGTTCATTGAACGATGCCAGCAGCAAGGTTTTGCTACGGCGCAAGAAATAATGACAGTAACTTTAATTAAAGAAAAGGTGTTAAAAGAAAAAGCTAAATCAATGCGGTAAACAAAAATTACCGAGATATTTTCTGAAAAATAATGTTGCAAAATAAATAATTGCGATTTATGAGATTTTTCTTGTGTAAAAGGAGATCGAAAAAAAGCTTTCAAGCGGGCGCAGAGGGTGAAAAGTCTGGTTTTCTCACTGAAATTCAGAAAAAATCCCCCGGAATGTCCATAATTGCCGCGATCACAACAATTCCGGATTTGAGACTTTGTACTGTATTTTGTAAATCAGCAAAATTAACGGGAAAAAGGACCCAAAATCCGGAAAATCTCGAAAACCTTCGGTCCGGACCATTCCAGATAACCGGTCCTATACTGTATTATACGTATAGGACCGATTGTTAGTATCACTAATTAACAATACAATATGTGGCGTTTTAAAAAGTGACGAGCTCGGCAGCCAATCGGATTAATCCCATTGATGTTTCTAGTTGCATGTTTTCCATTGGCTTACTTACTTACTTCAGTCCTCTGCGGAAACACACGATCAGTTTGGTGAGCCAACCGGATTCCATTTATTTATAAACAGAGTGCAGAATGACCAAGAATGACACAGTTTTTATCATACGATAGTACTTTAATTAAAACCAGACTGAAGAAAATCTGATTGAAATTCGAAGATCTGAAAAGAATAAAAATCGCGGAAGTTCTGAAAATGTTAAAATTTGCGAAAGCCCACTAATCAGCTATTTAAAATTAGCGGATTTCTGCTAATTCGTGGAAAAATCACATACCTGATTGTGATTTATTTATAACTAAGTGAAATACAAAAATTGTTGACGGAGGACTTGGATAAAATATTGGAACTTTAAAAGGATTAAATATTATCTTCCTTGACTTAGCAGAGTTGAAAATAGCTGTGGAAAAAAAAAAAAACATAACTAAAAACATTCCAGGCTATTTAAATTTAAGTTAGATTTATTAAAACAAAAACAATTTGCTAATATTTTGAGTGTTTAGAAATATTAACACATGAGCTACCGCTTCATACGTAAAGTTAGAAAAAAAGAGAGTGAACATGTTGCATTTTCACCTAGTTACACAAATTAACATAAATTTACATACTCCCGACAAAGATGTCAGGAAAAGAAAAAAATGAATGCTTAATTAGCTTAAGTTCCATGATTCCGAAGAATTGAGTGCTAGTGATGCAAAAGTGACATCAAGCTTTAACGTCTCAATAACACTCCCAGCAATTTAGCCAGACACAGGCAGATGGAGTAGCATACCCAGGGTGTCGACAGATCATGGAAGTCAGGGAAATCATGGAAAAATCAGGGTACTTTTTCGATCTGGAAAAATCATGGAAATATCAGGGAATTTTGCAAAAATATTTAAAAATCAGGGAACTTTTGTTTCTGCCTAGTGAACTAGATCATTTTTAATTGCCAATTTGATGCGCGGTTCCGTTCTGGATCACATGACGCTCAACTGATGCACAGATACAGACATTTTACGAATCCGAAACCAGAATACAGATCATACGAGGACATAGAAATATGAATCCGAGACTAAGTGATGTAGGCACTATCACTATACGAATCCGAAAAAGTGCATGTATTCGGACTCGTTCTAAGATGCGGATCATACAAGAAATCGGATATGCGAATCATATCGGCATGTGAATTGCTTCCTGAATAAATTCATAGGTTAAATGAATGGTAAAAGATGATTTAGTCTATTACTTACTGCGCCCTTGTGTTTTTTAAAGTGATGGGACATTTGAGTGATGCCTGCTAAGCTCCCCCGCAAGACGATTTTTTTATAGATAGTGCTCATTTTTAAGCCTTTTTACATATTTTATTTTTTTTAATTTGAAACGATACATTGATTGAAATAAAATAAGTTGACTAGGTTGCCAGTTTATTTTGATCAGTCATCCTTACGCTTAAAATTGAACACCACCTTTATAAAACGAGGAAACTTTCTGCTACATATTGTCTTTTAGGGTTAGACTAAATCTTATGTTTGGATTTATGAAACTGAACTACAATTTTATTAATATTAAGCATTTTTGTGGTTTTCTATTATTTATTTCCCTATATGAAGCATTCACCTGTTGGTGCATGATACACAATGGCGATTTATATGAAAGATTATGGTATGTATGTACATAATTAGTTCTGGAAATTTGATAAAGATTGTCAGGGAAATCAGGGAAAAATCAGGGAACTTTTTTTCTCAATTTCTGTAGCCACCCTGATACCGACTGCCAGTTTGAACGTAAACATACTTAAAGCACAAAAAGGGGGACAGAACGAGACTTTTATACTTTTTCCTTACAAGAAGAAGGCACAACCTTAGAATCACCGATTTGAATGAAATTTTGTGGAAATGTAGCTCATTAGACATGCAATGACTGATGCCATTTGTAGGACCCAATATACAGGCATTATGAAGAAATCATATTCTAAACATGTGAAAACCTGTTTATACGGCTTAGGTCAAGGGTGTATTTGGCAAAAAAATTGTACTGGAAAATCAGTGTTTGCAAACAATGTTTAACCTTACTTTGGGAAGCTAAAAATATTAAAGAACATATGCAAATTTGACATCATAAATTTCATAAATGACGTCAAAAATAGTCTTTATTTTTATCACATGATTGTCTGAAAAACTCGGGGAATATTTTTTCTCAGAAATTGAGTGGCAACCCTGCCTTGGCTCAGTGGTGCTTGAAAATCAGAGTCTCTGCTCTACTTCCGAAGTGGAGTGACCCATTCTTCGGCACCCGAACATTTTGGTCACTATCAAATGTGCCTAGAACCGTACTCTTAACCATTATGCCTCTGACTATTGCTCATACTGTGAAAAGCAATTCTTATTTCTTCAAACTGCTGTTTATGTCATTTGCAAGTCACTTCCAGATTGGCGGACAGCTCAAAATTTGTATAACACCAACTATCCTTAATTCAGTTGCTCTTCAGTGTATATATTCTTATCCAATCACAGTAGTGAAAATTCACCTACTGGTTGCTAAGTGATATAAGTGAAAACAAACTATCGTAAAGGAAAAAAACAAGTGTTCCTCCTTCATTGTAACTAAAGCAAGTACACATTCTTTAATTTACTTGACTATGTTGCCCACACCCTTTCCTATTTTAAATATTTATGTTAATAATTTACAAGTGAAAAGAAAGTTTATAATTTATGTATTTCTTTCAGAATCTGGATGTCACCAAATACAAACTGTTGCATGAAGGTCCTCTAACATGGCGACTAAATAAACAGAAAAATGTAGACATGCACGTTGTTCTTTTAGAAGATTTGTTAATATTCTTCCAAAAGCAAGATGAAAAATACATATTAAAATTTCATAATACAAATCTTACTAGTCGTGAAGATACCAAAATTATGTATAGTCCTATTTTAAGAGTTCATAATCTCCTTATACGCAATAATGCCACAGGTTAGTGATGTTTGTTTATGTTTAAAATTTATGGATAGTGTTTTTTTGAACATTGTCTGTAGTTGCTCTTAATTAATGATATAAAATAATTTATGTACTGAAATTTGTATAATATGTGTAAAATATATGTTTTACATCATTAAATAACAATCTTAAAAGAGTGCTTTAAAAAAAAAAGAAACCCAGAACTGCATGCCTAATCTTATTTCTTTCCAATGGCTGGGTCAGTTGCTGATTATAGGTTCGACCGTGACAAGGGCCAGATATGTTGGTTATTTTACTATGGAGGTACCTAATAGGCAGGCTAACATTGCCCTCTACCCCAATGATTGGTCTCCCAATTTTGAACCAATTATAGATGAGAGACTTGGCCCTGAATTGTCATCCCTTCAGAGGTATCATTTTAACATGGAAGACATTGAAGGCATGATAGATTTTACATGTTCTAGCATTTCATGCATAATTAACATTTTTCAAGCAAGGTTGAAAAGTGTTTGATTTATGTCTCTGTCTGTTCATATTGAAACTGACGTAAATATGCATAGATTGCAACGGAATTTATATATGTTATTCCACTGTACAGTACCCTATTGAACTTTTAACTTTAAAAGAAATCAATTTCCAATTGCACTTGCATTTGCAATGACAGTAAATAAGTCTCTATGACAAAAATAGCAAAAAATAGAAATTATACTGAGGAAGCCAGTTTTTACATATGTTCAAATGTGTGTTGCAAGTAGAGTTCCATCATTCAATGGTTTGAGATTTTATATTTTCGAAAATAACAGGAGCATTTAGCAAACCAATGAAAGCATTTTACTAAAAACATCTTTTACACTTTTGAATCATTAAATTACTGTGAACTATTTAAAGTTCAATAGATGTCATTTACATAGCTGCCAAGTGTTCCGTTTTATACGGATTCATTCCATTTTTTGAGCTTTAATCCATCAATACGTTTTTAAGGCAAAATGTTCAGTTTTTCAGCTTCTGTGTAAGGATTTTTAAAAATTAAAGGAAAAAAAGAAAATGATGTACATTTTTAGCTTTTGTTAAAGCATTTATCCTTGTAAATAAGTCAAATTTAATTGAATGATATTTATTTTATTCTTTCAAGTATTTATTACACTAAGCATTTAAGTCTATTGTAGAAAACGAGCAAAGTTAAGTACATTTTATTTTTATAAATTAATGATTACATATGCACATCATCTCTATACACATGATAATTTAATTTTGTTAATGCAAGATTTTTAATCAAGTATTAGTAATGATACATTTCATGAGCACTCATTGTGTTTGTTATTTCTGATTTTATGATCAAGTGCTGTGTTCCTTATTTTTTCTTGGAATGTTGGCAGCTACACATTTATTTTTTAGTTTTTTTCCTCACCAATAAAAAAATATATTAAAAAAATTAAGTACATATTCTTTAGTTTGTTTTTCATTTTTTTTTTTTTTGGTAGTAATCTTTTATTTAAATGCTTTTCAACTTAAAAATTAAAGGTAAATTAACTGTGTAGCCCCCCCAAAAATCTGGCCAGTACAGCAGTGAAAAGAAAAGAAAAAAGAGTAAGAAAATCTGATGCACTTTCAGATTTCAAATATGCTCTAAAGTGCTACATAAAAGCGTATCATAATCCATGCGTTTTCCCTATTTCCATCCCTTATTCCATATTAAGTTGGAATGTGTATCATTATTCATGAATGTGCCGTATTTTTCTCCCTTGTTCCATAAAACACATCTTTTTAATCGAAATCTATTTTCAAATCGCCTACTAAAAGTGTTTTACAATTTCCACTTAGCATATTTCAACTGTACTTCACTGTTTTAAATACTATTTGGAATGTGCATCATAATCCATGACTGTGCAATGATTGACTTTCTCAGGTTGATTTCCCCTTTAATGCCAAAACTCCCACCAAGGTAGTGATAATTAGACATATGCAGTTAACAGGATAATTTTTTGTATTTTTGTGGCAACCTTAATTTAGAATTAAAATGGCAATTTAGAACAGCATGTAAGTACAGCATTTCATTACTTATTTATTTATTTTGGGTTGCCAATTTAAATAGTTTTAAAATAATTAAGCTTCTTCAAATTCCTTAACCTGTGCATTTATCACAAATTTGTTGACTTTATTTTTCATCTAGTTCTTTTGGGTAGAGCTGAAGCAAACCGCATGTATTCGGTACTAAGATACGGATAATCACTCAGACTCGAAGTAACGAATTGTTACTTTTCGGTTGATATCGTTACTCGTTTCGGATCGAGCAGCTTCGAACTTCGAATACAGACTTCCAGGCGAGGCGAACTAGGGGGGAAACGGGTTCCAGTAATCGAGTACTAATATCTTCTGTTTGTTACTGGATATCGGATCGCGGTTTCAAGGAGGAAAATGACTTTTGAGTGTGCATTTCGGATCGACCAGGTTCGAACTTCGAATACAAGACTGCAGGAGGAAGAAAATGAATTTCGGTATTTGAGTAATAGTATGTTCCGTTACTAGATACCGGAAGTATTATGGATTCTCGTTGTTTGAAGGGAAAAATCAGTTTCGGTATTTGAGTAGTAGTATGTTCTGGTTGCAATTCGTTTGTGCCGAGCCGAATGGTATCGTTTTGATGAGGTTTGGAAGAATCCGTATGTTTCGTTACAGTTATGGAGATGGATATACTATCTGCTGCTCTATTGATATGGGTCGTACAATGGGGGGATAGGATCCGGTGTATAGTGCGTTCTTATGCGCAGTTGAACTTTTTTTTGCAGGGGGGGAAGGGGGTGTTCTTATAATTGTAGAGGAGCAATACATATAAGAGAAGCATGTTAGTAAGGGGTGCTAATTTCAGGCTTTCTAACATTTTAGTACTAAATAGTGGTGCAATCAGAATTCTTTCTTTCAGGTTGGTTCCGAAGCAGGATTGCGAACTTAACTTTTTCTTTTTTTTTAGCTAGAATCGAAATATGAGTAATAAATAACAAATTATTTAAATACACCTTTAAAAAATATTTTTTTATAAAGTAAACGAATTCACACATTTTTATTATTTAAAATATTATTTGGAACTAAAAAAAATATTTAGCATGGAAACCTAAACACATTTTTTAAGTAATTGTTTAAAAAATATATAAAAAATTGGGAGCGACCCGGGATTTCTATGCCCACTCCTGCGTAAGCCACTGGTATTAAAATAATTCAATAAAGTTCAGTATGTTTCTAAAATGTCGGCGTTTAGGGGGCCATCTGCCCTATTTTATGGTACATTTTATTCCATGAACTCATGTAATACGCATAGTCCGGTGCAACGATTCTTTCTGTATGAAAGGAGTGATAATTTTTGTTTAAAGAATGCTCTCATATATGCACCCACAGAAGGGGCTAACCCCTTTCATCCCAAAAGTGCAGAAATAGAACTGGAAATATCTTAAAAATAGGTAATTCTCACTGAATTAAACAATTTTAATTTAAAATATGGTAATTTTTAATTTACTTCGAAAAATCGTCCAGCAAAAGAAGTTTTTGATATGAAATAAGAACTCACAAATAATAAAGATATTATGCTTGTAGAGACGCAAAGTAGTTGATATCACACTGAGATCCCCTACCCTGTGAATTTAATATATATGGCCCAATCCCTGGATCTCAGTATTCGAGAACCCGCTCCCAGAAAAAAACACGAGTCACAAGCTTTCCTTTACACTTTTTATGATAAGAGTGAACAGGTTAAACCAGCGTTCAGAATTTAAAAAAGGGGGGTTGAGAAAAAAAAAGAATGGCATATGTCTTTGGAAGATTTCTATGTGTACTCAGTAATTCGGATAATTTAGCATTGTATAAAACCATAAATGTGTATAAAAACAATCTGTAAATCAGAGAAAATAAGCTCTAAATACAACTTTGTACAACATCGCTAAAAAAAATTCTTTTTGGTTAGGTTTTGTTATGGGTTTATGTATGGGCGGCATATACCCATAACAACACTGTCCCGGATGTGTTGTTATGGGGCACATATAACACCCTATTACCGATTCTATTAGTAGTAACGAAAGTAACGAGTAACGAATACTTAGTAACGAATAGCGAACATCTAAGTAACAAATACATACGGATACTCATTTTGTCGTTACTTTTACAGCACTACTTTTGGGACCATTGAAACTTGTGCATAACGCCTAGAGACCCATGACTGCAAAGTGCGGCGATCTTTTAGGTTGGTGAGTGTGGGAGCATTAAAAAAGGAATCAATTATTGTTCCATAAAACTCATCTTTGTAATCGAAATCAATCTTAAAATCGCCTTCTGAAACTGTTTTACAATCTTCGCCAAGCATATTCCAACTATACTTCAAAAATTTTAATACTGTTTGGAATGGGCATCATAATCCATGAGTGTGCCGTGTTTGTCTTTCTTGTTCCATACAACATGTATTTGAAATTCGAAATCTACATTAAAATCGCCTACTAACACTATTTTACAATCTTCATTTGGCACGTTATAACTATGCTTTCCTAATTTCTAGCTAAATTCGGAAAAGATATTGCCAAACTTGGTTCAATTTTGAAGTTATTTTTTGGCAGTGAACATAGCGATCGATTATCAAAAATTGCAAACCTTGTGCGACTTTCAAGATTTTAACACCCCCCATCCCCCAATCTGCATTATCTGGCAAACAGATTTGAAAAGATCTTCCCATGACAGTTCATGTCCACAAAACCTGTCGAAAAACCTGGAATTGAAGGAAATAGCACCCTAGTGATAAAAAAAAAATGTAAAAAAAATGCATTATTATTTTTTAAATAGAACTTATCCAAGTTGTAACTCATTTTTCTTTCTTTCTTTCTTTTTTTTCTTTTTTTTTTTTTAAAGCATTAGTGTTATTTCCTTCAGTCCCAGATTTTTGTCTACACAATTTTGTAGACATGAACTGTTAGGTGAAGTTCTTGTGAAATGTTTTTGCCAGACAACATTGAGGTGGGAAAG
Source organism: Cheiracanthium punctorium (assembly GCA_038373885.1). Lineage (NCBI taxonomy): Eukaryota > Metazoa > Arthropoda > Arachnida > Araneae > Cheiracanthiidae > Cheiracanthium > Cheiracanthium punctorium. The sequence continues at coordinate 338,714 of JAWZYV010000630.1, read as the reverse complement.
AATAAAATGTTGAAGGTCACACAAGGTTATAGATTTCAATTCCAAATAAGTGTTTTATGGAACAAGAAAAACAAACACGGCACACTCATGGATTATGATGCCCCTTCCAAACAGTATTTAGAATTTTGAGGTCTAGTTAAGTTATGCTTGGCAGTGATTGTAAAACAGTTTCAGTAGGCGATTTTAAGATAGATTTCGATTCCAAAGATGTGTTTTTATGGAAAAGAAAGAGTTGATTCCTATTTCAATGCCCCCGCTCTCTCCAACCTGAAAAAATTGCCTCACCTTGGTGAGCTTTGGAACTAGTTTCAACACTCCCAAAAGAACTAGATGAAACCTAAAGTGAACAAATTAGCGATAAATGCACCAGTTAAAGAATTTGAAGACACTTAATTATTAAAACTACGTTAATTGGAAACCTTAAATAAATAAATTAGTAATGAAATGCTGTACTTACATGTTGTCCCAAATCATCATTTTAATTCAGAATTACGGTTGCCACATAAATACAAAATGTTGTCGTGGTAACTGCATATGTTTAATTATCCCCACCTTGACAAGAGTCGGAGTGTTAAAGTAAAAATCAACCCAAGAAAGAGAAACACGGCACACTCATGGATTAAGATGCAAATTTCAAATAGTATTTAAAACAATTGAAGTACAATTAGGGTTATGCAATTTCTCGGCAAATATGAAAGATACTGGCAAGCTGGGTCCAGTTTTGGAGACTTATTTTTTTATGCAAAACTTGGCGATGAATCACCGAAAATGGCAAATCTGTGTGACTTTTCACATTTAATCTGGCAACCCTTAAAAAGTGATTCGCCCTTTCACTAGGTAGACAAAATTTTTTGTCTGAAATTAACAGTACTCAAGAGCTATAAAATATGGGGGGGAAAATCTTGTTTTGTAAAAAACTACACCTTTTTATAAATTTATGTGCGATGCTTTTTAATGCAAGATTATTATAGCTATCTTCATTTTCCTTCGATGTATGATGACAAGTATGAAAATAACGTTTTGGCCTCTTACACGAGTTTGGATGCGAATTCTCAAAAACCCTGAAAATTATTTTAGGTATTTCTCTTAGTTACATTTTACAGCAAGAATTTTATGGCCTTTTTTTTTTTTTTTTTTTTTTTTCTTTCTTTTTGAGATATGAAGGAAAACATGAAAAAACATTTTAGACCACCATTTGGGTGCGAATTCTAAGAACCCTGAAAGCAAATTTTAGGCATTTTTGTTAGTTGCATTTTTAAAGTAAGATGGCTGTTTTTATGACGGTCTATTTTTTCCCTCTGAGATGTGAACAGATAGTTAAAGAACGTTTTAGACCCTTACCCCTGTTTGGAAGCGAATGCAAAAATACTCTAAAAAATATTTTTAGGTACTTATGTTAGATACATGTTAAAGCAAGAATTTAACTGCTATATCTTTTTTCCTCTCAGATATTAAGGGAAATCTGAAAAGAACATTAAAGAAAGTTCTAGACCCTTATCCCCTTTTGTGTTTGAATTCTAAAAAAATCCTGAAATTGATTTTTAGGTACTTCTGTTAATTGCATTTCAAAGGAAGAATTTTATGGCTGTCTATTTTTTCCTCTGAGATATGAAGGAAGTGTAAAAATAACGTTTTAGTTCTTATCCTCTTTTGGGTGTGAAGTCTACAAAACCATTAAAGTGACATTTTAAATCAAGAATTTTATATGGCTATCTTGTTTTTCCCTCTGAGATATGAAGGGAAATTTGAAAAGAACATTTTGGGCCATTTATCCCCATTTGGGTAAGAATTCTAAGAAACCCTGAAAATAATTTTTACGCATTTTTGTGTTAGTTACATTTCAAAGCAAGAATTTTACGGTTATCTCTTCTTTCCTCTGAGATATGAAGGTAAAAAGAACATTTTGGCTCCCTTATGCCATTCGGGTGCGAATTCTAAAATACTCTGAAATTGATTTTTGGGTATTTTTGTTAGTTATATTTTAAAGCAAGAATTTTATTTCTGTCTCCTCTTTCTTCTGAGATATGAAGGGAAATGTGAAAAGAATGTTTTTGGCCACCCCTGTCTGGGTTCGAATTTTTAAAAATTGCTTCTTAAATGACGCCTTGGGCACAAAAGCTATTAGTTCCTAAAATTTCATGTCTACAGTATATTTGGCTGGGCAATGATCGTCAGTGAGTCAGGACATCTTCCTTTATATATAGAGATTTATGGAGATGTACTCTTTGACAAAAGAACTTCGATGAAGTTAAATATGAGAAATACTTATTTAATTTACACTGATAAGCTAAATGTAGTAGCTAATTTTTAGCTAGCCTATGAGCATCAAACTTAAAAATTTAATAAATTATGGTCAAATTTCAACCCCTGGAAAATCACTAGTTCAAATTATAACAGTATAGTACTGATTTTGTTCATTGTTCCTAATTTAGTCCTGAATCTGAAAAATATCTTTCGATTTGTACTTAATTTATATTTTCTTAATATAAGAATTTCCTCTTAGTCATTGGTGTCACAATAGTGGAATAACAGAAGTGATTAAGACATTTACCAGGGATGCCACTTTTCTGCCGATTGGTGGATTTCTGCTTTTTATATTTAATTTATTTATTTGTTAATCATTTTCCATCGGCAGCAGGATTTTTCTAAAAATTCCATGGTGCTTGTTTTTCCCCTTTCTTCCCAGCAGTAATTAAGTATTAATTTCCAGCGTCTCTCAATTTCAATCTTTTTCCATCTGTCTTGAAAATTAGTATTTTTCCTTTAGCATTCCTTTATTTAAATCTCCAATGCTGTAAGAATAAAAATTAACTCCTATTTCAAATTTAAATTATTTATTTAAAAAAAACCAGTAAAGGAAAAACGCAAAATAGAGCAGGTTCAGACATAAATTAAAATGTGAAATAGTTAAAGTTGAAACAAAAAATGTTTTGTCATTGAGAAATAAAATATTTATGAAAACAAACAAAAAATGAACTAAATGTTTCTTCTCCATACATTATATTTTTCTAAAATAAGCTCCACTTATTTGCTTTATTTGTGTGGGATTTCTTCTTTTTCCACTATTTTTGTTTATTCACACAGTTTCCTCTTTTTTGCTATTTTATGAGTGGCATCTCTGATTTACACATAGTTCTTTTTTTCTATTTTTTAAATGTATGACCGGTTATAAAATTTATGGCATAAAGTAACTTAATGCTATAAGAAAACTTTCTCTGATTGGCAGTATTGTACTTCAGTGTTTTAGAGCTCGACAGCGTGAGAATCTAACAATTTTTTCTTTATTCTCCCATTAAAAAATTATTACTGTGAGAATTTTGTGCATCTTACAAAACTGTTGCATTCTGTGCAAAATTTTTGCGTTTTGAAAAATTCAGGCACTTTAAAAAAAAACAGTGTTGTGACTGGTCAAGGAGAACAGGGAAAATCTGGAAAAGTTAGGAAATTTCATTTTGACAAAAAAAGTCAGGGAGTAGGCAAGAGAAATTCCCAATTTTAGCTGAAAACCTACAAAATCACATGTGACCTGTAAAAATATCAGAAATCTATTTGTAAGCTTAACCTTACTTTGGGAATCTGGAAATATGAAAGAAGGTATGCAAAGTTGATATCATAAATGCAAAAAATAGCCTGAATTTTTATCGCAAAAAGGTCTGGAAAACCTGAAAAGTCAGGGAATTCAATTGAGTAGCAATCCTGAAAAAAAGTTGCACTTGCTTCCATTTTTCATAAAGTGGTCATATCAAAATTTGAAGTTTACCCGAAGTAGGAGTAACTAACCGTCTATAACCCAAATGTATAGTAAGAAATTCTCACCCTATTTTTAAGAAATATCAATCAATTTTGGGCAAAGGGTGAGAAATTATCTCCCACTTTTTCCCCCGTATTGAAAACTCTGTGCTTAAGTCAATACCACATTGATCAAATAGTTTGAAACACCCATTATATTGACAAGTGGAAAATGGTATGGTAACCATACCCAACAAAAGATTTATCGTGATAGTAAATAATTTAGCCACATATTAATGTTATTTGTTTTACATATTAACATGTGTACGAAGTCTTTTTCTAACTTGTACGAAGTCATTTTCTTAATCAAAGAATATTTATCAGGCTATGTCTGTCCAGGTCAGATTTTATTCTTAAGTAGATTCTGTTAAATTCTATTTAAAAAATTGTGAGATATCTGTATATCTGTATTGTATTGCTTTTTGAGTTGTGAATAATTAAAAATCTTTTTTAGATAAAAGAAGTATATTTTTAATATCATCCTCTGAAATGCATGCTATGTATGAGTTTGTTGCTCCAACTGCATCTGAGAAAAAAATGTAAGTATTTTTAAAAGCATCTATTATTTTTATTATTAAAACTTAACATTTTGTCAGTATTTGAAGAACTAATTTATAACAGTTTTAAGCTGTCCAATCATTTTCAGTGTTAATAAAAAGAATAATTCCTCTGAAAAAAAAAAACTAATTTGTTGATTAATTTGTGTTCAAATTAATGTTTAGAATTATGGACCTTTGAGCCTCTATTAACAAACTAACTCCCCCCCCCCCCTTCCCCCCCAAAAAAGAAGAGAAAAAAAACATGGGGGATGGAGGCTAGAAAAATTGCTAGCTTTTTTAGTTCACAAAAATTAGGTTTGTTTTATTCAGAATTTCTGTATGTTCAAGATTCTGTGAAACTATTCTGTAGAGAATTTTGTTAAATAGAAACTCCTTTTAGAAAGATCACTGTTAGTATATTCATGTCAACAATTAATGAGTCAAATCAGTAGTCTTTTAGTTGGAAATAGCTATTTACATCATGCTTTTCATTCTTGTGTGTATGTTTATTGTCTGTTCTTTTGTAGATGGTGTCAGCATTTGACTAAAGCAGTGGAGCAAAAGACTCAAAGTGGCAATTTACTTAAAATGCATCAGGAACCTGTGGTGCCGGTCACACCAGATCCCGTTGCAACCAGTGAAGAAGCTCCTGAGGAGTCTGAAGTTGAATCGAAAGAGTATGTAGTGTAAATATAAATGAAATTAAGCTATTCATGCACTTAATAATGATTGTAAGTAATAGAAAAATTGCAAGGAAAATTCAAACGTCAAAAAGCTATTCCTCTAAACATTTTTTAACTGTCAAATCTGTTATGAAACTATTATAATGTATCATAATCCCTGGTCTTTAGCACATAAGGCACATTTGGGCAACCTCTAGCTGGATGTGGTCCACAAAGGCTTTTGATCTGCCCCGTGAAACATATCAAAACCCATTATAAACCATTCAAAATCCCATATAACCAATTATATGGCCTGTGACTCCGTTAACATTATAAAGTTTGGCCTGCGACTCTAATAACATCCTTAAATTTGGCCAGCATCTTTCCAAAGGTTGCTCATATCTGACTTAAGATTTACTGTGAATTATGTTAGAATTTACAAAAAGCATCAGCATGAAATAGAAAAGAAGCAAAGTACCTCTTTCAATGGCAACACTTTATACAATGAAAACAGAACCATTTCATGGGAAGTTTATTTTATGGGTCTGGAAAAATGATAATGTAAAATTGAAGGTGTGTAAAATGATTATTGTCGTGTCATCAATGTAGGTTTTGTAACTTGTTTTTGAATAACTTTAAAGAAAGTTATATTGCGAGATTATTTTAAAGCTGTTTTTATGTGTGTACTGCATACTAGGGATGCAATGGATATCAACATACATATAGCAAACATAGTGTATCCAGCCGGATATGCCGAATAATTGGCAGTAGCCAGATATTACAAATATCCGGCAGAACATCCGGCCTAAAATTATATACTGAGAATAACATAAATAAACATTATAAATGAATAAATTAAAAAACTGCAATAATAAAAAATGCAAAAAATAACATTTTGTGAAAATATTTTGTTTTCAATACTTTTTTTAATGTATTTTTTATCATATATAGAAAATGGGGAAAAAAATTAAGCATTCCTATCTTTTTTTAAGATAAAAGTAAATTATTACTGGAAGAAATTATTGTACAAAAACACTGTTTTTCAATCATTGTAAGAATACGATTACCTTTTTTTCCACCATAAATTGACCATGCTTATTTATGAGAATAGTGTACTTGCTGTAGTACTGCTGGTTGGTGAGAAAATGTCTCCACTCCCCAATTTTGATTAAGTAAGGAAATTTGTTACATTGATTTTCCAATAGTTGAATGGAGATATCTTTCTTTTAAGAACTGATCTTTTAAGTTATTTATCCAACTCCTGAGGGAGAACATTGTTATTTGTATGACTTTAATTGCAGTAAAACTGGTACTAAATTCATAGAAACAATCGCAAAAAGATTTCTGATTTGAAACTAAATGAATGAGAAACTAATGAGAAAATTTAAAGAAAAAAGTAATGGCTCAATGATCTAAGAAAACTAATGAAAATAAAACAAAAAAGAAGAAAACATACTGCCACCAGATAACCGGATATCCGGCTGAAAGTCTGCCATATATTCAATATCCGGTATCTGGCCAAATTGATATCCATGACATTACTACTGCCTACATCAATTTTGAACTTTTAATTTGTGTAAATCACAGCTTATCTGTTTTATGTTGATTTGTGAATTAACATTGAATCTGAGAACAGAAATATTGTAAGGATTGTTTTCTTCTCAAGGGGAAATTATCTCTTTCATTTTTTATTGTGGAATATAAATTTAGGTTTATGAAAGCAACAATAAAATTGTCTGCCCCCCCCCCCCCCCCCCACACACACACAAAAAAAAAAAAAAAAAGAAAAAAAGAAAAAGAGGTTTTCTTTACATTTTTAAAATTTACTTTCTTTGAACCAATTTTGGTATCCTTCTCTCTCTTTCATTTTTAACCAGTAAAGAATAAAATATTGAATGTGTTTTTATTAAATTAAAATTTAAAGCATCTTTAAATGTCAAGCATGTTAAATGCCAGCCGTTTTATGGTTACATTGGTTCTGCCTCAAAATATCCTTTTGAGCTATCCCAACTATTTAACAGAATGTCAGTGACAAAAAAAGGTAAGAAATTAACTTAAATTTTATTTTAAATTTAAGAAATGTGAAAATAGACACGATTTCATCTTTAAAATTAATTGGAGCATCAGGAATATCTTTGTGAGAGCTTTTTGTTGTGTATTAATTGCTGTATTGCATCATTATTTATACTTCTTTTGTGCAAGTACTGGAAAGTACTATAATTTTTTAATGGCTTATTGCAAACTTTAATTCTATTCTTTTTCTATTGTTAAAATGCTTAGTTTTCTTTTGCAGCCTTTATAATAATGGTGTTAAACTTACAGGCCTGAGAGTACAGCTGAGTCAGCTCCTAATGCATCTGCTGAAGATTCCAAAACATATCAAGCTGATAATCCTCCAGAGACATCTCAGCCTCCTGCAGAACCTGAGTTACCTCCTCCAAGTGTGCCACCTGATGAAACTCCCCAAAGAGCCAGGCGTGTCATTGCGGATGATGATGGTGGTGAGTCTGATAAAGAGCCAAGCTCACAAAAAAGACTTCAGCGAATAGAAATACTACAGATAACTGAGGCTCCACAACTTATTGAACCAAGTGAAGTCATTGTTAGTAGTGGTGCCATTTATGAAACAGCTGAGCCTGTTTTAACACCCGTTGGTAAATGGCTTTCTGCTTTGCATGTTGGATGAAAAAAGTTATTAGTTAGTTTAGGTAGTTTAATAGTTACAGTAATGCATTGTTGGTTATCATAATATAATATGAGAAAATATTGAAAGAAGAGTGTAACCAACTCTGGAGTTGAACCCGAACCAAATACCTGGTATGTCAGGCACACAACCCAATCACCAATCTCACTACAAATAAACCTGAATTCTTTATAAATAAGTAAAATATATAGCAAGGTTAAAAGTTTTATATTGTTCAGCAAATCTTAAATGCGAATATTCATAACCTGTTAAAATCAGAGTAAAAGCAAGTAAAATATTCAGTTTAATTGATGTAACACATTTGGGAGGAGGAAAAAAATGTTTATCAACCACCGAATTGTGAAATTTAAATCTGGCCAAAAGCCGCAACAGCTGTTACATTTTTCATAAACAAGCCTTTTTTGAATGTATTTACCTTTCAGTACCTGTTTTGCACCAGACCATTATGAGACCACATACAAAAGGTAGTTCAAGCATGTCTGACCTCTAACCTTCCAAACCAGTATCAGTTTGCTCAAAAAAGTTTGTATGTGAAACGTGTAGTTGTTCAATGCCAACAACCGTTAACTGGTATAAATAAGAGTTTGAGAATTTAAGATATTTCATAAACTGTAAAAGAGAAATAAAAGGTACAAACTGATAAAATTTTCAATTTCTAATGATCTTTCCAGTGATGTAACATGTATGTAGTTTCATAGAGTAAAGGGGAGGAGGGATGGCGGGACACAATCAAATTTAACTGTAATGGCTGACATATGTCAGTATGGTCAGAGAGTATGTTAATTGCACCTAGTCTTTGAATTTTTTGTTTTTTGTAATAATAATAACATAATATGCTTACATTTAGTAAAGCTACTTGAAATAAAAGTTCTTTCTTAACAAGTGTTGTTATTTTATTAGACGGTACTTAAGCATCATAAGTGCTCCCACAATAACACGGATAGTCACCAAAGAGTCACTGTGACATCACATTCATCAAAGGACTGTCACAAACAATTCACATAAGAGTGATGTGAACTCTACTGTGTTTACTCTGAGGCTTTATTTGTGACCAGTCACCAGCTGATGTCAATGTGAAGTGAACTTGTGACTGCTGTGTGACCAGTCACTGATGTTAATACCATTGTGAAGTATACTGTTGTGATTTCAAAATGACATCACAATTCCCATTTTGTTGTGACCTTGTAAACAAACTTACGAAGTCAAAACCTTTTACTAACATTTTTTCAGTAATTCCATTTGTTCGACATTTAATGAATCTAAAAATGATAACGAGTTATTTAATGAAATCCTGTGGCTGTGAAGTAATGGAATTTAGTTGAATTTGTTAATTTTAAAAATAAATTATTTCATTTAAACAATATTATTTATATAAAAGATGTTGTTCCAATAAATGTTGAGTTTAGAGTTGTAACCACAGTCTGTTTGTGAGGGTTTGTGAGAGTCACAGTCTGTTTGTGAGGGATAATGGAGTTACAATTTATCCATTATAGTCAGGGCATGGCTGCTGGGCTGCGGCCAGCAGTAAAATATGTAATTCCATATGAAGAAAATTATGATATTATGTTTTCGTGGATAAATTTGAAAATTTTGCTTTATATTCCCATGGATTATTATTTGAAAGTCCCCTTGGGAAATTTGAGATTAAACTACAAGTCTAAAACAATTTTTTTTTTTTTTTCAAATGTATGTTTTTCTTACTGCAAAGACTGCATCAATTTATGAATTTCACTTTATTTTCTGTTTTCTAATTTGTATTTAATTTTTGTAGGCAAACCTTTTTAGATTGCACCCCCTCCCTCATTTGCTATATATTATTAAATAAATAAATCATAATATTAAGTGTACTAGAAGTTAATGTAATCGTTTTTAACAATGACTTCAAATGAATAACCTTTAAACAAAGTTTTTAACTACAAACATGTTGTGCCTAAATAATGGATCCATATTTGTTACATTAGTATTATTTGTTTAGTTAAAAACATGCACGGAGATACCTTAGTATAAAGTTAAAAGCCTTAAAAACTCCGTTGAAAGTTTAAAAACAAACCATTAGCACTTTCGGTAGCACTAAGCCGCTGCCATCTTCAAACTTCAACAGTTATAGTTTAAAACGGGATGCGTTAGAAATAACTCGAGGGCGCTGTCAACGACACGGCGCATGCACAGATAGAAGATAAATGGATCAAAATGCTGGAACTGGGAGCAATCTCACCAGTTTGAAGATGACAGCAGCCTAGTGTTGCCGAAAACGCTAATGGTTTGTTTTTAAACTTTCAACAGAGTTTTTAAGGCTTTTAACTATATTTTAACTTTATAGTATTATTTGTTCCAGTAGTTTCAGATAAGTAAAATATTGACATACACAGGAACAACATTACCAGTCCCTCCAATATGTTAAAAATTTGTGAATAAATAATAACTAAGGCTTTTGATGTAACCACTTTTTCTATTTAGTTGTTAAAATCTCCGTGAATCGATACCAGAAAGAAAAATTTTAATCTACATTGATTATTCTCAGCATATGTTTTTATAAAATATAAGATGGAATTGTTCTCTTTTTATGTGAAAGATACTGGCTAGATTTTTAAAAATCTAAATTATTGCATTTTGTTTCAGAAAAGCTACGGCGTAAAGATATAGAAATTGTGAATGCAATAGAAGAAAAAGAAAAAATACTAGCTGAGATGTTCCAAGTTCCTTTACAAGATTTTAAAGCATCTAAAGAGGTAAACTGAATCTTAATTTTATAATGACTTATTTTTATGTGCTTTTGTTGTATACCTAATCCAAAGGAAGTTACTTTATTTGCAGGGATTTGAAAATTATTATAAATCTAGAAGATGAACCCCATTATGGAGGCAATTACAACGGGCTCTAGAAAAAACATTAGACAAAAATATGTCTACAATTAATATATTCAATCGTCCTCCACTTAAAATAAATAACTTCATATTCAATTTTTATTATACATTCAAATTGAATTTCATGCTCTGCAAACATGTGGAAAGTTTTCGCATTCGAACAATTTCATTTTGTGGGAACAGCCCCTCATATATGTCAATGCTTCATGCACAAGGAATCATTTCACAAATAAATTGGGAAATCTAGAAAAACTATTAAATGAATTGGAATCACAGTTTTCTCTTCAAAGCCTGATAACCGTGACTTCAGTATGCGTGATTATCACCTGAGAAACCCAATTTTCTTATGCAAACAATTAAATTTTTTTACTCTTAAAAATAAAAGGGAGCTGAAAATAGCAAAAAATCACTTTAAAATTAGGGAATTGGCGGATTTTCTAATTTTTAAAGTAGTGCAGATTGTTTTCTATATTTTTACACCTAATTATGGAAAATTTCAAATGGATCTTGCCAAAACAGTGTAGATTTTACTAAGCTTTTTGTGCTTAAATTTTTAATCTTTTTGGAGTAATTGTGGTAAAAGTTTTATCTTGAAGTGGTTACCACGAATTGTTACAGAATCAGTGTAACTATATAGTAGGATGTTTATAAATTATTTTTAACCTTCTGTTTGTGACACGCATCACTAGTACTCTTTCCCTTTAATTGTGGTACTATTTTAAAGAAATTTTTATTTATAAGTTGTTTAGCTTTATAATTCTAAAAAAAATATTAAATATACAACAATTAACTATTAAATTAAATTAAAGTTTACTTCACTTTCAAAAACCAGAAACACCTCGGAGATGCAACATGACTAACCATGTTGGAAAGAAGCGCACAACTAACAGACGGCTAAATAATTATCAAATTCAAGCAATTCAATGAATGTATTATAAAATATTTACACAAATGTTTAGATTTTTTTTCTTTCATTTTCTGATGATTTTATTACAGTATTATTTACTTTAAATACCTGATGTGTAATTATTATTACATGGTATATATACATTTATTGATTCAGATACCTCACAACTTACCCATTTTGTACAAATAAATGAATTTACCAGATGACCTGCTCTAAAGTGAAATTAATAAAATTATTAACTTTGTATGTAACACACAGGATAGTATTAAAATGTCATTTGATTTTGTAGGCTGTAATTTAGACTAAAATTGAGTGCATTGTGTTGCATGTAAATTTGTTTATTGACTGTTAAATTGCCTTTTGTTAACATTGAGAAATGGAGATTTCTTGCAAAATTAGTATACTATTGCCAAACTAAGGCCTGTGTTTTGAGACTCCAAATCTGATGGTTAGTTGCTGAAAGTTGCTAAACTTGGCAATTATTTTATGAGGTTTTGGTCATTGCCCCTATGTAGTTCATTTTTTTCAGGTTGACAATAAAAAACACATGGAAAAGGAGTAGACAATTCTAAATCAAGTGACAAAACACAGCACATTAAACACCACTTGATTGCACAAATCTCTAATTTTTGTTTTTCTTTCAAATTATTTTTTAAAATTCATTTCATATCTCCCCCCCCCCCCTTCTACTCATGTTTATGTTTAAATTTGTGCTTTAAAAAACAAATCCACTAAAGGTCACACAGTTTGAAGCAGAATCTTTAGCTAGGGCACTGAGTGCATGCTTGCAAGTTGTGGAGTGTTTAGTAGTCTATGCTGTGTGGTGGAGCAATTTACTTGTTTATCACATTGTGTATAGATTATGGAATTATTTTGTGTGCATCTTATATTGTCTTTTGAAGTTATTCTATGTATTTTTTGTTCTGTTAGAGAAACACTGATCAATGATTCTTTAAATTTCATTACTTTGCATTCATGTTTTATACTTACAATAATCCTGTTAGAAACAAGAGTCCATTTTTAGCATCAAAAAGTATCTGGAGCATTAAAAGCTTAATCAAGGTATTTTGATACCTATAATACCAATACTAAAGTAAATTGAAATTTTTATTGGTAAAATTCTACAAAGTTTGTTTACAGAAAAAGTTTATGCTTTACAAATTAGAAGACACAATAAAATAATTGTTTTCATAGTGTGACATAATATTTCAGAAGTAGAACTTAGACCTAAATGATAACATTTTATTGTGTTGAAATAAGGCTGTGTGAAAATCAATAGTTTAACCTGCAGAGTGTGAAGTTCTTTGAAGTGCTTCACTCTCTGCAGGTCAGACTATTGACTTTCAAAATGCCTTATTTTGACAGTAAAATTTGATCATTTAGGTTTTAGGTAAGTTTTACCTCTGAAATAACATGTCACACAGCATATTTCTGAAATGTCATATATGACACTAACTTAATTTTTTGTCAGAATTTTGCACTCTCATTTTTTATAAGCTGGGGTAAATAATTTTGCCAGGCGTCAGATGATTATTTTAGATTATTTCACTGCAAATATCTCCAATTCTGTGTTTGGAATACATTTGTTTCTTACAAAGAATATGTATGCAGCTAGTAGTAATACTAAAAGAAATATTTTTTGGTATTATAATTTTATGATAATTTTCAAAACTTATGAAAGGAAATTAATATGGGATAAATAAGCACTCACTAGTTTCATAAATTTGATCATCATTTGATTCTATTAAGTCCTTTGTATTATTGTTCATGTTTTAAAGAAATTAATATTTGAAATGTTACAAAATTCCATTTAAATTGCTCTAAGTAATTTTCAGTGGCATGCTATTGTTAACATAACTTTTTTTTTTTTTTTTTTTAGATTTTTCTTGATATGAAAGAAGCTACCGCAACAGATTTAATTAGACATGCTGTTCATCAAGGTAAAATGTTAAACTTGTTTTTTTTCCCATGGGAATTATTTGCTTATGAGTACAGTAAAATTAGACAGTTACCTATTCAGGGTGTCTACCGGTCAGAAAAACAAGGAAAGTTTAGAAAATGCTAGGAAAATAGAAACAGGCCAGGAAAGTCTAGACAAAGCCTAGAAAATGCAAAATCAGTCAGGAAAATTCTCCAAAATTATAAATTTTCCTTTGCCTAAAAATTTCTTGTCAATTTAAAAAAAAAAAAAAAAATCTCTTTTGAGTTCAGAGAAGGATGCTAATAGATTTATGTTTAAGTAGAATGAACGATTCCGAATGTTCTTGGGGTATGTGATGTTCATACCTGTTTTACATTCTGTGGTGAGGTGAGGTGTGACAGAAAAGCCAAAAAGCTATTTATGACCAGTGATGAAATATAGGAATTTTCACTAGTATTTCTAGTTCTCTTGCAGATTAAAGTGTAGTAGACTAAAAGATAACACTTTATGTTTGAAATTGGACGTCTGCATTTAATATTGTCATTTAGATATATGACATAAGTACCACCTGTAACACAAGTAGTATTGGTCGCTATTATTGAAATCTGAACTAACTATAGTATCTTACTTGAAACAAACTCATAGTAATTTTTTTTTCTATCTAACTTAAGTACATCAATAATTGTATTACAATTGAAAATTTATTTCAAGTAAGTTGTAGAAAAATATTACAATCTAAAAAGGGGGTTATACTGTTGAGGAATTTCCCAAAGTAAACTGCATCTATGGTCAATTTTTTTTTTCTTTCCGGAAGCTACCAAACGTCTGGAAAAAGTCAGGATATTGACTTTCATAAATTTAGTAGACATCTTGCTATTACAGTCAAACTTGCTTATAATGAGCACTAAGGGATTGGTGATATTTGCTCGTTATACCCGGGTGCTCGTAAGCACACTGAAACTGTCAATCGATTTTTGGAGAGCTTGCCTCCGACGCACTTTTCACCCTTGAACTTAAAAACCTGTTGTGGGGTTACGTTGTAGAAAATTCCTGTCTCATCAGCATTTTAAATGTAGTCTTTAGTGTATCCTACTTTGATGACTGGCCACTTTTCACTTATCCATGTTGTTGTGGCATAAATATGCAGACTTTGCTTCACCAGAAAATTTTCCAAACGTTATCCCATGTCTGTTCTTGAATTGATCAAGCCGTCCATTCGAACATACAAATCCAGAATAGCCGAATTGTTCCGCAAATTTTTCTGCTGTAACTTTTGAAAGTGGACCACTTACAGGAAAATCTGCACTACGTTGCATCTTCATCCACTTTAAAAGAGCTTCATCCAAATCCTCTTTAGCACATTTCTTCACATGTTTACTGTCATTCTTAATTTTGATCAAACACAGCCATTAGTTTTCCTTTGTTCTTTAACAGTGTTGAGACTTTAGAAGAAGATAAATTAAATTATACTTTTTACAGATTTCAGAATTTTTGTATGCAACTCCTGTAAAATCCTTACTTTTTTATCAAGAGATAGTTTTACGCATCGACATCACAAGATAAAATTTGGCAAGCTGTATCAGTGCATATCATAGCATACAGTACATTAGAATGTTGTGGTAATTAGTGGAAAGTTGAGGAAAATTTGCGAAAGCTGTGGAAATGAGAGAGCCATTCAATTCCTCCATGAGTCTTACTTGCTGTGAATGTGTTAGCTGTAAGAGCTGTATACCTCTGTGTTGAAGCACCGCTGTTTCATTTGTTTTGCAAAACTAATTTTGAAAGATGTTTGTGAATTCTTCATTGTTGTATGCTGAAGAGCATGTGAGAGTTCTGCACGATAATTTCTACTGAGATTTTAGACTGGAAGGATTTTATTTTATGAGAAATAGCAGCATTTGAGAAATCCTCCATGATGAATTGATGGTTACAAAATGTGTTAATTGCTTGTTTCTATCAACTTTGTACTGATTGTTTGTGAAATTCGTAAAACTAATAAAATTTGTGTTTCATAATGTTATTTCTCTCTGTTCTACTTTTGAAATTTTTTATTTTTCACTGTCCCTTAAGCAGGGTGTTCACTGGTGACTAAAAAGGGACTTTTTTGAACGAAAAACATCATTTTCATACTATTTTCAAGTTTTTGGCTGCTTGAACCTTACTCCAAGCAACTAATTTGAAAATGAGATTTTGGTTTTTGTCAATTTTCGCCTTTGTTTTTCAAAGTTTACACGAATATCCCTTAAAAAAGTCCTTCGACCAAGCCAAATTTTCAAACACTTTTGTTTTCCCTTGCTTTTCCAAACAATCATTGCAATGTGAAAACTGAACTCTGTCTTCCTTATTTAAACTTACTCAGATGGTACTTAGCTCTCACCAGCAGAGCATAGTTAAATCCACATTCAAGTTATCGGAAATCTGCCAACTCATAAAATTAAATAATGTTATTGTAAAACTGATTGTTTTCTTAATAATGTATGTGCTTGTATGTGTTTTGAACTGATTAAAAAAATGCACTATATACTTTGTTATATAATGCATGGAGTTTTATAATTTTATTCATTCCTTCTTAAATGAAGATAAATGATGTATGTTTATTTTTCTTTACTACAAAATCATGCAAAAATATTTGGCAACTCAAATTAAGAAAATGGCTACTAAACTGGCAACTTTAAGTTGGTGAGGCTACTAATGCTACTATTTTTCCCTCCTGAGATTGGTGGACACCCTGCTTAAGTAGTGGCATTAAGGTTTCTGAAGGACAGTGATCAGTAAAATTGATTAAATATAGTGGTGTCCCTTAAGAGATTTTACCATATTTCTTTATCTGTTGCAACTAATAAATACTATAATTGTTGCTATTAAGTGTTCTATGTGTGCTCTATGCTATTAAGTGTTTCTATAAAATAGCAAAAAGAACTAATTTGTAATTTCTTGTTTTTGTGTAGCTAGTGTACATGTATGTCCAAATATTAACACAACTTTAAATGGATTGCTTTTGATGAATTTGTTTGTCATTTACCAAGAGTAGAAAATTGTTTTGTAATTTTAAATATTAATTTGATAGCAATTTAATTAAATGGCCTTTATTGTCTGATGATTTAATTTTTGTATTCTATTAACATTAGATGTGAAATTTTGATCTTAATGCATTTTTAGAATTTCCATTTTAAAACTGTATATAATATGGAAAATACTTATATTTCAGCCAATGTCTTGTCATCATTGATAAATGATGGCCTGAATGTTGTTGAAGATACACATGTTTTAGAAGCTGCTGGTAAAATTATTATTTATTTTTATTTATTTAAATTTAAACAGGGTTCATATGCCGCAGGAAAACCTGGAGAAACTAGAAAATTGAAAGAATTAAAAATTAGTTCATAAAAATAGGGGAATGAAAAATTTAATTATTCTTTAAAATCCTGGAAAATCCAGCCTAGAAAATTAAAATTTGGATGCCCTACTCTCTCTCTATATATAACCAATAAGTAAAACACAAAATATACTGCAAATGTGACATACCCCGCATGGAAAAATATATAACAGCAGAAGCAAGAATTACAAACCACAAGTGTGTGTGTGTGTGTGTGGGGGGGGGGTGCTGAGCCAAAGAAAGTACAATTAAACAATGTGATAACAGAATGGAACGGAAATTATAACCACTGCCACCATCATCAGGAGCCATAACCAGTAGATTATAAATTTGTTTTCAGGTATACTTAGTTGGCTGTTGGCTAGAGTGCTTTACTAATTGGAATTTTAACTCTGAATTAAAAACAAAATTTAAACAAACAAACTAAAAATAATAACTTTTGTATCATATTACAAGTTTAAGTATTTTTTATTTAAAAGCTTTAAAATGTGAAATACTTCATTGCTTATGTGTAGGATTGGTGGATTTTTAAATTAGTACTGAGGAATACAAAATTATTTACCCATAGCTTTGTGTATTGACACTATCAGAAATTTATCCTGCATTGTCAATCATTGAAGTAGTCTTAAAAAGTCTCATTTTATCCCTGTAAAGCTCTTGCATAATTTTTTATTTTTATAGTCAGAATTAAGTATGGAACCATGTTTGATATAAATATAATGTGTTACTTATTCTAGAGAGAAATAAAAAAGCATACTTTTGATTATTATCTTGCTGTAGTTATGTAATTATCTTAGAGTGGGGCATGTATATAACATATCAATAGGAAATAGTCACTCAGTACTTATGGTTATTTTTGTGATAACTTGAAAATTCTTTCAAAATGTCTAGAAAACTGAGGGAATTTAGTTTCAAAAAATAAGTGCGAGCCATGTGAGCCCTGTTTAAACACTTTTTAAAATTTCAACGTTATAATGTTGGTTTAAAATGAGTATGAACAAGGGTTGTTACATTTTTGCCCAAATATATATAAGTAATACCCCCCCCCCCCAAAAAAAAAGACCGCTTGAATGGGAAAAAAAAAACTTCCCCCCTCCCCCCCTTTCAAAATTTCAACTTTAGTTACGTAGCTAATTCATTGCTTAATATCAGTACACCACATGTAAGTTTATAATCCCCCCCCCCAAGGGTTCATTTGAAGAAACGGGGGGCCCTGGTCTAAAGCTTCATTAGGAGGCCCCCCCCTTACAAAAACTTTCTTATACCCTACAAAGCAACTTTCATATCACATCATACAAAGAAGTATGTTATAACAGCATAAAAATGATTATTTAATCAAGATGCAAAATCAAATGCAATAATTCAATAATAATAATGATGTAGAATAATATTACAATTATATTATTTAATTTTCATTACTTTCACTCAGTATTTTTGAAGCAACATGTTTCACAATAAAGTAAAAAATCATTAAAAGCCATAAAATCTCCGTAAAAGTTTAAAAAGACGAACCATTTAGTGCTTTCTGCAGCTAGGTCGCTGCCATCTTCGGAACTGAGCTCGCTCCCCGCTTCACCAACTCCAGCCACGTCTCCTCTATCTGCACATGCGTCATGTCGCAGATAGAGGAGGCGTGGCTCGAGTTCGTGAAGCGGGGAGCAAGCTCAGTTCCGAAGATGACAGCGACCTAGCTGCCGAAAGTGCTAAATGGTTCGTCTTTTTAAACTTTTACGGAGATTTTATGGCTTTTAATGATTTTTTAACTTTATACTAAGGTTTCACCGTGCTTGATTTTCACTAAATGTTTCACAAAATTTTTGTATGCATTTTCTTAATATTTATATCAGAGATTTATTTATAGTGGGATAGATTTTCTTTTTGTTCAGCTTTGGAAGCTATTTCCTTTTATGTGTTCTGACTGAAAATCAGCTTTATGGTTTCCTCACGATCAGTATACATCACTATATAGGCCATGCCTAAATGATAATTTTCTGCTGAATAATTGCCTAAAACTAATATTGCTTAGCTTAAAAAAATTATCGAAATAATGCTTAATGTAAATTACTTCAACTCAAAGAAGGTTTATAAATGTACCAGTAATTAATATATATATATATATATATATATATATATATATATATATATATATATATATATATTATGTGTAGCATTGGTCTCCTGGCTGGCTCGGGTTTCTGGATTAGAGCCGATATTGCGGGAATCGGGCCGGATGGGTTGAGGCTGTAGAACAGGCTGGT
The DNA here is from genome assembly GCA_038373885.1 of Cheiracanthium punctorium. Lineage (NCBI taxonomy): Eukaryota > Metazoa > Arthropoda > Arachnida > Araneae > Cheiracanthiidae > Cheiracanthium > Cheiracanthium punctorium. Next base: position 319,694 of record JAWZYV010000630.1, on the reverse strand, counting down.
CATCGCTGGCCAGGAGGGATCGTGAAAATCCTTGGGCCATAGCGGCTGTCGATGGAAGAGAATGAGACGGACTCCAACTGCGGTTACATAATTTTATTTGATGATTCCATACATCTTTGTTAGGCAGTTGCAGTCACGCAAAATTCTGTTCCTGATCTGTTGCAGGTCCTTATAAAAGCTTTGGACGTCATGTAACATGACCTCGAACATGTTGCAACCATTGGCCAAAAGCTAAAACTGGGCAGCGGTTTTCCCAGGGTTTGTTATGATTTTAAGACGCCTATGTGGCTGGCTGCTGGGACCGTCTACAAAGTTACAAAGGAATTGCAAGGAACCGTGTATTAATTGCAGTTTTTGAACGCGGATTTCTTTGTTCCAACTGAATTAAACTGCATAGTTCCAGAAATATGGGATTTTCATAGGCTTTTGACTTGTAATGTTACATATATATATAATCAATATGTAAAACTCGAAGTATATACTGCAAATATGACATACCCCTCAGGAAAAAGTATAACAGCCTATACAGAGGGCTAAACAGTATGATGATACATACCTAACAACTAATATAACCATTTCACACTTAAGGCATTTTGAGGAGACAAACCATTCACAATGTGATTTATCTGTTTATTTATTTTTTTGAAAGTTCATCATTAAAATAGTTAACACAATTAAAGTGAAAATTTCAAGTCATATTCAGTGAGCAGGCAATTTCATATCTTTCAAATATTTCTATTTAATTATGTTTGTGTCTACTTTGTGTGTTGTGTTGTGGGATTGAGGCCAATTATCTGCACAAGGGATCCAGACTTATGGGTGGGGTGCCCTCTGTGGGGGTCCTTCTAAGGGGTCCTAACCATATTTACGCTAAGTTTTGGAGAAAACCACAGGAAAACTCCGAACAGTTAGGTCGGCAGACACAACCTGGTTTCCAACCAGGCACCTTCTGTCTTCCAGTTGAGAGAGCTCTGAGCTCTGCCACTGGTCAAGGGAGACGGTAATAAAGAAATTAAAATTTTACTTGAATTATTGTCAGACCCTGGGGGCTTGATCACTTTCCGAAAGTTTAGTTTCAAATATATAAAAATTAAACAGGAAAAAATTTATTATAATGTGTGTTTTAATTTAAAAACCTAATGATTTACATTGTCATCTACCATTAGAACTTAAAATAATAAATGATAGTTAGACTTGCTCATTTATAGACAATTTTTGTGTCTATTTTTGATATAAAAAAAAATATTTCTCCCTCTTAGAAAATTTCCCCCAAACTAAAGAAAGATGAGAAACTTAATTCTTTACACAACTAACTTTAAAGGGAGGGGCGAGAAATTGTTGAAAAGTATACATATATATATATTCATCACTCCTTCTTATACCAATTTAGCATCACTTTTTATATTGATGTAAGTGTACCTATTGTCAATATTATTAAGAATAAATTTAATGAAAAGCATGCTTGATTCTTAATTCGCATTGATTATCATTCTGAAGTGTAGCTAGAAAGAAATCTGTTTAATAATTGTGCTCTATAATTAAAAGTATTGTACAAAGATGCAGACTTTCCTGTTTTACAATAGCTTTTAAAATCGTCTTTGAACTGTGTCTTTAGTTTTTATAGTGTTTTTGCACAGAACATGGCAGGGAAATACAGAAATGTTTCTTGTTCGTAATTTAGCTTTTGTAGATTATAGCAGATATGGATATCCAATGTCATAAGCACTACATGAAGTAATGAGGGTAAACATTTAAATACATATAATGTTTAATCAAATTTGTGTTCATCTTTGAATAGGGCAGGGGGGTGGGGGGTGGGGGTGTAATGATCCATACAGGGTAAAGATCCGCATATGTTTTTTCATTACTTAGAAATATAAATTCCACGTTGATTTATTCTCAAGTTCCCTAGATGACACTGGTTTTGCAATCAAATAATCACCGATGTGCAATTATCAGTTTTCTCACAATGAGGTAAATTATTTTTATGCTTATTTTGATATAGTTAAAAAAATTTTTTTGAACACATTTTTTGCTCACAATTTTGCAGATTTATGCTTCTAAAAAGGGTTTTTTGTATGTGATTAACCTTATTATGATCACATTATATTGTGTTTCAAGGGATACGACTTTCGACCAAAACCACGGGAAAGCAATTTTCATATCTTTATAAAAAAAAGGGCAAGAGTCCTATGTACAATGGGGTAAAGATCCGTATACGGATCTTTGCTCCTAATGCTTTGGGGGTGTCATGATTTTGTTTGTTTGATATTCGCATGTTGTATCAAGTCCTGTGCCCTCTTATGATCATGATATTTCACAAAGTCCGGGTTCTTCCAATGATGATGACGATCAGGGCTGGTAAAATTTATTTCCTGACATGCCCAGAGCATCTAAAATTATCAGCCAGGTATCCATTTTTCTGCTACTGATTCGGTTTGTGGTTGCAACATTTTCCTTTCATTGCAAATAGTCTGAATTTAAATTTTATAGAGTAATAAAATATGGTAATATTTTTTGAGCATGTATTATTTTGGGTTATATGCCTGTCCAGGCATGGAAATTTTTGGAGATTTTTGACCTTTTATGACCATGTTGTGCAAAGTACTGGATCCAGCAATGACTCGAAAAAAATGTGCAATTTCAGTGAAAAAAAAAAAAAAAACCTCTACAAGGCCCTTGTTTCAAGAACCTCAGCCTTCCACTTCAAAGGGATCAAAAGGAAAAAAAAAAAGATATTGCTGGTCTCAAAAAGTTCTTGTTAGTTAGAGAGGGTTTGGTAAATCTAACATTTTTTTGAAGAATACACATCCACTGAGAATTCAGATGTACTGTCCAACCAAGAAAGTGATGTTGATGATCCCAAGTTTTTATGTCATCTGGAGATGAGAAATCAGAGAGTGACTTGTCAATTCAATTCTTTCCCAATGACTTTTGGTGTAAATGTTCATTCTGCTTGTATGTTGCGAAAGTTATGCAGGTTGAAAACAATTGATATTTGTGTGTGTTCTGTAGAACATCATATACAATGAGACGAATGAGAAAAACGAATGAACTGAAGAAATAGCTTATTTTAGTATAGATGGTGTCATCCGTAATCTGTCTAAGCCAGTAGTTAGTAGCTCAGTTTGTTTTAGCGATATAAGTTTTTTTCACAGACCTTAGAGATTTCAGTATATTTTAGTTTTGTAACGGATCAGCTGTCTTCCCCTTATTTCGTAAGTTTCTATTATTAAATTTAACTGACAGTGATTTCTTTTTCTTTTTGTCTATCTGGTTTTGTTAAACTAAGTTTACAATGCATATATTATCATATTAAATTAAAACTTTCTATTCAGTTCACAGCAACCCCCCCCCTCCCCCAAAAAGGGGGTGGGGAATTTAATTCTACTCCAGCAGTATCAAAGGTGCTGATTGCAGACAACCTCAGAACTTGGCAAATAATAGTTTTGCAGCGAATAAAACTCTGCGAGTGGTTTCATTCTGAGATTTGTGTAGTGAGGCAAAAGTCCACCCTGTGGATCTTTACCCTATTAAATGGGCAAAGATCTAAAAGTACCAAAATCTGTAAAAGCCAATCCCAGTTTTTATGCATTGCATTTTAGATAAAAATGATCATTTAGGATGAAAAGTAAAGGTTTAAGCTATAGTCTAATAAAAAGTTTAGGTTAATAACTTGTTGCCAATTTTCAGAAATGAGTTATAATTCAAAATCACAGACCTTTGCCCCCACCTTACCCTATATATTGTATATTATATTTCTTTTTCACCTTTTCCTATCATTTTATAAAAAATGATGTGCATGATGTAAACTAGCATTTATGAAATGCAGAAAGGCTTAATTTCTTCTGAATCTTCACGGATAAATCAGGAAGGTGGTAGCTATAACTATCTACATGAAATGCCCAGTAAATTTTTAATATAATTTCACAATTGAAAAGTTCTGTTTCTTTTTCTATAAAAATATTAGAAAATTTGACATTTTATGTATTATTATAATTTTCATTCCTAAAAATATAAATAAGTAACATTTTAAACCTAATTAAAAATGCTCTTACTTCAATTTCATACCCAAAACATGCAACTTTTATCTTTAAAAGTCATTGCAGGTTATGCTATTTGTTCTGCACATTATACTGTTTGTTTCTGCTACATTACAAATTACGTTTTCTGTATTGTTATACGAAGTGTAAATGATAAATTTTAAAGAAAAATTGATGTAATACAAATTTTTATATTTTTTCAGGTGCTGCACCTGAGGATGAAAATGCCAGTTTTTTGCCAGTATCTGATTCCCAAGAAAAATCCAGTCCTTTCAGTTATTTTTTCAGACCTCAAGGTGTGTCTCATCAAACTTTAATGCCGGTTGCAAATTCTTTAAATACCTGTTTAGTTCAGTTAATGGTAAGTTTTTTGCTATTTTTATAATTCACATTTCTGGATAATCCATACAGTTAGTGTTAATATTAAGCCGTAATGAAAGTTTCCCACCACCTTAAATATGAACTCAGCAAGCAGTTCGTGTTGGCATGTTTTCTCATATTTTGTCAAATGATTTTTGGCATTTGAAAGTTATCTTTTTGGTCTCGCGCCCCCGATGTTTCTGGGCCAAAGGCCTTGAAAAACTACCAAAACGTTGGCAGAAAATCATAGATGTGGGTGGTGATTACTACCCGCATTAAAGGTACTCCTTTCAGGTTCTTTTTCTAACTTTGGAACTTTTTGTTGGCGGAAAACTTTCGTTACAACCTGATAGTTTTGAAAATTCTGTGATCCTAGTAGATTTATGTCTCAAAACTCCAACTTACATAGTGCCTTTTATGATTAAACTTAAAACTTTTGCCAGTCTTAAACTTTCTTTTTTAAAAATAAAGTTAAATATGACAGATTTTTTAAAACTAAATTTAAATCTAAAGACTTTTCAGTTCTATAAGTTTTTATAAGAATCACCACTTTCTTTTTAATTAAAAAAAAATTGGAGCTTGAGACATTAATTAAACATAACATTGAATAATGAGACTAGTGAAATGTTTGAAGTTGTTATAACCAAATACTAGGACCTAATAACCAAAAGTCTGATTTGTATTCATAGGCTTTTGGTTATTGGATAAAAACTGAAATTAATTATTAAGGGTATCTATTAGTTAAATTTATGTGTCTATGAATGGTATGCAATGATTATTTTTAGGTTTTTATGCATTTATTTTTTGTAATAGAACATGATAACAGATATGGAAGAAGAGAGAAAACAGCTTCGTAAAGAACTGTTAAACTGTAGAGAACAAATACATCAGCTTCATGAAAGTCACAGGCATTGTAATGTACAGTCCCAATCTCCTAGTACTCATTCTCGTCCAAGCAGTTTTGTGTCTGTTGCATCTACAACTTCTGATGGCATAGCAGAATTTTTTGAACATCAGCAGTTATTTTCAGGTATTTGCAGAATTTATAGTTTTATCTCCTTAATTTTTTATGCTCTGTGTGTTAGGAGTAGTAGGCTATAAATCAGTAAATCTTAAAATATCAATTTATTTCTAACATCATGGTTCCAATTAATCGATTTTCATTTCACCAATATCTTAAAATTTGAGAAAATTCATTAGTTTCATCAATAGGTGCAGCTATTAATACATCACTGTTTTTTAATAATGATATCCTGTTTTTCTATTGAATATTCCCTATCTAATATTGATTTTTTAAATGCATGAGTACTTTGGTATTATTTTATTTATCATAAAAGTAATTAAATTACTTTGTGGTTGGAATTCTATGGCAAAAATTGTGTGTTGTGTGAGTGCATCGAAGTTTTTTAATGGTTAAATTCAAACTCATGCACTTTTTTTTTTTTGTCTTTGTACATTTTCATTCCTGTCATGAATCAAGACAAGTGGCGTATATAAAAGGAAACCAGGGAGGATTTTTAAAAATAAATGGGCATTTTATTCTTGAAAAAAGTATTTTACTGTAATTCTGAAAACATTCAAACCAGAGCATGTTTCGAAATTCCACAAATTTTGCAAATCTCAACCAAGTCGTTTTTCATCTCTATATGACTCCGATTCTCTAATGCTTCTAATGCAAATATCTGTAACAACTATAAATAATCCGAAGTAGGAGGGCAAGATAATGATTACACTAAGCAATGATTTAGAACAAAAGCTTGCAAGTGTGCAAAACAAGCCAATTAAAACTATGGGAGCTGCCATGGCTTAGAATTATGATTGTTAAGCAATTCACAGCTGTGTAATTATCATACATAACACTCCCATTTGAGGATAGACAGGGAAATCATTTTGAGTCGCCTTTCTTTTCCTCACTGAAAGTGTAATGGGTGAGATTGCCCTTTTATATTGCTGCATTAACTAAAACAAACTTCTCATTGGCACCTTTGGGCCAGGTGAACGAAAGGAAACAGATATAATAAAGAAGTGATAACTATCTGAAAATCATTTCAATTTGAAAAAAAAAAATTATTTGCAAAAAGACACTTTATCGGGTTGCATTGCATTTATAAGAAATGTCTGATTTCTTTGCTTGGAATTTTGTAAAGGAACAGTTATACATTCTGTTTTTAAAGGGTTGTTTAAATCTATCATTTTTGTTTCAGGACAGTTCTAATCGATAGTATTTTGTAAAGAGGTCATGAAATGAGGAGGGTAAGGGAATGGCAAGTTCTGGCAAATAAGAGTGAAAATTTGGACACAGTAGGGGAGGGGGAGAAGGACTGCCAGGTATTACAGAGTTGCCAGACCACATCCTGATAAATCAGTCTAGAGTCAACACCGAGTAGAATGTAAAAAGAGATAAAAGTAAGTCAGTCATTGCTGAAGGGCAAGTAATGGTGGGAGAGATAGAAACAGTGCCGTTCTAGGGCCCTACTTCAATGTTATTCGAAAGCTTTATCTTAGCAGATAGATCAGCCTTTCCCCACACATGAGGAAGCGCATGAGTGTCATGATGTTAAAGCCATGTCATCACATTCTAAAAGACTATCTCTCTGTGCTACCACGAAGCTGTCAGCTTTATTCTGATGTTGGAATGACTATGAGATACCACTGCTTTTCCCCAACAGGGTAAATACAAGCGAGAAGCTCTTTCCGTGAATCAAGGAATCCAAGACAAAGGATGTACTTTATTGTGTCTATTATGAAATGTTAAGCACTTACAAAAAATGCCCACTTTCCTGGCAAGCATAACTTTCCCTCCCTGTCAAAAAACACTCCACTCCTTTCTTTGATTGATGTTTCCCAACTCGTCGGAAATTCTCCGACAAGTGTTTTGTGTTTTGTTGTGGTTCTCCGACGTGATTTTGTACATCACCATTGTCTTCCCAAGACAATGTCCTGGGTTGAGAAATTGCAGTGAAAGTGTAAGAAGCAGTGTGTTTTGATTGGTTGATCTTTCCTAGTCCCGATGCTATTGCAAAAGGGATAAAAAGTCTCATTTTACACATCATCAATTGTGTTAGTGCCAATCTTACGGTCGCAGCTATTTATCCGAAGAATTTGACTGTGAGTGAGTGAGAACTACTTGTCACTGATACACCCCAATAACATTGTGGTAGGGTCCCTACTTAAAAATAAACTATCAAATTTTTCAAAAAGAAGCTGTCTCGCCAATTTTTTGCATTTCTTTCTGTTCTTGAGGGTGAGCAACAAATGTTAATCTGCTTTAATGCCGTTTTAAAGGCTGTTAGTAGAACACTATACAGAAATGCTTCTGACAAGGTAGGACAGCATCCAGGAAAAAGTATATAAGGTTGAAATTTTTGCAAAAGGGATAAAAAGTCTCACTTATTTTACACATCATCAATTGTGGTAGTGCCAATCTTACGGTCGCAGCTATTTATCCGAAGAATTTGACTGTGAGTGAGTGAGAACTACTTGCCACTGATACACCCCAATAACATTGTGGTAGGGTCCCTACTTAAAAATAAACTATCAAATTTTTCAAAAAGAAGCTGTCTCGCCAATTTTTTGCATTTCTTTCTGTTCTTGAGGGTGAGCAACAAATGTTAATCTGCTTTAATGCCGTTTTAAAGGGTGTTAGTAGAACACTATACAGAAATGCTTCCGACAAAGGCAGGACAGCATCCAGGAAAAAGTATATAAGGTTGAAATTTTGTGCATCACCTAATTAATGTATGGGGCACATTTTACTAACTGAGAATTTTTTTGTATGGGGACCTTGTACAAATCAAAATTTTGTATTTATCTTGATTGAATCGTGTGAAATTTTAATCAATACTGTAAAATTCTGTACTTTTTAGTTTTGAAAACCTTGATATATTGTACATGTATATGATCAATATTTGAGGAATAAAAGCCTATGTCAGTGTTTTTGGAACACCCCGTGTACACTGACAGGTAAAATATCTTTTTAGTTAGCAGATAGTACAGTATAACCTTGATATCTCGAAGTCGAAGGGACACCGGAACAATTTGAGATATCAAGTTCTCGAGGTAACAAAATGAAATAAAAGAGAGAAGGGAAAAAGAGGGAAAAAAACATAAGGGAAATCCCATTTATTCACAATATCAAGGTTTTCAGATGTCGAGGTTATACTGTAGTTGTAAGGATAATTTCTTAGATGTACATTTAAGGAAATCTTATTATTTTTTATATAAACTGTGCATGCTTATTAAATTTGTATTTAAGTTTTACAATAGTAAAAAACATGCAAGAGACCACTCAAAATTTCAAGCCACCTTCAAATTTTCTTACTTTAACCACTTGGGATAAACATGGTAAACTTTGGTTAAACCTTGGGGGAATTTAAGATAGCTTAATTTCCCCCTTCACTTACTTCCACTGCCTGTAAGTTTATAGAACAAAATGTTTATTATTATTATTTTTTTAAGTATTAGAAAAAACAGAAGAAACAGCAGCTTCCGATTCAGAGTCTGTCTCTCAAGAACCCTCATCCAAAGTGCTGTCATCTAGTCCAGTCAATGAAAGTGCACTTCCGTCTGAAAGGTGGGAACCAGATTCTGGTGCACACCCAGAAAACAGGACTTGTGATGAGCAACCAGCAAGTGCTTTGAATTGTGATGTGCTAAACTCTGAGGTAGATACGACAAGCATTAATGAAGACCTTTGCAAGACAGATTTGTCGCCCATTTTGGAATCTGATTCTGTATCTAGGACATTACAGGATGAGCAGAGTGCCGATCCAGTATATCTCTGAGAGAAAGAAATAGGCTGGAAACCTCAACTCTTGTGTGATATTGTGTCTGATGCCATTTTTGCTGCCTCTAGGTGCATTTACTTTGGGTAACAATGTGTGACATGTGATATTCATTTGAGAGCCTGCATGTGAACAGATCAAAGGATGCTAGAGTTTCTGATTTTTCTTAGCTGTGATGGTAATCAAACCTTTATGTCTATGATCAAAAATTCTTTAGCCAATGTTATTTTTAATCTTTCTTCTAATTTTGTGTTTATTCTGAAGGTCTAGGTGTATATGTGTATATACACATGTTTATATCCGTGCCTGAATATGGGATTCAATTTTTGCCCTCCGACAGATTAATTCTTAGTTCCTGTTTTAAAAATATTTTCTGTTGATTTAATGAGTTATTTGCTTGGTAAAATATTGTACTTTTAACTGCGGAGGGTAATTCTGTTGTGAGTCTTCAGTTTAAAATTATCATTTCATTTATGTAAATTTTTAAGTTTTATAACCTTCAGTTTATCTACACTAATTTATTATTTTTCTTTTTGTGTGTACATTTATTTATTACTTTGCATCATTAACAGGTGTAACTATTTTGTTAGGTTGTTTTATGGTAAAGCATCTTCATGATAGGTTGGAACATGCAGCAGTGTTGCATATTGTATATCTAGGTAAATGTTCCTTAATTTTATAGACACAAAGCAATTTTCTTTTGTATGTATACATTTGTAAAATTCTCCCTTTCCTTCCTTCTTTTTTTTTTTTTTTTTTGCTGTATATATAATTTGTGCTAAAATATTTTGTGAAGCCTGTAGTTGTTTTCTGTAATGAAAGATCTTGTATTGGAGAGGCATTTTGTATTGTGTGATTAGTTGTCATGTAAAATTCTTATTTATTGTACAAATATATGATTGATTTGGATAAACAGATGATACTGTTTATTGCAATGTCTATTAGAGACACTGCCAGCCTGTATAAAGTAATTTTTGTGTGAATACATTGGTGCTCTTGGCAGTGTTTAACATGTCTGAGGCCTTCTTAATTAATTGTCCTGCTTGTTTAGATACAAAGTTTCAGATGCCAAATGCTGAAACTAAACCAGGTCCTTTTTAAAAGGCTGAGAGTATTTTGTAGATACATATAAATAAATATATATCTATATCTATCTATATATATATCTATATATCTATATATATTGCTGCAGTTAGTTTTCTAATTGAAATCTCCCTCAGCTATTCCCATGATACAAACATGAGTAATAGTCACTCAAAAGCAGTTTTTATTTTTCTGAACTGTGTTGTTAATACGTTGTATTTATTCAGTTATTTGAACAAGATAACTGATTTTACAAAGAAATTTTTAAGCAAATTTTGTTTTTACAATTTTTCAAGAGATTCTTTTTTGTTGTAGGAGTAATGTGTTGAGATACATAAGGGCTTAGCACTTAAATGAGACCCATGCTTAATATTCTTATATTTATTTTGTACAAATTCTTAAATATATACTCAGTCATGTAAATGAAAAAGTACCACTGATGTTCATCTTCTAAAATGGAGTATTGGTATGGGTTGTTTTCGTTCTGAGGTCCAAAATATCCTCGCATTATATAATGCCTTAATTGTGGCTTAGATTGTAACATATCATGTGTAAATAGACCTACGCACAGAGAAGTTGTTCATCGAGGTCAAATTGATTTTTCCCACTGTTTTCTTTTTCCCCCCCTTAAAGTAACATTTTAAAATCAAATTCACATATTCATTTTAATATCAGAAACAAGTAAGCCATTGATGTAATTTCTGCCTGAAAGCTGAAACTAATAAAGCTTTTCTTTAATTTTTAGTGTGGCATTAGTGCAACAGTATGTATGAGGAATCTCGGAGGGGGGGGGGGATGGTGGGGACTAAAATGTACTTTTTAGTTGTGAATTGCTAACGTTGTTGCCGAACAGTCATGTATAGTTACTATTGTTAAAATAGTTTGTATTCTATGTTCTGATGGTGCTTTGATATTGTGTGACATTTAAAAATGTAACATAAAAATGATGCCATGAAAAGACTTTTAACAGCATATTGCAAAATTATTCCGTTACCTGCTAATTGCATTGAATTCTGTTTATTCACTAAAAAACAGTTTCATGTCATATTCTTTTAAATTAGCCATGAAATTAAAAATAGAGTTGAAACCATTTTTTAAAGTTTACATTTCTTGTTGAGTGTGTTTTTCTTTTTCTTTCTTTTTTCCAGATTTCAATGAATCCCCAACAGTCTTAAAATTATAAGAGATAACATTTTATTGATGTACATACCAAGATCTATTTTTCTATTTGCATCAGATAACAAAAATTGGACAAAAAAAAAAAATAGTGTAGTTAAAAAAAAAAAAAAAATTAATACAAACTGTTTGATTTATTGCTGGAAAAAGATAAGCTTTATGAGTTTGCTTTCAGAAAAGAAATTCCTGCAAGTTATATTTTATTGTATTCTGATGAGTAGCTATATGAGAGCTTAGTAGTCACTTAGTGTTTGCTGTTTGATTGCCATTATTATAAACATTTGCACTTGGCTAAACATGACCATATAAGTGCAATAAAATAGCTTTAAAAAGATACCATGTATATTTATCATCAGAAATATATATTATTTTATCTATTTTAAAATGCTTAATTTGAATTATAGTTTTCATGAGATTATAGGATATTAAGATTTTATAAAAAAAAATGATGGTTTTAATGCAGAGGATATGACATTTGAAAGCCAACAATGATATTAATATTAAGTGCTGCTACATATTATCTCACTCAAATTTGAAGCTTGATTTACACATGTCAATCTATTGGTTATCTATTTCACATTTTTCATCTTTGTTTATTATCTGTTAAATTTTCATGAAGAAATTGAGTTTTTTATCTGCTGAAGTATACCATCCAGGGAAGGAAAGTATTGAGTTTTGAAATAATAGAAATCAAACTACCAATCTTAGAAAAAGGGGAAAAAATAGTTTTTCTGCTTCTGACTTAGTGAAGGGAAAGTAATTTATGTGAAATTCATGATTGACTGATGATTTGAATCTGTAAATCGAGCTTAATAGCATTATATTTGATTAGTTTGAAAGAAATATTTGAAATAATTTAATAAATTTCAAATAATTTAATTTTCTAAATGATTTACTGCAGTAAAGCTTCCCATCTGTACTGTCATAGTTTTGTAAATATAGCTAAAAAATATTTGATTAGATGTCTTAGTTTTTAATACATTATTTTTGTGACATTTAATGATTATCATTGTCTTAAGACACATTGTAAAATTGACATATTTATCTAAAAGGATTTGAAAGTATAGTAATGACAACTTTAGAATATTTTATGCATGAACATTGTTTCTACCTAGTGAACTTCTATTCACATTACAAAAATACTTATGATATCCAACTGGATTTAGATGAGAGAACATTGTGACAACAAAGAATTATTGCTCTTTAGCTATTACAATGATGAGTTATAACTTTTTATACTTATTATAAAGATTTGTATCTGCAGTAATTATTAGGGCACATTTTTGTAGTTTGCAAACCATAATGATAATGTTTGACTGTATTTAAATTATTGAATATTTCAAAACATATTTTTAAGAATCGAGCAATTATAAACAGTTTATTCTAGCTAAAGTTCTGTTGAAAGTAATCTTACTTTCATACCTATATTCTTAAGGTTTTCTTAGAAAGTGTCATTATAAAAGATAATCTTGTTCCTTACTTTATTGAAAATGTCTTTTTAATAATTAAATCTGTCATGAAATTAACAGTGTAAAAACAAGGAAAATAAGTTAATTTTGTAGTTATTTATATAATAAATTAAGGCATTGATATGAATAGGAATATCTAACCAAGCTTTGTTTGCGAAAGAGGGATTTAAAATATGATTCTCAATTTATTGAGCATTCCCCCCCCCCCCCCCCCCCCCCCATCCATCCCATCCATCTTGAAGTAGACATTTTTTTTCTTTTTGGCATCTTTGTGTCTTCAGTTCTGTTAAGTTTTCTATTTTTCTATAAACTGGTTATAATAATCTGGTGAATAGTGTAATATGCTATTACATGTATTTTTAAAATAACTCTACTTTTGCAGCCCTTTTAATTTATGAAGATTGTGAAGAACATCTTTTAAATTTTAAATCTGAAATATCCTTATTCTTTTAATTGAACAATATTGATTTGGTTTTAAATCAGTAATTTGTTTTTATCCTCATTTCTACACTTTCCTTCCTTTCCTAATGTATGACTTCATCAATAAAATCTTTTAATTAGATTTTTCACATAAAGTCTCTGATGAAATATTTTAGGTATCCAGACTTTTCAACTTCAAGTGAAGATAAAAAGTTAAACTTAAAATTTGTTCATTGAATATGTAAAGATAAAGATGAGTCTTCTCTTTTATGTGTTCATCAAACATTTAAGCTTGTAATTGTAAACTTTTTTCTATTATTTTTACTGGAAGAGCGTTTGTCATTTGAAATGATTCTATTTTTATAATATTAATCAGTGTTAAAATTTAAATGTCTCTTTCAAAGCAATAATAAGTCAACTGCATTAAATTGCCGATGTAGTGTATGTGGGAGCTTTACTGTAAGTAAAATAATTGTTGTTTATTAGTTCTTAAATTTATTTCCCCCCCTTTCTCTCTCTGAGTAGTTACATAATTTATGTATATTCATGAAATTCTAAAATTCTAATAAAATGTCAGCTCAAGAGCTTCTGGTTGTAATATAGTTTTCTACCTTTTTCTTTTTACTAAAGTTTGATTGTTTTCAAATTTTATTCATAGCTTTTGTTTTTTAATTGCATATTTTATATTTTAAATTTAAAAAATGACCAAGAAATTGAATAGGTTTTTTAAAAAAATTGTTGATCAATAAATTTTGTTGAATTGTTATAATTTATGATTTTGTATTAAATTCTGAAGGAGCTGTAAATATCTTTTTTTTTCTTTTTTGAATGTAAAATTATTTTATAATTTTTTTTTTTTTTTGATATTTGTATTGTTGAAATGAATAGTAAAATTTTTCTTTTACCGGTGACTACTTTCTTGTTTTTATCCTTAGTTAATAGTCATAATATGATGATATAAAGATCTAAAGCAGAAAATACTTATCTAAGATTGAGTTATGTATTATTGTGCTAAACATTGTAAGGTTTAAGACATCAAGCAATAAGAACAAAAATATGATTTCTGTGCAAAATAACGAATTGTGATGTCATTTCATAACTTTCAGTTATCAATAAACTTTTTTATTTAAAATAGTCTAAACATGTTTGCATGACTTCTGGCATTTATTTTCTTATACAGGGGAGTAGGAAAGATGCAAAGGGGAAAAAAAAAAAGAAACTTGAAAGGGGCATGTAATTTCAAGGGTATTAACAGTTGCTATCCATTCCTATATTAAATGCGGAATGTTTATATGTGTGTATGTCCGAGCGATCTCGAAAACGGCTCTAAGGATTCTTTTTAAATTTTGTACCTGGGAATTTTTTGGGCCCCTGAAACGATTGAGCTAGGTCACGTGACTGAAAAAACACTAAAATGCTAGAAATGTAAAATTTCAAATTTGGACGGTAGTGCAATCTATTGATCGTTTGGGAAACACTGGATATTATTTTCCTAAAATGAACACTTAAATAACTGGAGAGAATTAAAAAATAGACATCACCGATGTTTATAGTAAAAAAATAAAGTAATTGGAACTTGATTTCACACAGACAAATAAATATTTTAATCTCTATATTTTACACCTTTTAGCTATATAACTTTTTTTAGAATAAAAATAACACAAAGATAAATTTATTTCTGTGGAAAAAAAGTTCTTTTATTTAAACTTGTCCTGGCAACCGCAAAACAAAAAAGAAAAAACCAATCCTGGTTGCCATTCCAAAAGCACGATAAGTGGTATAGGAAAGGAGGATGCAGCATTAACAACAACCCTAGAGATATGAATGCAAGGAGACTGCATTAGCTATCTGATAGTGAAGCCGAAACTTCGTGCACATTGCAATAGGACTGCTTTATTCTATGGATGGTGCCAGTTCCAATTTTAAAGAATAAAGTCGCCAAAGTGGGCAACAAAAATATTTGTAATTGGCATAAAATATGATGCATTTGGCATAACTGTAAAACTTTTTTAAGTATAGAATGCTGAGATTTTGTATTTAAAACTCTTGTAACATAAAATTGTTCATCTTTCCTTTCTGATCCATAAAATCATGCGTTTTTCAACTGTTATTTAAAATGAAACCAAAAAAAATGCCCCGCCATGCTTAAACCAACACAATTACTTTATTTTGTCCTATGTTGAAGATAGCTAATGCCATCTCCTGGTATTCATATTTCTATGGCAACAGCAGTGTTGTTTTGAAGGAATGTAATTAAATAATTTAATTAATCTTAAATCAGAAGACAAACACAGCACTCTCATAGATTATGATGCTTACTGGAAACAGTATTTAAAATGGTAAAGTATACTTTGAATATGCTTGGCGATGATTGTAAAAGAGTATTGGTAGACGATTTTAAGATTGATTTCGAATTCAAAGATGAGTTTTATGGAACAATGGAGAAAAATGCAGCATACTCATAAATGATGGTACACATTCCAACTTAATGGAATAATTAAAAAAAATAGGGACTACACATGGATTATGATACGCTTTTAGTATATAGTATTTTAGTGCAGTTTTAAAATATGAATGTGTTTCAGATTTTTTTTTTTTTCAATTCTAATTCAGCTATGGATTGTATTGTATTGTGTACTATTATTAAACTATTAAGGATAAACGCCATAGTGGAGACAACTACAACAGGTGCAAGACACTCGGAACATTTAATCTTTACCCACCTAACTCTTTAGTTCCCAGCTCCACGAAAATCTCATATCCGTTGATTCCCGGCAAAACAGCCGAAACATGCCTTTCCCCATTCAAGGAAAGCAGATGCTCTTTATCAGTGATTTGTGACAGTTAGGAACCACCCTTCTTGAGTCGCATAGAAGCGAGATGTTTCCTATTGTGCTAATCCAAAGAATATCGATTGTAACTGCTTTTGACAAGCCATTGCATACTGATGCATCACGCAGACCATGAATACACACATTATCCTTTTCTCTTCTTTCCTCAAGGGGTGTAACGTTATCAATAACTCTTATGTCGGGCGGGAAAGAACTCTCTCTTAGGCACCCAGGCCGTTACGGGGACACTCTTCGGCCGGCTGTCTTAGCCGGTATGGGGTCTAAAGAGTTAAAAAAATAAAGAACTCCATATTCAATTTTTATTATGTACTGATATCAGAACTGCATACTCTGCAGAAACTTATCATATATTTGAAACATTTCATTGGTAAGAGCATCCTCCCTTGTATCAATGCTTAATGATTAGAAAACCATTTCATTTATGAAAAAGTTAAGCTGGCTAATTTAGATTTTAAGCAAATTGGAATCGTAATTTTCCCTTCAAAGCCTGACAACCCTGACTTCAGTATGACGCTAGTGTCACTTGCAATACCTAATTTTGACTGCAAATGATCAGCTTTTTTTTAAAACTCTCGGGAAATAAAATGAAGCTGAAAATAGCAAAAAAATTGCTTAAAAATCAGGAAATGGGTGGAATTTCAGATTTTAAAGTGTTGCAGATTTTTTTACATAATTATGAAAATTTTCTGGCCGAGCTCACCAATGGTGCAAAATTTACATTTTTAGGCAATAACTTTTTAATCTGTGTGGATTAATGATGGGAAAAGCTTTGTTTTTGGGTAGTTGAAGCGGAATTGTGACAGTCAGTGAGACAGGGATGAGCCTTATAGTAGGATATGATGTATTTTTGATTCATTCGAGGTTTGATTCTTTGAGGCAGTTTTTCCCCCCCCCCAGTCCATCTGTTTGTTCCATTATTGTTAGCATTTAAGCAGTTGTTAAAGTTCTTTTAAGTTATTGTAAAAAAAAAAAAAAAATTTTTTAAAATCTGTTCTGTGGTTGATTTCATACGATTTCGAAGTGTGCTTTTATTCTAATAATTTAAAGTTGCGTTACACTTTTTCTTTTCTTAAGCATGAGTTTATAAAAGAAAACTATATTTAACCCTTAACTGGAAATATGCAGTCTCTCAGACTGCGTAGCTACGTAACTACCCTCTACGTTTTCGAAATCTACCGTTTTCTAAGCCTAACTTTTTGCTGCAAATTGAAAGTTTGTTCATGTTAATGGATTACCATTAAAGAAAAAATGTTAATGCTCATTATTTAATTTAAAATTTTGTTCATGTGCATTTTTTCACATTTCTGGTTAAGGGTTAAAGCATATTTATGTAAGATTGTACTTTTATGGCATCTATATTTATGTAAGAAGATTAAATTTACATTTATAGAATTTGTTTATGTAAGATGTATTTTCTTTCGATTAGAAAAAATAAGTATTTTATGTTTAAATTGAAGCACTATAGAGAAATTTACAATTTTAATCTTAAAGAATTATCATAGATGTATTACACGACAAAGATGTAAATGCATGAAAGTGTAGCTCAAAAATGAGCTGTGGAAACATGTATGATCACCGGCAGCAGCACTTGGCCCAAATTCGTGAACGTGCAGCTCAAACACAAGCAGATGAAACGGATGATCAGTATTTGGAAGTTGAACACTAAGAAACAGCTAAATGTTGACAAATACTTCGGGTAAACAGTCTAAGTATCTACAAAGCAGCCACAAATGTGGATACTTACTATCCTAGTTACTACGTTTTAACATGGCTTGCATTCACCTTGGAGTTTTGCCATTTCCCTCAAAAAGAGTAAAAACTCAAATTAATAGAAACCATTTTGGGGACTAAGATTGATGTAGGTCATTCCAAATTTCCTAATGAATTGGTGTGATTGTTTCTTTGATGCCACCCACATTCCAAAGAATTTCATAAAAGAATTTGAAATTTCAACACATGCTTTCCAATGGCTTTATTCACAGTATGTGATGAGTGAAACTATTAACGATTGTGGTGTGTTCAGCTACGTTGCGAACATAGTATAACACTCTTGATGAAATTTTTTATAAAGTCATTCATTTGACAGTTCAACCAACTCAAATTCCTGATGCTGAATTTGTACATCCTCAATATGGATAGATATAATTAAGTAATCAAGACGCTGTTAGTGAATGCATGAACAATCCCCATTGTATCAGCCAAGCTCTTCGCGGATGCCTCTCTGGGACAGAAGGAAAGGAGGCACCTTTTGTTAAACTACCGTATTTTCCGGTAATAACGCCACGGCGTTAAACTATATTTTTCTTTTTCGGAAACAAAAATGCGGCCAATAACTGGGTGCGGCTTGTAAGTAGTTCCAAAGTTACAGCTGATCATTTAACCTCCCCCCCCCCCCCCTCCAAAAAAACCCTCTTAAATCTGGTTAAGGAAATCAAAATAATCCACGATCTTTTTCCGTTCCTATAAAAGTCTCGCATGGCGAAAACCCATCACGGTGTTTACGTATAATAATATTTTTCAGGAACAGAAAACAGTACTTTGATCGGGCATCACATCCAATCGCATCAGGTAACTCTGTATGCCTATCAGGAATAACTCCTCCCATTTTCTACCTCCTTCAATATTGGCCAGCGCTAAACCTTACCTATAGGTGTTTAATTATACTCTGCGTTCCAAATCTTTTTCAGCATTACAAAATATGCATATTCGAGTTTGGCAGCAACTCAACATAATTTTACTTCACGTTCTTCGTACGATTTCATTCATTTTATTAGTGTTCTTGCTCCGATACGGATTATTTTCCGTTATGTTTTCGAACAATTCTAAGCGGCGAAGTTATACGGCTAAGTTTAAATTAAACGCTATCTCATTAGCAAAAGTGAACGGCAATAGACAAGTAGCACGAGAGCTGAATGTGGATGAAAAACGTGTAAGAGAGTGGCGAAAGCAGGAAGAAATACTGTTGAAAATGCCGAGAGAGAAACGAGCTCAACGTCGCGGACCGAAAACACAGTGGCCAGATTAGGAAAAAGAACTTTGTGACTGGATTGAGCATGAAAGGGAAAATGGTCGATCTTTATCAACTGTTTTAATAAGAATAAAAGCGAAGCAGATGGTGGCAGAGAATGGTCTGGCCGATTTTAGAGGTGGGCCATCATGGTGCAACCGATTTTTTAAAAGAAAAATAATATGAGAATGAGAGCCCGGACAAGTGTTGGCCAGAAATTGCCCGAAGACTGGGAAGAGAAGAAAACTTCGTTTTCAAAGTTTGTGAAAGAAGAGATTAAAAACTATGCACTGAAGCCATCGGAGATAGGGAATATGGACATGGGCGCCGGCAGAATATTTTCCATGGGGTGGGCAAAGACTACTTTAACGTATGATTACCATGTTGGAAAGAGCAAAAAAGCAAGGGAAAACACTGCATACAAAAATCCAGGGGGGGGCATTGCCCCCCCCTTGCCCTATGCTGCCGGCGCCCATGAATATGGATGAGGTCCCCATATCGTTCGACATGCCTGCATCTCGCTCAGCAGATTTTGTTAGTGTGAAGTCTGTCCCTATCGTTACAACAGGGAATTAGAAAAACAGCTTTACCATGGTACTAGCAACAGCATATCGGAACTTGATAAGCTTGATTCTATAATACTTTAAAGAAAAGTGCGGCGTTAAACTAGTTCTATAAATAGAAATGATTATCTATTTGCGGCGTTATACATGGTGCGGCGTGATTACCGGAAAATACGGTACTTTTTGCTTAACCCTGGTGACACCAACCATCGAATATTTAGCATCCCTCTTCAAAACAAAGTATATGCTATTCTAACATTGAATGCTGACCAAAACTTACCTGTTAATGAATGAGTGATCTGACAGTGATGCAAACCTTATTGATACCTGTCAAGGCATTTACATACCCATAATTTTACACTAAAGGAATTTTTAGATACTGATCATGGCTGGGTAGCCAGGTACTAAATATTTAAAGCAGAAAATACTTATCTAAGATTACGTATTATTGTAACTAAACATTGGAAAGTTTAAAACATCAAGCAATAAGGGGGGGGGGAGCTTTCTGTGCAAAATAACGAATTATGATGTTATTTCATAACTGAGTTATTGATAAACTTTTCTATTTAAAATAGCCTAAAGATGGTTTCCATGACTTCTGGCCTCTTTCTTATACAGGGTATTAGGGAATATTCAAGGGGAAAAGAGAGACTTGAAAGGGGTATGTAATTTCAGGGTAATAAATAACAGTTGCTACCTTTGTGAAAGAAATGTTTGATTTAAAAAAAAAAAGAAGGGGGGGGGGGTATTCTAGTCTGTGGTTTTTGGGTTGTTAGGCTAACCGCAATTGCTTAAAACTTTTTTTTTTTTTTTTGACCTGGTGGGGGGTGGGAGGTGGGGATCTTAAAGAATAATTCTCTGCTGTTCAGTAGGACTACAAAATGGAATTGAGGTTGGAGAACGGGACTAGAAAAAGAAATTCTGAAAATTTCATGTTTTACTTTTCCTTTTGTTGGATGCTTATTTTTTGGGGGATGAAATCTTGGCAGCTAAAAAATTGTATTTATCCATTGTTGCTGCTAAATCACGTTATTTTGAGAAAAAATACCATGTCTCACTGAGGTAAGTACAGGCTGTCCAAAAACCAGTTTCTCCTATGGGATTTTGCGTACGAGCAAAGTTTCATGCCTTTGCCGATTTGGTGCTGTTACCCGACCCTATCACTGTTGCCAACTCCGGAGTTTGGCGGAGAAAAAAATCTTGGCAAACTGGCAATACCAAAGTATCTCTCTATTCTAAAAAAAAGTAACGGCCACTATCAAGAGCTTGTTTGGCTATCTTCTCCTAAACCGTGGGGATTTGAATTTCGAGAAGCATGTCCACGGATTCGTAAAATTCCGAGGAACTTGATAAGCTGACTTAAATTTCGAAAATCGAATTATTTTAGAAGATATAAATAAAAAACTGAAAAAATAAAACTTAATGGTTGCCAGATTTGGCATAAAATCATTCATTCCTTTTTAACAAAGCAATCCCAAGATGTAGGATCGTGTGAAATTGACAAATATGAAGTAGAATTACCCCCATTTTACGCCAAATTAAAAAGTATCTTAATAATAAAAGTCCAGTTCGTATTGCCCTCCGGGATCGACTCATCGCTCTTGGTTCTGGCAGCCATGTTGAAATTTTGATAAAAACTACATTTTTATCTATAATTAACAGGGAAAACGTTTTGTGCAGTTCGAAAGATCTAAAAAATTAACCTTTTTCATAGTTGCAGGTAATTTCAACTCTAAATATCTAGCGAGATATTACGCCTTAAAAATGTAAACACAAGCGAAGCAAGCAATGCAGTTACAGTTTTATTTAATATTTACGTTCTTCGGGGACAGTCCCCAATTTCTGTGTTTTTTTGCGATATGTCCCGGGGCCTTCGCTATTAGTAACGGGCCTGCGCGTGTATTTCGCTGAGTCATCCAAAGAGGCCTACGGATGCTCG
Organism: Cheiracanthium punctorium; assembly: GCA_038373885.1. Classification (NCBI taxonomy): domain Eukaryota; kingdom Metazoa; phylum Arthropoda; class Arachnida; order Araneae; family Cheiracanthiidae; genus Cheiracanthium; species Cheiracanthium punctorium. The sequence goes on along the minus strand of JAWZYV010000630.1, from coordinate 297,998 downwards.
CGTCTTCCCGTATACATCAAGCAATTTTTAAGCTTTCCGATGCTTTGAAACGGTATTAAATGTAGTTTTAAGTAGTGATTGTGTTACTAATTCAAGTACGAACTCATTAACAGTTTCTTTGATACACGCGGACATTAAAGTAAATAGATGCATGTAATTTGAAGGAAACACAAAGTACTGCTCACTCTCATGATTCATTATTTTAGCTTGAATTTTAATATACATGAAAAAATTAAGCTGACTTTTAGTATACATTAAAGTAAACGAATACACAAATGATACAGACATTTTTATGCATTTCTTTATACTGAATGTTTAAGTTTCACATTTTCAAAGCAGTTACAACCATTATTACTTTTAAAATAAATTTAACTAGTAGTTATTAAATTTTCATTTATTAAATATTGTTCGGTTAATATATTAACAAAATATATGACGAGGAGCTGAAATAGAATTTAAAATATTTGATATTTACAATTCACGTATACAAAATTTAAGTACTGATATACTATTTAATTTTTAATCTTTTGTAAGGCGTAGGTATCAGAAGAATGTTTGCTATAATTATAAGTACAACCTGTGCACTGCAAGTCCTTGGTATTTACATGAAAAATAATGTAAATTAACTTAACGAGAAACATTTAGAATGAATTACAAAATAAAGGGTGTCCCATAAATAGTAGTACGAACTTAAAGGGGAGATAAAATATATCAAAAGGATTAAGAATAACGTAACAGTGTATGATAAAACACGTTTGTTAACTGTTTTTATTTTGGTTAGTTCAAATGAGTTTATTTATCGAAAATTTTACCATTCGAAATGAAAATGATTTATAATTTTCAGTGTTAGTTCCATATACTTTTTTTTCTCTAAAGAAAAATTATAAATTTTAGAAAACCATACTAGGAAATACCACTAATATTCCAACACCTTTTTTAAAAGTTATTATTAACTGGCAATTGAAAACAAATGTTTTCGTCCCTGCATTGCTGTATATTAGGGTTATAGCTTTAAAAAAAAAAAAAAAAACAAAAAAAAAAAAAAAACTGCTCCACGGACTTTGAATACAAATTAAGATAAACTAACAGCTCTAGGACTTGAAAAATTTCAAGATCCCTTTTCACAAGTTGCGCTAAACGATGTAGCAAACTAAAAACAAACGAAAGAGTGAATTAATTACTTTTTATTATAGCCATTATCTAAATGGAACTTTGAATTTGAGTATGATGAACACTTATACAAAATATTAACTTCAATTTAAGTTTCTACATAAACATGTGCAAAAATTAATAACATATTTTACAGTACTTCTGCACTGAAACCAATATCACACCAAGGGCGGCTCCAGTGAGGGGGCCATAGGGGCCATGGCCCCCTCCGAAATTTTGTTTTACAACTTTAGATTCGCATACTTCACGATTTCACACGTTCAATTTGCATTTTGAACAATTTATAGACCTAAGTAAAAAGTTCGATGGCCCCCTCCCGAGAATTCAGTCTGGAGCCGCCATTGTATCACACATTTAATTGCATTTATAATAAATGATAAATGACATTTTCAACTGAAAGATTTAAACAGATAAGAATGTTTAACTAGTATTACAACGCACGCTTATTTACTAGAATAATAAACTACTCAAGTTAAACGATTTCAGATTAAAATGATTTATAAATAACACATGAATGTTAATTCACAAAACATGCTTTATATCCTATAAATTTGTAGAATTTCTAAATACAAGTGTACACTTACATTCAGAACTTAAAGTTCGAATTCTATGATTGAATTCGTTGATTTATTTCCATAAAAAAATAGCGCAATCTTCAAAAAATTATTACCTACATCTAAAACACCTTGTCATTAAATCATTATGACAAAACTATAACAAAATTGTTTTTTAATTATAAAATAAATTAACGTTTATAATCCCAAATCGCATACAATCGAACAGCGCAAATGTAAATATTAGGCCTCAATGTTTCACTCATTTCTTCCGGTGGCAACGAAGTAGCAGGCCCGATTGCTAATAACGACGGCCCCGTATGTCCCCACAGTGTGAAAAAGCATTTGGGGACAATTTTAAATTAGGTTACTGTTAATTGTTTCATTAATTAGGAAATGTCCCCAACTGTGTTTCAAATTTGAGGACATTACTTAATTTTACGTTAAAAATATGGTCACCTTAATTTAACTGAAAAATTTGATGGATTTTGGGCAAATTTATTGAGAACGTGTAAAATTTTATTTGCACAACGCTTAAACATCTATTTTAGGAATTCTTTTTTAGAAATTGGCAACACTCTTTGAGATGAGAAAAACGTATTTGTTGTTGTTTGTGGAAGTCATGTTTTTTTTTCATTGCTCTCAGCCGAGTGTTATCAAACGTAAACGGCGTAAAATTTGTGAAATCCTATTTTAAAAGTGTTTGAGTGTTTTAGTTTGTTTTGGTGACAGCGTTTGTTTAATTTGAATTCGTTTAAACGAATGCATTTTGATTTCAATGTTGTTGGATCGTAACTGTTATTTCGATTGTTTTGGGACATTTAATTTATTTTTGTCATAAATTCATAAGCGTTTGTTTAATTTTGGAGTGCTTTAGATTGTTTTTGGTGTCATATAATTTTATCATAAGAGTTTGTTTAATTTCGAATTCGTTTGGATTTTGATTTCAACGTTGTTGGATTTCATAGCTTTTATTTAGGTTAATTTGGTGTCGTTTATTTTGTTTTTGTCATAAATATATGATTACTAGCCGGCGGACAACCCGCAGGTTGCAAATTTCGGTTGCGAAGAGGACCGGGTACCGTAGGTTGCACAAGGCAGTCCCAAAGCGGCCAGTATGCTCTACTAAGTTGCACATTTTGGCCGCAAAGCGGCTATTGACGGCGAAAGCTGATCGCCGAAGGCGGCTAGTATGAAATAAATAACTCAAAGTGTGTTACACAAAGTTGACAATTTTCAAATAGTAAGTTCGTTTAGACAAAAGGAGTTTAGAATTAGTGTTAGAACCCAATATCTTGAAAATGAAAAATAAATACAATGCAGATTATTTTAAAGCCGGTTCGGTCCAGCTGCAATATTTGCTACCAGTAGAAATACACTCATGTCTATAAATTAAGGATAATTCAGAATCACACAGAAATTGATCTCTAAAATAAAGATTTCACCTGTGGAATGATCACACACATCTTGAAGAAGAATATGCAAATTACAGGAAACCACCAGATGGCGTGGATGGTACGTCACAATGACGAGAGTGTAAGAGAGGGGTATATAAGGAATGGTGGTAAAGAAGTAAAATTGTTCACAAGCGCTGTGAAAGCCTTTCAGTGCAAAAACCGCATAGTTATGGCACAAAGGAGGCATTTGGATGATGTTTTACGTGGCAGAATTATCGGACGACTGGAATGTGGACGTACCCAGCTGGAAGTATCCGAGGAACTTGGAATCGCCCAGACCCTAGTAGCAATAACCCATCGGTCGATGAGAGGCAGGTGAGTTAAATCCGAGGAGAAGGAGCAATGGCCGATCACGGCTTTTCATCCGAAAAAGGGGAAATTTCATCGGCAACTGTTACAAAATGGGGACCATAAAGCCGATCATCGTTTCCCGACGACTCCGATGAAATAATGAAAAGAAACCGATAAACTGTTTAAAGTATATTTGTTAATAAAAAATAAACGACTGGCAGCAAAATTTTCAAAAAACGTCCGTTCTGTTTATTATGTTTTCGTTTTTTGTATGCTAAATTTCCGTTTTTCTGAAAAAAAAAAAAAAAAATCTTCCATCTTTCTCCCCCGGACCCGAACCTTGAGCGCACTGGTTACTAGATTAGCGCGCTACCCCTAGACCATCGAATCTTATCATGTGTAAGGCAAAGTGTGAAGTATCGGTTATTTTAGTCTCAGATTGGGACTTTGGGTGAAATTTTGACAAAGTGTTGTTCAGCTATTATTAATAATAGTCAAATTATTCGATTGGTAAGAAATTAATTTCACTTTTTACCAATGTATGTAAGTAGCAACAACATTCATAATTAATAATTAAAAAACAATATTGCCAATTGTATAGGAATTTTAGTGTGATTTTAACTTTCATATTTCTTGGATAACTTTTAAAAATTAACTGATTTCTCTTCTTGCTGTTTACATTAAAGAGGTTTCAAAAGAGTTGCTCATTGTAATAAAGTTTCCGTTTTTCTTATAATGCAGCTGACGCTCAAATAGATTTTCTTTTCTTTTTTTTAAACACATTTTTTAAAAATTATTTAAATATTATAAACGATTTTTATATAATAAATACTTACATTTTTTTGTAAATATTTTTTTTCAAATTTAAATTTTGTGGGAGGGGATACCACCCCCCTGCCCCCTCCCAACCCCAATACAAGAAATTTGAAGTAAATTATGCGATTAATTCAAGAATTGTTCAAAATTTCCCTTAGATTATGCAAAGGCACATCTAAATTATGCAAATATTTATAGGAATTTGGGTAAAGTGTAAACCACTGGGGACACCTGCAAGGCCCGTTGACTATAGAGCTGCAGTTTCGGATAAGATATTGTTTTTTGGTTTCCCATCGGCAAAACTGCTCGTCTAGATCACTTCTATCCATTAATAAAAATTCATCTATTGCAGATAAACAAAAGTGCACTTGCCGATGACTGAAGTCGATGAGTTAACGATGAGTCGATGAACGACCGAGCAGAAAACAAGCAGTCATTGCTACTAGGGGAGTGTCATCTCCAGGCTTTGGCAACGATTCCAAAATGATGGTAATGTGAGTAGACGTTACAGCACAGGTCGCCCCCGAGTTACAACGCCGAATGAGGACCGCTATTTGGCAGTTACTGCCAAAAGAAACAGACGGAGTACAGCATCAGACCTGTCTCGTCAGCTCTCTTCAGCTACCGGTACGACAGTTTCAAGGCAGACCGTGTACAGACGCTTAGGGCACATTGGTCTATATGCTCGTAGGCCTGTCAGATGTGTTCCACTTACCGCAACTCACTGTCGCCTGCGATTAACCCGGAGTAGAGAGCATGCATTGTGGACACCGCAACAGTGGTCTTGTGTGATGTTTTCCGACGTGTCCAGGTTTAGTTTGGAGTCTGATTCTCGCCGGACATTCATCTGGAGAGCGCCAGGTACCCGTCACCACCAAGAGAACACCATTGAAAGACACCGTTACGGTGGTGCAGGATGGCTCGTTTGGGGAGGAATTATTCTTGGTTCCAGAACTGACCTGCATGTTCAGAGTGTAACGATGACAGGCCACATCTATCGGGATGTCATTCTGGAACAACATGTACGTTTGTTTCGGGGCGCCATGGGTGCTGAATTTGTGTTTATGGATGACAACGCCCGTCCTCACCGTGCAAACATTGTAGACGAATGCCTTCAATCGGAGGATATCACCCGTATGCATTGGCCAGCATACTCACCGGACTTGAATCCAATAGAGCATGTGTGGGATATGCTTGGCCGACGAATTGCAGCCCGTCAACCCCCTCCCACCTGTCTACCGGAACTTCGGAGTGCATTGCTTGATGAGTGGTGTAATATTCCCCAAGATCAGATTGATCATTTGATACTCAGCATGCCTAGGCGTTGTCAGGCCTGTATTGCATCGTCCGGGAGACATACTCCGTATTAACCATCCTACTAACCATGTTATACTGTTTTTTGTAAATAGGTTCTTTTTTGAAATTTGGTCAAGGGAGTAAAACTTGCAATTTTTATTAATTATGTCAAACATATAGCATCTTTTTTGCTCTTTACTTTTTGTTTAATAAATAGACTTTACAAATAAGTCAAATTTGTTTTGCTTCTTTCTCTTTCTTTGCCTGAACTTCATTATCCTTAATTTATGGACATGAGTGTATTTGGTGGTGTTGACTATGCCATTATAGCAGTTATAGTACACTGGATATTTGCCATCGCGGCGAGATGATATAATTCGTGGTGCTAAATACGTCAATCTGCAAAGGATTTTGTATATGAAAATATGGATAACGGTTTTCGGGAACCTTAAATGAGCAGTAATTATAGGTTGTGAGCATGTGTAAATCACCATATAATGAAAAGTCGCCGCTGGTGGCAAGCTGTTACGTAGTTTTTATCAAAGAAAACTTATAGGGTACTGTTTTCCTAGAGCTAATTATTAACTATACATATACGCAAGTCGCCACAATATGAAAATTCATCATAATTGGCTAATACGCAAGGTGTTCCACGGGTTTCACATAATTAAAAATTGCGCGAGGTTTAAATTTTTATGTTCCAAGCAACATGCAAGAACCAACCAATGTGTAGCTCGTTAACATTCTATCTGATCCAACCATTGGGTTTTGTTTGTTGAAATTATGCCTTTTTTACTAGTAAGCCTTATTAGGGGCCGAATGCCTCATACGAAAAGCTAGTCTAGGGGCCTTGGCCCCTAGTTTTGTAAATCGGAAATGAAAGTTTAAATGACTCAAAGAGCATTAGCAGATAAGCATATTTCAGCAGCACAAGCACGTAAACGCCAAAAATTTTAATTTTTTTTTCTCAGCTTGAAAACATTTTTAGTCATTTCTGGATACTTTAAACTTTGATTTGAGCCACGTTTACTCCGGCAGGGTTGGCAAAAGTGATAAGGTCGTGTAACAGCGGCTAAGGAGCGAAACTTTGCTCGTACGCAAAAACGGAGCTTTTCGGACAGCCTGTACTTATCTCAGTGAGCCATGAAAAATGCATAAAAATTAGAAAATGGTAAATAGATTAATACAAAAAGTAGTTCATCTGCAGTGCACCCCAAAGCAGTTCTAGAAATAAACTAATACAAAGTTCCATAAAGCAAAATGTAGTTTTTTCTTTCAGCATTAGTGATACAAATGGTACTTAACCGGTGAGATAATTACACAGTTTTAAAATTTTGCTTTGATCAAATGAACTAAAATTATGAGCATTAAAAATGTCTACTTTAAATGTTTTAAAAATAAGGTAGCTATATATTCACCATTTACTTATCTATTCATCATTTTTTATTCAGATTTCATATGCATTGCTCCCAATCACCCTGGATCTTGTAGAGTTACTCCAGATATTTATATCAGTTTTGTATGTTCTGCCTGGGGTCAGAGGAAAATATTATAACTTTTTTAAGGCTGTTAGAAACATGTTTATTAAGTAAATAAAAATAAAGGAAATAAATAAGACTAAAATTAAAAATATCCATGCGAATTCACATTAATAAATGTTGAAAGTTGCAAATGTAGTAGAGAAGTAGTATAATGAAGATTCAGTCTCATATGTGATATTTAGTCAAACATTTGATGTCGGGTTACATATTAGAAGTGAGGTAGACTGCTGCCTACGTAATACTACTCACTTTACTTCCACCACTACTTTCTTGAGTATTGCGTAGGCAACGGGTAGACATTATTTTAACCCTACCGTCAATGACCAAATGCTTCCCATATTTTTAATAAACTGGGTACCGCGTTTACTGGATACAGATAGCATAGATATTCTACGGTACCCACTGTAGAATACCTATGCTACCTGTTTCATTACCTCTTGCTGATTTTATAATTACGTAATAACTTACTCCACGACTCGAATAATTAATAATCAATTATTTAAATGTAAAAGTTTGTTTGTTTGTCCGGGAACTCCTTCCACACCGTTCGACCGACCGCCTTGAAATTTTGCACATACACGTAAAACGACATAGAATAGTACGTAATCAACTTTAAAATTTTGAAAACTTAATCGTTCCACGATTTTTTTGATAATTTTCCCTTTCAGAAAGCTTTCCTAATTTCCGATTTTCTAAAATATTGATCATGTGATATACTATCTATATGATGGCGATAGACATAACTATAAACAAAATGGTATATAGTCCAGTCATTTGGTCGAAAAAAGGGGGGTTACCTGGAAAGTTTTCCGGGAGTTTTGAAAATGGGCAATTTTATAGATTTCGATGTGCTCTTTCCGAATTTCAACTTTGTCCCCTCGTATCTTTGCCGCTCGTGCCGCCACGTTCGAAAAATGGAGCCCAAAAGCAGTTTTTTGGTAATATCTCCTTTCCTACTCATTTCACGAAAAAAAGAATTACAAAAAAAGAAACTAGAGAAAATTTCCTACAATTTATGTAATTACCTTTTTTTCGTAAAATCAATAGTTTTGGCGTACGAGCGCCGCAAAGTGAAGTTCCGAATGCGTTTTGGCCAAAAAACGTATTTCCACACCAGCTCGTAAGGTAGAGTAGGCGGTGTTTTTTTTTTTTGTTTTTTTTTTCTTTTTTCCGTGGTGTCCCCAGTAGGCCTAATCCACGTGCATTTAACTCAGGGATGGGCAAACTACGGCCCGCGGGCCGAATCCGGCCCGCCGGAAGGTTTTATCTGGCTCGCAGATAGAATTTTGCTGGATGTGTTTTTGAGCGAGTTTGGCAGCTGAAAGACGACGTGTCTTTCTTCTATGAGAGACAATGTTCTGCGGAGTGCGAAATGTAAGAAGATACAGAATGGCTTTCGGACTATGCATTTTTCACAGATCTTCTTTGTCATGTGAGCAACTTGAATGTCAAGATGCAAGGGAAAAATCAATTTATCGACGATATCTGGGCCCATCTCAAAGCTTATTAAAACTAAAATCTAATCTGTTTGCTGGGTAGCTAGCTAAAAACGACTTGTCTCATTCCTCATGGTTAAATTCAATACTCTCAATAAATCAATAGAAACTTAAGAATTATGAAGATGGCTTGAAAGAACTGCATTTTGAGTTCGAACTCAGATTTCAAGATTTCAGTGCCATTCAAACAGAATTGGATATTTTTACCATGCCTTTCAACGTAAATTGTGAAGCAGTGAGGTCCGATTTGCAGCTTGAATTAATTGAGTTGCAATCTAGCGATCATCTCAAGCAGCTAAATATGCCAGAGTTTTATAAATCATTGTCTTTTCCCAAATTTAATATCTCACGCTCAGAAAATCAGTTCTACGTTTTGCTTCATCTTATATATGTGAACGAGTGTTTTCAACTATGAACCTTAGAAAGAATTCTTTCAGAAGTAGACTGGCAGATGAGCATTTAGCCTCATTCCTTAGAATGAGTACATCTCACTTCAAACCTCAATATAAGGAACTTTCAAAAAGGAAATAGTAATTTCATTCATCTCATTAACATATTTAAATTGTAATACTTGTAATCCTGTGTTTTTAAAATTTTAGAAAAATTTGTCTTGGCCCGCCAAACTTTTTTTTTTTTTTTTCGATTTTTGGACCGCGATCGAAAACTTTTGTCCAACCCTGATTTAACTAATCCAAAATTTAGCAAATTCTCCTTCGCTTCGCTGTTCTTGATGGACCAGGAGTTGCAAGTTCATTGTCTCTAGTACCGATCGAAATGTCACAGCCCGAAATTTCTTCCACATCAGCCGCGATGGGATTATCAGTTTCATCGCAATCTTCTTCGTTCTCGATTTCATCATACATTTCCTCGAAAATAGTCTCCGATTCTTCCTCTTCATCACTATCTTGTAATGGAACTTGCGCGTTATCACAGGTACAATTGCAATTCGTGCATATAACCAACACCTCCTAGATATAAAAAGCCTAACAACTGGTACGTCCCCAAGCTTTCACGTCATCAGTAGGCCTTCAAGAATGACGTCATCACAATTTAACTCTTATAAAGTAAAACTACAGTGGAACCCCGATCTATCGTTCCCGCATTCATCGTTTTCCCGTATTGATCGTTTTATTTCTATGGTCCCTGCACAAACTGTATTCAAATAACGTTAACAAAACCCGCATGTATCGTTCGTCAAAAATTCGCTTTCCTGCATTCATCGTTGTAAAATGTTTCTTCTCATCGAAATGAAATTGAAGATGAAGTGGATCAATATGGCTTACAAATCGAATTACTTCCTGGCATGATATCTTAGGTTGATGATGGTATAGGTGAAGAGTTCTTACATCTAGCAGGGATGAGTATGGTGTGAATTGTAGTGATTATATATCTATTGATTTAGAAGTAGCAACGTGCGGTATCCTAAGAATGGAAGTAATGTGACGCAAAAAATGAAAATAATCGCGAAGAAGCTGAGAATAATATTCATGCTGATGAGACAGAGCCAACACTAGTGCCTAGTTTATCCTACGCAATAACGGTTATTTGAAATTGTATGACTTTTATATACAAACATGAATACACAAAAAAAGACAAAAAACAAAAAACAAAAAGAAAAAAAAACATTTTAAATCTTGAAAATTTTGTTTAATTAAAAGATTAATGAAAAATCCAGTGTAAAATTACTGATTTTGTAAAAATAAGTATCACTTAATTTCTACACAATTTCAATTTGTTTCTTTTACAGTGTGGTAACAAATTTAGTATTTTTGGTATACTGAAGGAATCGGTGTTTTCTTCTTATTTTGACTTTAACCCGGATTCGTCGTTTTCCCGCATGCATCGTTTTTTACTACACACCCCTTGAAAAACGATAGATCGAGGTTCTACTGTATTTAAAATTTCTGCTGAATTTACTCACGCACAACAGCATTTTACTGATTTGAGATAGAAAATTTTAATTTTACGGCAAAAAGCAAGTTTTTAACTGTAACTAATTATGTAGTGTAAGAAGGAAATAGATCATAATGAATTGTTTTGTATCACAAAGGTATTTTATTTTTTATCTTTAACTTAAGTTATTTTCTAATATTTGTAGCATTCAGCAGAAAATTTAAATAGTTTTACTTTATGAAAGTAAACATCCTGCAAAATTCTATCTGCGGGCCGGATTTGGCCCGCGGGCCGTAGTTTGCCCCTCACTGAGTTAAATACACGTGGATTAGGCCTACTCTGACACCGCTTACTCTACCACACAAGGTGGTGTGGAAATACGTTTTTTGGCCAAAACGCATTCGGAACTTCACTTTGCGGCGCTGGTACGCCAAAACTATTGATTTTACGAAAAAAAGGTAATTACATAAAATGTAGGAAATTTTCTCTAGTTTCCTTTTTTGTAATTGTTTTTTTCGTGAAATGAGTCGGAAAGGAGATATTGCCAAAAAACTGCTTTTGGGCGCCATTTTTCGAACGTGGCGGCACGAGCGGCAAAGATACGAGGGGGCAAAGCTGAAATTCGGAAAGAGCACATCGAAATCTATAAAATTGCCCATTTTCAAAACTCCCGAAAAACTTTCCAGGTAAAACTACCAAATGACTGGATTTATATCCCCAGCAAACACACGCAGGTTCTCTGAACGTCTATTAACTTTCAGAAGACGTTTTCTGAACATTAATAGACGTTCAGAGAACCTGTGTGTGTTTGCTGGGTCATAAATAAATGACGTCATTTTTATGTCACATGATTAGAAATTTAATATTGTGTAAAAAATAATCATGTGACATGCCATCTAATGCAGGCGATTGACATAACTGTAAACAAAATGGCATATCATAAATGAAATGACGCCAAATTCAAAATGCATTAGAAATTCTAATTAGGTTACCAAGCTTTGACAAAATACTAGACCACGAGCGAAGTAATAAACTCTTAGATTACCATATGCTGTAGAAAAGTAAAATAACCTGAGTTTTCTTTCACTAATTCATGTTAGATATCACAAGCACAGCCCTCTATAGTAATAGGCCAGCGCGCTGATTCAAAATGGCGGCGACTGAAGGCGGAATTTCCCCTTTCCCTTCATGCGACCGCAGTGCACAAACCAGAAAACAAACTTAATATTTTACTAAACAATTAATGATTACATGACTGAAAAATTTTACCATCTCTTATATAATGATTTTTACCAATAAAAAAGTTACACCTGAAAGATAATTTATTTTATTTTTGGTATTATAGAGATAATATTTTGATAATAGGCCTTCTTTGTAAACAATATGTTATACACCACGAAAGCAATTTACTATTTCATTATATTTTAATTTGAATCATTTTAACTATGTATTATTCAGTATTCAATTCATATAATGATTTCCATTAAATTATTCAAAGTTTCGGGGAATAAAGTAATTTACTGTAGCTAAATCATTTTAAATAATAAAAATAATAATTATATAGATTCTATTTTCAAGGAGAAAATCTATAAATAAAAATAGCATGGATATACTAAAATGAATCAAAACATATCAATTCAGTAACTTTATTTTTAAAATCATATATATACACTCACAAACAATTTGCATCTTATTACAAAAAAGTAAACAATATATATAGATTAACATTTTCACTATTGAAAATTATCTAACTTCACAGTATTTCCATAAAGGAAGTAACAAAGTAATTTCACCCTTAAATTAATTGATAATTTCTGTTATTTGCACTTGTAAAAGTTACTCGTTCAACATTTTGTAATTACAATCTAGGCTATTTCAATAATTATTTCTTTGTGATTATACTAAAAAATATAAAAATTATAAATATTTTAACATTTTTGCCCATACACATACACACCCATTTATCGTGAGGTAATGGATTGGGAACAGATATGTAAATACGAACAGAAATGGAAATACTTAAGCAATTGGCCAGCGTTAAATTAAAAACATTTATGAAGGGACAGGGTACCTCTTCAGTAGCATAAATTGGAGTTTAAAAGGGTTAAATCGTTTGAAAATAAACGTTGTTTTTCAAAACACAAGTGTTAAACAAAGTTTAAAAATGAAGATAGAAAAAAAAATTATTTGGGGAAAAAACATCAACTTTAATAAATATATTTTGAGACATTAAATAACTGTCCGGCTGTGATTTTAACAAGTTATTCTAATTTTGATATTTTAAGCAATGTTAGAGGTACAGTGTCTCTTTTAAAATTTACAGTAACATGAGTTAATAGTACAGTCAGTTACAGTGAGTTAATAGTCATTATTATAATATATTTCAAAAGTTAAATCTAAGCTTACCTTAAAAGATATTTCTATTGAGGGTATATCCAATACACATAATTTAATTACAATTGATTGTTCATCAGTTTTAATATAATTCCATTTGGGATAGTTCATTATGCAGTCACGTATGTACATTTCAGCTTGATGGATATCTTTTATTTTATTTAGTTCAGTCTCATTAGCGTATGTTATTAAACTTGTATTTAAAGACAGCTGGATATTTTCGTTTTCTTTGTCGTCACGAGTTTTTCTTTTTTTGGGCACTGTGATATTTAAATGAGGTGTGGAATCATGAATATATGTTGGAAACGCATCAGGAGTCAAAGCAGGACTGGCTCGGGGAATCTTATGTATATTCCAATCTTTGTCCTTCCAAATATCTTCTCGAACAATCATCTCACTGGCAAAATGTTTAATGCAAACTCTAGTATTTTTGTGAATTTGAAATTTTGCCGATGAATCCTGTTAATCCAGAAATTTCTTTGTTCCTCATCGTTCGGGAACCGGAAACAAGTTACGTATGGCGGATCGTAGTTCGATCTGCAATGAGGAACAACACATTTGAAAGGCATAACCTACAAATGAAATAAAAAACATATATTATCGGTAATTTAGATTAAACGTTATTATAAATTAATTAGGTTTTAAATTAATCAAGCTTTTGATTCATATTTTAAAACCATTAGTTAATTACTAATACAAAAAAGTAGAGAATGTAAACAAGCTCAACACATTAACATTAAAATTATTTTTTATGTAATAAAATAAATTACTTACTATTTGTCTGATTTCTTTCTTTCTTGCACTATTCATCTACACATATGCATCAATACAAGCTATTTTAAGTAAAATAATATTACATTATATGAGAGATAAAATGGATGACTGTTGTTCTTAACTTCCATTTAGAATGAAATCGCGAACGATAGCAGACGAACAGAATAATTTTAAACCTTCCGCCTTAGGTTGGTCACGTGATCGTATTCCCAAGAATCAGCGCGCTGGCCTATTACTGGAGAGGGCTGTGTCACAAGTGAGAATGACGCCATTTTGACGTCATGAGTTTAAAAAGGAGTTAGAAATCAAACTAGGTTAAAAGGTTTGATATGAAAATTTACTATTATAAAAATTCCAAAGTATTTTGTTTAATGCATGAGCTATCCTTGGTGATTTTTGAACGCTATGATTTTTCAGCAACCATAATAACGAAAAAAAAAACGCATTTTTTTAAATTGTGGGAAATTCAAAAGTCGTCACAAGGTGGAAAATACTTATTAACACAATACATAGTGTTCGTTATCGGTTTGGAGGGTTCCCACTGTCTACTAAAAGAGACTATTTGCTACTATAATCAAGAATAGGCGACTATGGCAACTATTTACATGTAAAAACAGCTAAAAAGCAACTATTTTGAGAAAAATGGCATCTATTTTTCTTGGAGTAAAAATGCAATTTCTGTTTTTCACCTAGAAAGTTTCAGTTTAGGGCGTGTAACCACACTACTAACAACATAATAAACACTGAGCGTAGCGCAAGAATGTCCATCCGTAGATTTTGAGAAATATCTGGCAAGAACAGATAAGCTAGATTCATACCACCTGTGTCATTCCATCGTAATTCACTACAGTAAAAGATGTGTTTTCATAATGAAAAAATTGACAAAATACCAAAAACATAATCCAGCCAACTTTCAGAATCACACAGTGGTATATCATTCACTTTGTTGCAGAAACTCTGCTGAATTTTTAGATTCATATTGGAGAGTATGCTTTAAAGTCTGGGGTTTGTAGATAGTTTCTGTAGCCAGTTGAGAAGTCAGGACGAAACACAAACATTATTGTTTTTAGAAACTTCTCAAACCATATTCAATCACAATTTACAGGAATTTACCAGCAGTAATTCTATAGATAACTAATCATCAATCGGAGAAACTTCTCCAAATACTGCAATTTCTTTGCAGTCAATAAAATTGTTCCATTTGCTAAAATATCAGAATACTCGAGCTGAACCCTGGACTCCTCCACAGCATAGAACAATACTGAATTCATAAACCAATTTTAAAATACAAGCTTGGCAAAACAACAGTGTCTCTGGCATCAAAATTATGCAAAGTGTTATGTTCTTAATTTGATAGAAAAGCCAATTCAAGACGAGCAGTGGTATGACCTACTCACGTATTTATACTTTTTGGGGAGTTTTCTCTAAAGTTCTGGCAAAATCTGTCTAGTAAATTCTCTATCATTTTCCTTGCATCATTTGTGTAATGGTAAGCAGGTAAGTAACATTTGCAGGGCTCTTTTTTTTGTTAAAAAAAGTATGTCAGATGTCACTAGTCTTGGCGATTTTGATTGGCAACAAAATTGGTGCAAAAAATAAGCCCCTAAAACTTAACCCAGCCAAGCGATATCACCAATATTTAAAAAGAACCCCCAATTCTGATGCTATTCTACGTGAATATTAAATGTTCCTATCTTGTGTTCTAGTTAATCGATTTACATCCATCAAAGTGCAAAAATTAATTCTAGTGACACTATTAACTTTTATTAGTAGTAATGTATGCTTCATGAAAATTAATACACCTGCTGCTTGTTTTTAAACTGTGTATTTTTTCCCCACTTTTAAAAAGAATTTTTTTTAATTTTTAAAAAGGTTAAGGTTCATAACTTTTTATTTTGAGCATTTATTTATTTATTTATTCACATAATAATTCAATAAATTCCATGATCTAAACTTCTATAATCTGCATGTTTATAGACTCTGGTGTATGTAGTTTTGAGAGAGTCTACTGTGTTTTGTATTTCATGTTTTACTAAAAATACTTGCAAAGACATTGAAAACTGTCTTACTTCATAATGTTTTGTTCTATGAACTTCTGCATCTGAGGAAACGGAAATAAACTGCAAGCATCATCTGCTACGGAGTAATATATATTGAATTTAATCTTCACAAATGCTGTATAAACTTCTTTCCAAAAACAAAAATGTGTATTTAACATTGTTCAAACTTTGTTTAGAAGATTTCATTCTGTTTAGATTGTTAAAAAGGATACTATTTTTACCATAAAGGGCTACTATTTTGTAACCTGAAGGCTACTATCAGGCTACTATTTTGTACCCTGAAGGCTACTAAAGCAACTATTTCTGTGGCTGTGCTGTGGTGGGTACCCTGGGTTTGACGACGGCCGTTGTATGTATTCCCCAAAACAGTGCAAAATGTCGCCAAGTTTTGAAGACTTAGCGGTATATTAGATAAAGCTCTGTTGCAAGTGAGAGTTTTTCAACGTCGTAAATTTCAATATTACTTCGTTTGAAAACTACTGTGCGAAATATCCAGACTCAACTACCCAGGTCAGAACGTGACGTCATAAATTAAAAATTGCGTGAAATTATTAAACTCTGCAGCACAGTTTAACCCGTCCTATTCGCAATTTGAGCGATTCTAAATAGCTCGTCGAGGTTTCACAGTCTGATTTTTTTCGCGAGACTGAACCATGGAGGATTTAAATATTTAGACAGGAAACAGTTTGGATATTTTCCACCACGGCGAGATGAAATATTCTGCAGTGCTATGCCTATCTGAAAAGATATGGAGCTTAAAAAAAAGCTATGCTTGAAAATACATGGAGATATGTTTTAATGGCAACCATTATAAAAAAATGTTTATTGTTTATGCTAATGCATAAATTGCTAAGATTCACCGAAGAGTAGAAAAGCTTCCATTGGTTTCAAATATCTAAGCTGTTTCTTTAAACTGAGCATTAAAGAGAGAGAAAAGACGGTAGATAATATGAGTAATAGATAGTATTAGTAGACTTGTTAGATTAATATGGATTAAAGCACAGTATATTATGTTAGTAAATACTTAGTGAAATTAAAAGTGTTCTATTCATCATTTTTCAACGGTCGTCTAACAACTAACTAAACTATAGCCCTACATTACGTTAATATATCCCGCGATAGTTTCAAAAGGGACTATTTGAATTTTTATTTATTTATTTTTTTGTGATTTTGTTACGTTCACATTTTAGGAAAATATTCCTTTCCTACTGTGCGAAGAACGGCCACGCAGCTAGTAATAAATAATTCATAATAATAATTTTTGTTATGTTTGATTATACTTGTAATAATAATTTACAATCGAAATGTACACGAGAGAGAATAATGGGTACCTTAAAGATTGAGTAATGTCATAGGAAAGTATAACGCATAAAAACCCAACAATAATTTTTTCCAAAAGGGGTTAAAATGGTATATTTAGATCATAATCATGTAAATAAAGCGATTTTACCCAGGCTTAATTAGAAATGATTAAAATTACATGATCCCACACCTAAAAGGTACCCGGGTACCCTATCATTGATACAAGGGTTAATATAACAACTTTCAAATTACTTGGTATGATTCAAATAACTGGAGTGCACTGTATTGAATTTTATAATTCAATTTTCTGAGTGAGTTTACTATGAAATCTTGGTACAATGTCAATCAGAAAATTGAAAATAGTACAATTCCAACTGCTTTTATTCAAAATAATTTAGCTTGGCTGCTTTGATTATTTAAAAAAAAAGCACTTAGTATTCAAACACTATGGTTATGGAAAAAACACTCAAAATACTGGTGTTAAACAATAAAGTAAATAAAAAACTTTGTAAAAAACACACATAAGATGTTATAGGTAAGAGGATACGCACGTTTCAACCAAAAATTGGTTTCAACCAATTTTTGGTTGAAACGTGCGCATCCTCTTACCTTATAACATCTTATGTGTGTGTTTTTTACAAAGTTTTTTATTTACTTTACTATGGTTATGCTTAATACGGTTTTTGAAAGCTTCGTCGGAGCCCAACGTTGCGCTTGCGTAAGCATGTAAAGATAGTTGTTTCGGACGTTAGTGTGGATAGCCGCCTAGGGTTGCCTTCAAAGATGTGTCAGTGATTCGCTCCAAAAAAGGCAAATTCATCGAAAAATGAGCAACGTTTTCAAACAAGCAAATTGGCAGAATTATAGGCAATAGCTTACTGTGAGATATGTTAAGTTGATTTAAGCAATATGAAAAAATCTGATGTGTCCAACACATGACTTCCTTGCACGTCCATTAGATCAAAAATATTTTCGACGCACTTCCTCTAAATTTATTTGTTTGAAAGAGATAAAATATCAATAATAGTAAGGTTTAGCGATTTCTAGCCAAATATTTCGATATCGCCAAGCTGAGTTCAATTTGGAAGATTTCCTTCTGACACTTTATTTGGCGATATTTCACCAAAAGCCGACAAACTTGAGATAGTCAGCGAGATTTTGGGGATAGCCAAAGTAGTCATTGACCACAGACTTTCAATGAATTGAATGCATCTATACACCTCAATGTATTCAAAGTCATTTGGCTCACCATGTAAATAAATTCTCAGTCGATTGCTGTCAAAAAAGATATTGAAAACAGTTAGATATTACAATAGTTCTAAATACAAAGTTAAAAAATCTACGGGTTAAAGTTTTAGAGTTATACAAAATAGGAAATAATTTTTGGCGCCAAATTTGGCGATATTTCGGCGAAACTCGTCAATGTCGACGACATTTGGCGAGATTTTAAGCATAAACCAAACAATGACAGATTATCGCCAAATTTGGCGATATTTCGCCAAAACTCGCCAAGAACGATGACAAATGGCGATACTTTGGCCATGGACCAAATGACTGACTATCGCCAAATTTGGCGATATTTCGCCAAAACTCGCCAAGGTCGAGGACAGACGGCGAGATTTTGGGCATGTACCAAACAATGACTGTCTACAGTTGTATTATAATGAAGATGTCCATAGACATTAAGGTACTGAAATTCTTTTCGGTGGTCCTGTAAATAAACTCTCCAGTAGATTGGAACCAAAAATCGAGATGCACAACTAGATGTTACAACATTCTTATATATGAAATTTCATAATAGTTTTTGAGATTTGAGAGTTAAATATGCACACACGTACACCAAAAGTCGCCAAGCTTGGCGACTTTTGGCATAGTTCTTGAGGGAGGCACGTGACCGTGGTCGGACCATTACCTAACTTATGTGGTAGGACGGTATTGTGCTTGAAATGGATGAATGCCCCTAAAATTGCTATTGACCGTAGTGTATTGGAAATCTTTTGAGTGTTCCTGTAGCAGAACTATAAATGATAAAGACACTTTTTTTAATGGAGAAATTCATTTTCTAACTCTTTACAGCATATATCACTTCTGAGTCGTTTGAAATAGCCCAATACCTCTAAAAAACGATTTGATGAATTTCGGCCCATAGAGCGTAATGTATTTCGAATCTTTTGGGCGGTCCTGTACATAAACTATCCATTCGATTGCCACCAAAAGGGGAGGTGCACAACTAGATCATAGAACAATCCTAAATATCAAATCTCAACATTCTACGACCAATAGTTTTTGAGATATGCGAGTTACATACATACGTACGTACGTAGTACAGACGGCATGGAAAAACTGGCCACAGTAGACTCGCCACTGGTCAAAATGAGTTGCAGACGCGTTAATATGATCGTGCATGCTAGCCTACGATGAGATGCATCGAAAAAAATTTTTAAATTAAATTTAGAGGTAGTCAAAATCGGTTTTTATGTCGAAATTTGGCCCCCAAAATTTTTCGGGATCACATTACTTCCTTATACTACGTACAAGGAAGTAAAAAAAAATTAACTGTAGTGTGGGAATACGAATTTCCTTTGTACAGCTGAAATATAAATAAATTACATGAAATAAATTATAGGAAAGGAGTTATGTATTAATAACTATGTCATTTTATCGATCAACACCCTTTATTGAAAAATGTGTCCCAAAAATGCAACATAAAAAAGCGACATAATTTTACACGTATTTAAATTCTATTGGTTCACAACAGCTTTAATCTATTGTTCCAATATTTCGTAAGCTGTAGAATATGCGTCACATGTATTTTTTACATATATTTAAATACTATTAGTTCACAACAGCTTTAATCTATTTTTACACTATTTCGTAAGCTGTAGAATATGCTTTACATGCATTTTTCTATAAATAGGTTACACTCATAAAAATTTCAACATAGGGTTACTAGGCGAAATACGCGAAAGATGAGCGATAAAATGACATAGTCAATTAATATCGTTTTAATATGGCAATAATGAAACTAAAAAATTAGGGGGGGGGGGTTCAGGGGAGTCTCTCCCTGACGAGGCTCGAACAGCCGAGATTTTTTAAATATATTTAAATACTACTAGCTGCTACCCGCGACTTCATCCGCGTCGGCTTTAGAATTAGGCCCCGACAGAAATTAGCATGTGTGAATAACAAATATTGTTGCGACAAAAGGAACTGCATTTAAATATTATTTGCTTTTTACTTGTTTCAAATGAAGTATAATGCATGTTAGTATACTTCATTTAAAATAAGAGAATATGCACAGAGTTACTAAATATAGATTTTTTTCAGGCATTTGGCGAATAGAGACAGTTATGACAGTATTTGCGAACTGTTTTGTAAAAGAAATATTTATGCTATATGCATGAATTTTCGTGTATGTTAATCAGAAATAGAGCAGCTTTCTATTAGTGAAAAAGTTTGAGAATCGGTTCTGTAGTTACTGTTAGAGTATAAAATATTTTTTCCATATCTCCAATGCCACCTATTCTCTCCTGCGAAGCACTGCACCGGGGAACAAACTCTTACTACTGGCCACTTTGGAGGATATGACGTCACTCCCTCCCCCCTTCTCTCCGAGCGTAGGAGGCGAAGGGTTGTGCATGTATTTTTTCTCCACACTTCTTCTGCTTCTCCCGGCGAATGCGCGATGTGAGAACTGCGTTGCTCACAGTTTACTGAACTTTTTATATTGTTATGTATGTTAATTGTTTCGTGGCGTATCTTTATTAAATGTATGTTCTCCAAACATGGATTTGTGTTTCGTCAGTGATTACTTCCAGTACCTCACAGGTTATGTGACACAGCCCGCAGACCACAGCGCTGAATAGAGAAAACTGATTTTCTTTGTCTGTGGAGAACACGCTTGGAAATGGCTTCGTTCGGAGCGTCGCGAATTGAGCTTTTAAGTAAAGACAATTACGAAACGTGGAGAATTTTGATGAAAGCGGTACTGATCAAAAATGGAAATTGGAAATACGTAAATGGAACACTCAAGAAACCAGTAGTTGATGCCGCAGATCCGAAAACAGAAGAAGCGTATGAATTGTGGATTGAAAATGATGAAAGGGCGAAATCGGACATTATATTATGTATCTCCTCGTCCGAATTAAAGCAAATCAAGAACTGTGAAAGTTCCAACGACCTATGGAGAAAATTAGAGGAGATATACATGTCAAAAGGTCCCGCTAGAAAAGCGTCGCTGCTAAAATCTCTCATTCAGCTAAAGATGCCAGACGGATCGAGAGATGTTCGAGGACACCTGAAAAAATTCTTCGACATTGTGGATAAGCTTTCCGAGATGGAAATACGAATTGATGAAGACTTGTTATCCGTGATGATGCTATACAGTCTACCATCGACGTTTGAAAATTTCCGGTGTGCCATAGAGTCCCGAGATGAATTGCCTAAACCAGAAATACTTCGGATAAAAATCGTGGAAGAGGGCGACGCCAGACGACCGGATACTGACCGATCGGAAGTTGGAGCGTTCGCGGCGAAGCATCTAAAGCAAAAACCATCATGGAAAACCGCTAAAGGTGTGAAAAACGAACTAAAGAAAAATGATTTATCCAAAATAAGATGTTTCACTTGTGGAAAAATAGGACATCGGTCATCTCAGTGTTATGCAAAGAAACAAGCAACAGGTTTCATGACAGATGTTATATCAAACACTGTAGATAGCAGGACTTTCTCTAACGGTGAGACAAAAGAAATGTGGTGCCTCGACAGCGGGTGCACAGCTCACTTGTGCAATGATGAATCGAAATTTGTTTGCATCGAAAAATCTGAAGTTGCAGAGCTAAAACTAGCTAATAACCAGACAACTAAAGTGACTGGAACAGGAAATGTTGCAGTGAAAACCAAGATCGACGGAAAAGTGGAAGATATCATCGTTCACGACAGTTTGCTGATACCTGACTTGAGAACGAACTTGTTATCCGTTGCAAAGCTATGCGATAAAGGATTTACTGTGACTTTCACGAACTCTGGTGCAACGATTGAAAATTCTGACTCTAAATTTATTGCTGATCGGAAAGACAATCTTTATTATCTAAAAGTATGTAATGAGAATGTCAATCATGTAAGTGAATCCATTGATACAAAAAGCAAGGTTTGTGATATAACAAGGTGGCATTGTAGAATGGGACACCTTAATTTAAAAGATCTGATAAATTCAGTAAGTAAAGGTAATATTAGGGGTTTAAATATTGCGAAACCATCGGATGAATTTAATTGCGAAGTGTGTGCATTAAACAAATTATCGAGAGCGCCTTTCCCTAAAAAGTCAGAGAGGGTTAGTAATTTGTTAGAAGTAATACATTCAGATCTTTGTGGCCCATTTCGGATTCCTTCATTAGGTAAGTCTCTTTATTTTATGACTTTCATTGATGAGTATTCGCGCTATTGTGCAGTTAAATTTTTGGAAAATAAAAGCGAAGCTCTATCAGCATTCAAGGAAATTAAATGTCTTTGGGAAAATCAAAAGTCTAGGAAAATTAAAGTTTTTATGAGTGATAATGGAGGAGAATTTATAAACAGGGAATTTGAAAATTTCTTAAAATTGCAGGGAATTCAACATAGGTTGTCTGTTCCGTATTGCCCGGAACAATCTGGGATAGCGGAGCGAAAAAATAGATCATTGGTTGAAACAGCCAGATGCATGTTATCGCAAGCTAATTCACCGCTTTATTTATGGGCAGAAGCTATAAATACTGCTAATTATGTTAGAAATAGATGTCCTACAAAAGCAATTAATGGAAAAACTCCTTATGAGTTATGGAATGAAGTAACCCCCAATGTAAGTTACTTTAAAATATTTGGTTGTACAGCATACTGTTTAAATGATAAACCAAAACACAAATTTTCAGCTAGATCAAGGAAAGGGATATTTGTAGGTTATTCGGATAATTCTAAAGCGTTCCGCATTTATTTACCTGATGAAAGAAAAGTAATTATTTCGCGAAGCGTTAAATTTTTTGAAACGTTTGATAGTAGTGTTTCTCCTTCTCTAATAGATGAAATCATAGCTGAGGAAAACATCCCCATAATTTTTGAAAATGAGTTCTCGAGCCAAGACCCTACGGGTAAAAATGAACGAGGGGGGACATTTGAAACCGAAACCCAACCCCCGGTTAGTGATGACTCAATGTCCGAATCCCCTATCCATAGCGAAGAAAAACGAGAGGCAAAAGAAAATGTCTTATCGCTCCGAAACCGAGATGTTGTGCGCGCGAATGAGGGGGAAATTGCAGGTGTTGTTTACAACTGTAGTTCCGAAATTCCTATAAGCGATGCGCTAAAGGGTTCGCAGGCGAAGTTATGGTACGAAGCCTTAGTTAGGGAGATAAAGAGCATAATAAAAAATGAGACGTTTGAATTGGTAGATCGACCCAAATCTGGAAAATGTATTGGTAGTCGATTTATTCTTAATAACAAATATAACGCGGATGGAACGCATTTAAAATGCAAGGCGCGACTAATCGCGAAAGGTTTCAATCAGAAACCTGGGATAGATTTTAATGAAACTTTTGCGCCTGTTGCAAGACAAGGGTCTATTCGCCTTATGGCTGCCTTATCAGTAAATTTGGGAATACAAATTCACCAATTCGACGTAACCACAGCTTATTTAAATGGGAACTTGGAGGAAGAAATTTTTATGGAATGCCCTAAATATTTCAGAGAAACATTAGAGCAATTAATTTTGCAGGAAAAACCTAATAGCGAATACTATAGAAAAAGTAAGAAAATGCTAGAAATTCTTGACGAAGGGGACAAAGTTCTTTATTTGAAAAAATCACTATACGGGCTAAAGCAAGCGGGCAGGTGTTGGAATGTCAAAGTAAATGATATACTAAACAATTTTGGAGGAAAAAGATCTGATGCCGACCCTTGCATGTATTATATTAAAAGTGATAAAGGACTAACTATAATTGTAATTTATGTTGATGACATTTTATTCATGTCGCAAGACCCAAGCATGATAGGAGAGTTTAAAAATCACCTAGAAAGGGAATTGGAAATAAAATATGAGGGTTTGGTTAAATATTGTTTGGGAATAAATTTTCAACAGAATGATGGAACAATTACAATGAGTCAAGAAAGTTATATCAAAGAACTATTGGATCGGTTTGGTATGGTCGAAGCAAAGACGGTAAGTTGCCCTATGGACGTAAGCATTAAATTGAAAAAGGGAGAAAAATGCGACGATGAATATCCCTACCGAGAATTAGTAGGGGGGTTAATGTATTTGGCAACATCCACCCGACCTGACATTTCTCATGCCGTTAGCCAACTTAGCCAGTTCTTAAATTGCTATGATAAGACCCATTGGACTGCTGCAAAGCGTGTCCTGCGATATCTTAAGGGAACTATTAATTATGGTCTGAAATTTAGAAATACTAACGATCCCTTATATGGTTATGCAGATGCTGACTGGGGTAATTGTACCGATGATCGAAAATCATATACAGGTTATTGTTTTATAATGAGTGGTAGTACGATAAGTTGGGAAAGTCGGAAGCAGTGCACTGTAGCCCTGTCTTCTACTGAGGCCGAGTATATGGCTCTTTCTGAAAGTACTAAAGAGGTACTTTACCTAAGTAAAATTCTAAATGAGATTGGTATTTCAAAAATTGGAAAAATAAGAATACTAACTGATAACATAGGTGCCATTAAATTATCAGAGAATCCCGTGTTTCATAAGAGAACCAAACATATAGATGTGAGGCATCATTTCATAAGGGAAACAATAAATAGTGGAAAAATCGAAATAGCGCATGTTTCCACCGAAAATATGGGTGCGGATGTGCTTACAAAACCATTATCAACTGCTAAGCACACTAATTGTATTGATATAATTGGTGTGGGTGATGTGAAAAATTTTTCGATAGAATAGGTTGACATTGTGGGGGGGTGTTAGAGTATAAAATATTTTTTCCATATCTCCAATGCCACCTATTCTCTCCTGCGAAGCACTGCACCGGGGAACAAACTCTTACTACTGGCCACTTTGGAGGATATGACGTCACTCCCTCCCCCCCTTCTCTCCGAGCGTAGGAGGCGAAGGGTTGTGCATGTATTTTCTTCTCCACTTCTTCTGCTTCTCCCGGCGAATGCGCGATGTGAGAACTGCGTTGCTCACAGTTTACTAGAACTTTTTATATTGTTATGTATGTTAATTGTTTCGTGGCGTATCTTTATTAAATGTATGTTCTCCAAACATGGATTTGTGTTTCGTCAGTTATTACTTCCAGTACCTCACAGTTACAAAGATACCCAGAGAGCGCAATGTATTAGAATTATTTTGAGTGTTCCTGTAAAGGAACTATTTATGCTACATGCATAAATTTTAGCCTATAATACTCAAGAATAGTGTAGCTTACTATCAGTAAAAAAAGTTAAGGAATTGGTTCAGTACTTACAGAGATGCACATAGAGCGTAATGTAATTCTTATTAGCATCCCTGTAAAAGAACTATCTGTGATATATGCATTAAAGGTAGCCTATAACACTTAGGATGCCACTAGTATTTAAGAAGTTCTGGTCTCAAAATTGCAAGAGGGGAGGTGCCAGATTCAAACCCTGGTCGCGTATGTCGACCTAGCCGCTCCCAGTTTTCCGTGGTTTTCTAAAAAACCTCGCATAAATACGGGCTAGGATCCCTTAGAAAATACCTCACAGAGGAATTTTCCATATAGGCCTAGGACCCTAGTGCAGTCAATCGGTCTTAATCCAAAAACAAACAATGATACTCTGGAATAATGTAACTTTTAATCAGTGAAAAAAGTTTTAGAATCGGTTTAGTAGCTACAAAATTTCCACAGAGCGCACTGCATTAGAATTATTTTGAGTGTCTTTGTAAAAGAATTATTTATGCTATATGCTTGAAAGGCTGCCTGTATGTTAATCCAGGGCATAAGCTATTTTCATTACAAATTTTTTCAAATCCATTCAACCATTTTTGTGTGATTCAGTCAAAAACATCCAAACACACAAGCGTACACATTTATATTATTGGTAGTATTTGGAAATTTATGAACTTTAAGAAACACATCTGGATTTTTCTTGGTACTTACGTATTATCCCAGCGGTCATTCCCGCCAAACTGTTTTATCGTCAAATGGGTTGCCAAACTGTTGATAATCGTATTCAAAACCATTAATAATTTCATGTGCCCGGCATTTATTTCGGCAAAAAATCTCTTGTCTTGGCGGACCGCCGGGATAATACGTAAGTACCCTTTTCTTTACTTATGCTTTTTAATTTGGCGTAAAATCAAGATAATTTCCATGTTTTTCAAATGCATGTGATTTTGCAAATAGAATTTCTGCTTTATTTCAAAAGCATAAATCATTTTGTGCGGGCGATAAAACGGCTTTTAATTAATAGTTTGAAAAGTAGTTAAAATTTCAAAATTTTGAGCCTCAGGTGCACTTTACCGAAGTTATGGGTTCAATCATGCTCAAATTTTCAAAGCTCTGCTTTCTGTAGATTTGTCTGGAGAACATTCATTTTTATTATTACAGATAGATAGATTTGGCATAAAACTGGCTTAATTTCCGTGGTATTTAATGTTTTCCAGATGCACGCGCGCTTATTTATTGAAGTAATTGCATTCTTGTAAGCTCAAAACATGAATCGTTTGATACGGGCGAAACTCGCCAACCATGGCAATGTAAAAACGGTTTTTAATTAATAATTAAAAAAGTAATTAAAAATCTAAAATTCTAATTAGCCTATAACCAACTCCAGGGTCCCCTCTATATCTAAACCAAAATGCATCCTAATCGATTCAGCGGTTTAGGCGTGAAAGCGTCATAAACAAACAAACAAACTCACTTTCGCATTTATAATGTTAGTTAGGATTACACATTAGTTAGGATAGTTCACAACAGCTTTAATCTATTGTTACAATATTTCGTAAGCTGTAGAATATGCTTCACTTGTGTTTTTTTACATATATTCAAATACTATTAGTTCACAACAGGTTTAATCTATTGTTACAATATTTCGTAAGCTGCAGAATATGCATCACATGTATTTTTCTATAAATAGGTTACATTCACAAAAATTTCAACATTGGGTTACCAGGCGAAATACTCGAAAGATGAGCGATAAAATGACATAGTCAATTAATATCGTTTTAATATGGCAATAATGAAACTAATTAATTAGGGGGTTTCAGGGGGGTCTCCCCCTGACGAGGCTCGAACAGCCGAGATTTATATATATATATACATTATTAAACCAAATCTGTACCTATATGATCGACAGCAACATCGTTTATGATACGTTAACGTGAAAACTCACTGTATAAATTATTAATTTTCTTTGGGTTGATTCACTGTAACTTAAACAAGTTATCGTGAATGGAAAATAACATAAATAAAAGCTGTTTACCGTTCAGTTTTTAAATGCCTGAATAAAGCATTATTAACCACTGCAGCCAAAGCTTCCTCCCCTCGCCTTCCCTTCTTATACCCGGATTTTAAAAATGCAAGCTATTTCCAAATTTATAAAGACGTTTCGAAGAATTATTTCAAGCCTCTATTTATCGTCTTTTTTTCAAATACGGAAA
The DNA here is from genome assembly GCA_038373885.1 of Cheiracanthium punctorium. NCBI lineage: Eukaryota > Metazoa > Arthropoda > Arachnida > Araneae > Cheiracanthiidae > Cheiracanthium > Cheiracanthium punctorium. The sequence goes on along the minus strand of JAWZYV010000630.1, from coordinate 270,339 downwards.
TATAACTCGACTTTTGTATGAAATTTCATGAAAGAAATAAAAGCAAAGCATAACATATTCTGAAAGAAACTTCTTTATTCAATTCTTAAATTTTGTTATTAAAAAGAGATTTTCTTTTACTTAACAGAATTCTCTATTTTTTTTTTCTTTTTTAGATTTTCTTTAATCCGAGTGGAGATTTATTTTCACCGAGATTGTGGTTTAGTTCATATATTAATACATAATGAGATCTTGCGGAAAATTCCGTGGAAAAGTTACTTATTTAACTTGTGAAATTTGTGGGATAGATTATGTGATAAAGTGTTTTGTGTTTTTTTTTTATTAATAGTTTCGATTGAGCAGTATTTGTATGATGGAGTAATTTGTATTACATTGTTTTCAATCCATAAAAGCAATTTGTTGGTTATGTTAAATTTAGTTAGTAATTTTCATGCTATCGGTTAAAATAAGTAATGTAAAATCACTTATTTTCATGGGTGGTAATTTTGGCGGACAGGAAGATATTGGTCATTTCGCGAATTATGAAAAGAACCGAAAATCTAAAAATCCTGAAAGTATCTAAATATAGAGCACCTTTTGCATAAGGTATTTTAAGACGGGCTGGCGAAAATACGTGATTTTACAGTAATCTTTTTCTAAAGGACGGATCAGTGGCCTACTGGAGACTTGACCACTACGAGGGCCGCAGATGTTGGTCATTTCATTATGGGTACCTATTAGACCAACGTTGCACCCTGTGAGTGGTCTCCTAATTTTGAACCCATTCCAGATGTGAGACTTGGCACCTGAAATCAGCTCCCCTGTAGGTGTCGTTTAACATGGAGACACTGGAGTCACGGTTTACAGATTTCCCGAGGGCAGGCAACTGTAAACTATCGGTTTACAGTTTACATAAGGTGTGCTCTCCAACTAACCTGTGAAATTACAGCCGAACAAGACGAATCCACGGGGAAAGACTCAGTATGATTATTACACTACAGGATAAATTTTTTACTTAATTCACAAACAAACAAACAACAAATAAATCAGAAACAGAAAAAAAAAAAAACTTGAGTACAATGCTGTTGTACAAAGTCCAATGGTACCAGTTCCTCTAAGTTCAGAGAGGAGGTAAGAAGAATTTTGACCTGCAGAATAGATTTTACGTGCACAAGCTCCCATTAGTGTACACGATTCCACAGCAGCCGAGCCGAGAAGTTTTCATCCTCCCAAGCACTGGCCAAACCGATGCTGCTTTACTTTCCGTGTTCTTATCGGAACGGAACTCAGCGACTAGGCTAATGCGGACAATAGGTTAAATTTCATACTACTGTTGTAATGTGGTTGTATTATTAGTCCACTTAGTGGCGTAATCAAGGGGGTTGGTAGTGGGTCACCCCCCCCATGAGGAATTTTTTGCCATACAAAATATGTATTCTTCGCTCCCTTATCATCCCCCATGAAAAATTTCTGGGTACGCCACTGAGCACAGTCATCGTAAAATCTCTGAAATTCGACATTTTTTGTAATGCACATCAAAACTAAATATGTAACTAATTTGACTACATATCGTTATATAGGGTGATGCAAAATTCACGGGAAAACAAAAAATGTAAGGGGTTGTATATATAACCAGGACGGTTCAGAATAACATAGTAATGCAGGATAGGCAACGTCTTCAAGCACCTGTTAATAATCACTTTGGAAGAACTGTTGAAATGTTCGCATTATTTCTTAGCTGACTTCCATAAGCAACGGGCTTTGTTTCCGACAACTTCATCAATGAAATGAAATAGAATTCGTAAACCATCAATCTTAGTCAAGTGCTTTCTGTGGTACATGTATTAGTTTTTAATGAACCATGGTCGGGGGGGGGGAATAGTTCGGTATTTCTTCAACACTTCCGAAGTGATTATTAACAGATACAGCATGAAGACGGCATTTCCAACCCCACATTGTTGTATGATTCTGAACCGTCTTGGTTCCCTCAACCACCCCTTACATTTTTTTCTCTAGGGTTTTGAATTACCATGTATGTTTATTTAATTGTCAATCCCCTGGTTTTAATCCCCAAAGCAAAAAGTAGGATGTTGTACCAATGGCAGATCCTCTCTCTATGGTATGTGGTTCTTGAACGAATAAGTCCGTTTTTGTTTTCCCTATTTAGAACAGTCAGAATTAAGGAAAAAGAGCTACTGATATAAAATATTTTTTTTTTTTAAAAACAGGAGATTCAATACGTACACTGATGCTGATGATTTTCGTGTGTGCTATTCGTACCTTTCGACGATACCTTTAATCAGTAGCTTGCTGTAAATCGTGGTGACATAGGCGAGCGGCAGAATCAAAAGATGACCAGTAGTGTTCCTACTCAAAATTTTTGAACTGAGTTTCTTTTGTTTGAAAATTGATTTTATCGGAATGGTCCTCAGCTATGTTGTAAATGTAGAACTTCGTTCCGCCGTAAAGGTTTTTTTTTTTTTTCCAACGTCATCGTAAGCTACAAAATCACTCCGTTAGAAAACTAACTGAACAAACTAACTGAAGTTTCTTTTATGGCAGCCAAAAATTTGACGTCATAAATTTAAAAATTTGCTTGAAATTGAAAAACACTTACAAAATTTACGTTATACTAGCCACCATCAGAGAACAATTTTGGCCGTCGATGGCCGCTTCGCGACTGGCTTGTGCAACCTACGGCACACCGGCCTCTTCGCAAACGAAATTTACAACCTACGCACCGTCTGCTTTCAGCAACCAGCAGGTCGGACCGCTTCACGTCCAGCCTATGCAACGTACGGGCTGCTTTTACACGAATCGGTGAGAAGCCGCATCCGGCGACCAGCTTTTCTGCCGACGGCATCTTCGTGACCAAAAAGTGCAACCTACGGGCTATCCGCCTTCGGCGATCGCCTGATCTATCGACGGGCCGCTTCGAAAAAGAAATGTGCAACCTAAGGTCCACTCGCCTTCGGCGACCAGCTGAATGAAAGCTCAATAGTTTGTACGTAATCGTATAATTTTTAAAATTCAATATGCTCTTTCTTTCTGTTTTCTAAGATATTGGATTCAACAGAAAGAAATTCTAATGTTCAGAGTTGAGTTGTTGAAACACGACTCCAATAAAAAAAAAAAAAAATCACAGACGCGTAGTCGTTAGACTGACTGATACAGTTAACAGAGACACGAAGTCTACCTTATTGGTCGGCAGTTTTTTTAAGCGAATTTTCACGGGAAAGCGATGCTGGACGACTTGCCGGCTAGTAATTACAGATTTACGGCAAAAACAAAATAAACGACACCAAATTAACCTAAATAAAAGCTATGATCCAACAACGTTGAAATCAAAATCCATTAAATAAGTTTTCACAGAAACACTACATTTAAACACCTTTAATGTTTAAAAACCCTGCGGTTTTTTACCTGAAGAGAGCCATCCAATGGCAACTTTTTAAGAAGTTAAAAAAAAAAAAACAACTTCCCACAACAGTGAATTCAAAATTGAACAAGCGCTTATGGATTTACGACAAAAAGAAAACGTCCGAAAACAATCCAAATAAAAGTTGCAATCCAACAACGTTGAAATCAAAATCCATCCGGTTAAACCAATTCAAAATAAACGCTTATAAATGTAGAATCCGAAGTTTCAATCAGAGCGCAGCTGCTTCACCCCTTCCAGTGAGACCCCCCCTGACGTGGGAGGTCACGTGATGTTTTGTTTTTTGTGGCTGGGAATTCGGAAGAAGCGAGAAGTCAGTTAGAGTGAAGTTGACAGAGACGGTCGGAGATATTGAACTGAGATGGAACTTTGCTTGCATGCCTGGGTGGCGTGTATTCTTGTTCTTTTTTAAGCAGTGAATCCTGTGTGGATGTTTTTTTTTTGTTTTCTTACCTAAGTGGTACCATATTTCTAGCATACCTGTGTAAATAGAAGAATTATTAAATGTGTGTGTCCAAGTAACTTAGCCTCGTGAATGTGTGCTTGACCTCTGCCTAATTAGAAGCACATAATAGTTACTCGTCACAGTGACCGCGGAAGTGGGGAGCAGAGGGGGCCAAATGCCCCCCCTAAAATCAAATGGGGGGCCACGCCCCCTCCAATTTTACTACCTGGTTATGAAGGATTATCTGTGCTGGTAAAGATTATCTGTATCCTTCACAGTGCATTTTTTCATAAATGAAAAAGTGTTTGTTGTATACAAGAAAAATTGTCAAGAGATAACATTCGAGCTTTGATTATTTAAATAATCAAAGCATTCGAGGACATTTTTTATATTGAGGCGGAAGAAGACGCAATAGTGTATGATAGTGTGGCGGCCGGCGCACATTGTGTGTGCGGCGGCCCGGCGTCGGCGCGGCGGTGACGACATGTGTTGTGTTGTGATGGAGGCTTTTATCTCTGTCTCGCTCGCTCCTCGTCATCGGCTAGCTCCGCGCCGCGCGCCATTTCGTTGAGACGAGACGCCCGAGACGCCCGCCGACCGAGACGGTTCAGTGCATTGCGTCTGCGTGTAGAAATACGAACCTACTATTTTGTTTGTACCGTTATTTCCTTTTTTGTTTTGTCGGAATTTAAAGTATATGTACATTAAATCGTTTTTGCGTTGTGTTACACGCCGGGTATTGAGGCAAGATGAAGAAAATTACAAGTTTCTTTGAAGGCAAGAGAAAAAGAAAAGACTTCGAGCAGGCTGAAGGTAAATCAAATATTTTCATTGTTAGGTATTACTTTGCGTTCACTTTGTGTTATCAAAACAGTTAATCAAATAAGAATCTGGCGATTCAGCCAGTGCGTTAATTCGCTTTTTGTTTCCGACAAGGTAGTGACTCGGCAGCGGCAGTGGATACGCTACCGCCAAAACGGGCCAAGAGTCCCAGAAAGGAAGGTAGCTTGAACAACGCCCCAGACATAGAACAGACGGTACAAACGCGAACGCCTGATGATACCTGTGCACGTAAGTCTATTTTCACTGTTTAATAACAAAAACGGGTCGCGGTTGAGTAGAACCTTGATAACTTAAACCTCGACAACCTAATGACCTCTACAAATTCATAAAATTTTGTGTTCCCTTCCCCTCGAAGTCCAAACCCTCTTTTACTTAAAAAACCCTCTATAACTTAAACGAATAATTTGGGCAATCATCTACCAATGAGTCATTTTAAATGAATGCGCAAACAAAAAAGGTTCCCTGTAGACCATTGTTATTGCTTACAATTAATTACACGTGTTTACCAAATGGCTTCAAATGTAAACAATACACTAAGGTCTAAGTAAAATAAACTTGAATAAATGTACCTTTAAACCAAAAATAAAGTATGTATGTACATATTAACATTTAAAAGTTTCACTTGCATTTAACCTAGCTCTTCTATTTCCATAATTCCTAAACAATGCTGATAAACGAACCTTTGCAAGTACAAATATAAACCGATAAAAAATCCTTAACTTAAACCCTTATTAGTAAGTTAAAACCTCAATAACTCAAATTATTTAACGTTTCCCTTGGTCTTTATCTTATCGCGGTTCTACTATTTTGTTAAATCGCTTTAAACGATAAAATCGCCAATTTTGTGCATTTCTTTTTCTTTGTGATGTATTTTTAATTGTATTTTTGTGCAAATAAAGTATATTTGATTTTGTTTGTAGCGCTCGCAGACGTCGCAGCCGCTGGGTCCGCGGAAACTGAGCCAGTGGAACAGTTCGTACCGTCGCAAAACTTTAAGTTCCCTAAGAGCGACAGCGGCCGCTCTTGCGTTCTGGACTGGTTCTCTAAGTTCATGTGGCTGCACTACGATCAAACCAAGGACAGCGTTCGGTGCTTCACTTGCATCAAAGCCCGTCGCCTTGGAAGACCCGACACCTCGCGAGGTAATGAGGAGGCATTTACCAGCGAGGGAGTTCGAAACTGGCGGAAGACTTTGGAGAAACTGCAAAAACATGATTCTAGTCATTTTCATCGTGAATCGGCCCATTATGTTTGTCAAATATTGAAAAGGGAGTCAGTGGCAGTTCGTCTTAGTACGCAACTGAAACAAGAACAGCAGTCTGCACGTGTCGCTATGCGCACTGTCATCAGCTCTATTCGCTATCTTACACGTTCTGGTCAGGCACTGCAAGGGTCGGCTGCTGATAAGGGAAACTTAATGGATCTTTTGCATGAAAGAGCTCTTGATTGCCCTGACTTAGCGAACTGGATCAAACGTCGGGACAAGTGGGTAAGTCATGATATTCAAGATGAAATAATTCAAATAATGACTCATCAAGTGCAACGTAAACTTATTCGTAATATAAACAGCTGTCCTTTTTTTGGTTTTATGGCTGACGGCACCACTGATAGAACTGGTGATGAGCAGTTCTCTACCTGTTTTCGATACGTAGAATTAGACATTTTGCAACCAAAGGAAATTTTCATGGGCCTGTATAATGCCGATGATGGGACTGCTAAAACACTTCACAAAACAGTTTGTGGTGTCATGCTACGTTCTTCACTGCCGATTCAAAATCTTAGGGGGCACTGTTTTGACGGCGCAGCAGCTATGTCTGGCCGCCTTAACGGATTACAAAAGTATTTGACAGATGATCAACCGAAGTCGATATTTGTGCACTGCTCCAACCACTCCCTCGTAAAACCAACCACTCCCTCGTATTGCCGTAAACCCTTGGGTCGGCCCCTCTGGTGGATTTCTTACACCACTCCCTCGACTTAGTCATTCAGGAAGTTGCTAGAAAATGTGAACTTATATCAAAGTCCATTGCTCTTGTAAAAGACGTTTCAAATGCAATCTTGGAGTCATCCAAACGGAAGAACATATTCTCTAACATTGTCCTGGAGCCATGCACTGAAGATGATAATTCACCCCTAAAACCGAATCGGCTAATCGCATTATGCCCTACAAGATGGTGCGTCCGAGCAAAATCAATGAGGCGCTTTTTACAAAACTATGTTCGAGTTCAGGAGACCCTTGTGGTAATGCTAGACGACGACAAGTCATGTAATATTACTATGAGCGCAGGGCGACACTTCGCGGCTATCAAGGGAAAATGGGCGAATTTGACACCCTGCTTGCACTAAATATTGCCCTTGCCATTTGTAAGCGGGCGGAGCAGCTGGCTAAGGCCCTGCAGAGTGTTGATTATACTGCTACCGGGGCGCAACAATCTGCGCGGTCATTGTGGAATGTGTACTACTCGATGGGTGAACACGATTTCAATCGTATATGGACAGATACGGAAAAGGCTAATACCGATCAAAATATGGAACTCACTATGCCTACTATGCCCCGTGCCCGAGCCCCTCTAAAACGCTTCAGTGGCAGAGCTCCAGTTGTGCAATTGTCGCCTAGGGAAAGTCTCCGCAAAAATTTTTTTTCAGTGTTAGACTGGTCAAAAAACGAGTTGGAAAGAAGGTTTGAACAGCCTGGAATGAATCGCCTCGCCCAGCTCGAATCTGTTCTACTTAACCGTTCAAAGGAATTATCAGCAAGCGACATCCAGGCCGAATTAGGCGTTCACGCAACTGATTTTGATATTGACTCACTAGCACTGCAAATGAAGATAGCTAAGAAAGCAATACCTCACGTGAAGACTGTCCGAGAGTACGCAAGAGAACTGGCTAATCTACCTAAAGTTTCAAGAGATGATTAATGAAGTAGAAAAATTAGTAGTCTTGCTCCTCACCGTGCCAGCTACGTCTACGTCGTGTGAAAGGTCTCTGAGTGCCCTCCGACGCATTGGAACATTCCTCCGACTACCAATGAAGCAGAGAAGACTTACTTATCTAGCAATACTGCACGTGCATAAGGAGGAAACATTTAGTTTAGATTTAAATGAAATTCTTAGGGAATTTGCTTCAAAGACGGCTGAGAGACGCAACGTTTTTGGTATCTTCAATGAATGCAATAAAGCAATATTTAAAAAAAAAAGTTTTTTATTTATTGACCGTCAGTTGCAGAAAGATCCATTAAAATTAAAGCTTCTTTAAATCTATTGCTGACCCTTTTAATCTTGTTGACAAAGAAAGAGTCAGCAATAGATTTAAAGAAGCTTTAACTTTAATGAGCCTTTCTGCAACTGACTATGAACCTGTTATTTGTGTGACCTAGTCATCTCCGTTTTGTCTTATTTATAACTAGTTGATTGACTGGAGGAAGTTGGGGCCGGAGACTGAAGGAAGAGGGTGACTAAACAAGTTTGCCCCCCCCCCGTCATAGAGTACTTCCGCGGTCGCTGACTCGTCAATTCATAGGGTCAGTACGACCCTACAATTTGGGGGCTCGGCCGGGATGGAATTAGAATTAGATTCGATAGAATTGGATAGAATCTGATTAAATTGAAAAGAATAGAATTGGATGTGAAGAATAATACGGAATATTGAATTGATTATTGTGTAAAGTATCTGTGCTTCAAAAAATGTTACAGTGGCGGCTCGTGGGATACAGCAAGTATAGCCGGACTGCACTTGAAATTATCAGCACATACTTTAAAATAATTTATTCTACTAATTTTCCTAAATTCAGATTAGAATTGTGGAATTCCTACGGTAAATTTAAAAAAATCTCCGAAAAAAACCAAACAAAAGAAAAGTATTGTGGCCGGATCGCTCCATTCAGAAAAAAAGCACTTTAATCTTCCCGCAATTCAATTGGGAAAATCTTTGGTTCAGCCCAGAGCGCTGAAAAGAAAATTGGCTGCACCGTTGCCATGACAACGACTACGTAAGTAGCCTCTCCGGCATAGAGAGTTTGCAGCTGATACAGCCGAAGTAAGATTTTTTAACGACGGCTGAACTTGAGAACTCGCCTGAGAAGTGAGGGAGGGGATAAGGAGAATATATGTTTGGAAAACTCTCCAGTTTATATTGCTGAATTTATCAAGAAGGTAAGCCTGAATAGACGCTTATGAATGGACAATTACCCATCAAAGCAGTATTGTTTTTAACTAAGCAAGAACTGGCATTTAGAGGACATGGCAAGCGAGAAAATTCTTTAAACATGGGAAATTTTAAAGAGCTTTTAAAATTATTGATATCTGAATTAAAACAACGCCTTTTTATGGGGACATCACTGACCGATTCGCATGTTTAAAAGAAAGGAGGATTGATTTGACTTATAAAAAATAAGTAAGTTTTCTTTTTTTTTTTCTTTTCTTCTCAAGTTATCGTTACAAAAGAAAATTCTAAGGAAACTTCGAATCAGACACGGATTAATGCAATTTTGAGGATAAGAGCGGCTGGTTGAAATTTATGTCCATTTTATGGAAGTAAAATAGGATCTCTTACATTTTTTATGTAATTTCTTTTTTTTTTTCCTCGGTGAGGGCTTAATCAGCCATTGAAAAAACACTCAAAATACTGGTGTTAAACGATAAAGTAATGAAAAAACTTTGTAAAAAACACACATAAGAAGTAAAAGGAAAAAGGATACGCGTTTCGTTCAAAAATTGTTTTGAACTTCTTCAGTCCAAGTCCTTCGACGTAAAGAACACAGGGAACTGAAAAGAGAAAAAAACAAGCAAGAAGTTGCCACAAGGGGCAAAGAAAAGTCGAACAAAACCACGGAGAGGGGAGAAAAAAATTAAAAAGGGGGATAGAAAGGAAAGGAAAAAAGCACAAAAAATACAGAAATAAAAAGGAATAAAGAAAAATAATAAAAAAGGGAACACACAAGTACAAACACACACACAAAAAAGAGAGAACAGAACAAACAAACAAAAAACAAATAGCACACGTTATTTTTTTTTTTTTTTTTTTTTTTTTATAAACCACGAACAGGACAGCACACTAAATATATATATAAATAAACACATATATACATATATATATATATAATTTTTTTTTTTTTTTTTTTTTTTTTTTTTTTAAATAAAAACGAAAAAGAAAGACAGTAACACACGTACATACACATTAAAGAAACAGGGGGAAAAAAGGGGGGGTAGACGAAGAAAGTGAAAAGAACCTTACAACAGCAACTTCCAAGCAGAATGAACGAAAGGAACGGAAGAACCATCGTTCACAAGACGATCTAAGTGCTGGGTAATGGAAAAACCTTCCAAAAAATCCAGATGGGACAAAGACTGAGGAGTGCACAAAATCTTAGCCTTAGAAAACTGAAATCGATGATTGGAATTCCAACAATGTGAGGCAATAGAAGATTTGGAAAGTTCGTGCTTAGAGACATATCTCTCATGCTCTTTGAGCCTAAATTTGAGAGCTCTTCTGGTCTGACCAATATAGCCCAAATCACAAGATTCACAAGGAATATAATAAACACCCCAACGGTTCTCAGTAGGAATAGGATCTTTAAGGGAAGAAAATTTTCACAACGAATTAATTGTACTACCTTTCTTTTCACCTTTATGCTACAAAATTTCTAAACTTCTCAAAAATTTCGGTTTCAAAGTCATTTTTAAACCTGTTTATAAAATTAAATTTTCTTCCCTTAAAGATCCTATTCCTACTGAGAACCGTTGGGGTGTTTATTATATTCCTTGTGAATCTTGTGATTTGGGCTATATTGGTCAGACCAGAAGAGCTCTCAAATTTAGGCTCAAAGAGCATGAGAGATATGTCTCTAAGCACGAACTTTCCAAATCTTCTATTGCCTCACATTGTTGGAATTCCAATCATCGATTTCAGTTTTCTAAGGCTAAGATTTTGTGCACTCCTCAGTCTTTGTCCCATCTGGATTTTTTGGAAGGTTTTTCCATTACCCAGCACTTAGATCGTCTTGTGAACGATGGTTCTTCCGTTCCTTTCGTTCATTCTGCTTGGAAGTTGCTGTTGTAAGGTTCTTTTCACTTTCTTCGTCTACCCCCCCCTTTTTTCCCCCTGTTTCTTTAATGTGTATGTACGTGTGTTACTGTCTTTCTTTTTCGTTTTTATTAAAAAAAAAAAAAAAAAAAAATTATATATATATATATGTATATATGTGTTTATTTATATATATATTTAGTGTGCTGTCCTGTTCGTGGTTTATAAAAAAAAAAAAAAATAAATAAATAACGTGTGCTATTTGTTTTTTGTTTGTTTGTTCTGTTCTCTCTTTTTTGTGTGTGTGTTTGTACTTGTGTGTTCCCTTTTTTATTATTTTTCTTTATTCCTTTTTATTTCTGTATTTTTTGTGCTTTTTTCCTTTCCTTTCTATCCCCCTTTTTAATTTTTTTCTCCCCTCTCCGTGGTTTTGTTCGACTTTTCTTTGCCCCTTGTGGCAACTTCTTGCTTGTTTTTTTCTCTTTTCAGTTCCCTGTGTTCTTTACGTCGAAGGACTTGGACTGAAGAAGTTCAAAACAATTTTTGAACGAAACGCGTATCCTTTTTCCTTTTACTTCTTATGTGTGTTTTTTACAAAGTTTTTTCATTACTTAATCAGCCATCTTTCGAATTCAATTACAAAGATTTTCCAATCCTGTCCGGAGGAAAGGGGGGGGGGGCTCATATGCTTCCGGCTGCACTAACAGTTTTGACCACGGGCCGCCACTGAAATGTTATTTGTGTGCTCACGTATCAGTTGTGGATTACCAGGGCGAGTTTGATCGCCGAAGACTGCAAACTGTAAGTACTCAATTTTTTTTAATCAGCAACCATGTCGTACATCGGAAAACATCGTAAAGAGGATATTATCAAATTAATGCGTGAACTGGATTTAAAGATTCCCGATAACCCAACTATTGCTAAAATGAAACATATTATTATTAGTGATGCGAAGTACGATGAAGAATTCACAAAATCTGTTCTCAGTAACATTGCGGCAGACCGCGAAAGCGAAGAAAAGATTGCGCGGGAAAAATTAGAACAGGAGAAATTAGAACGTGAATTCCAATTGGAACAATTAAAATCAAAAAATTATGAGAAGGTCAACAGTACAGAACCTTTTGTAATCCAAAACAAAATAGATCTTAAAAAAATAATCAAAAGTTTCGATTCGAAGGATCCAAAAGCAGACATTAGCACGTATCTCGCTTTATTTGAGAGGCAAGCCACAAGAGTCGAAATTAAAAAAGATGATAGGGTCACACACTTGTTAGGTTTGTTACCCCTAGACATCGCGCAAATCATAACTCGAGAACCTGAAAATGTTTCAAATGATTATGATCACATTAAAGCAGTATTGCTGAAAAGATTTAAATTGACTGCAGAACAGTTTAGACAAAAGTTATTTTTTAATAAAAAAGAAAGTTCTTGTTCTTGGCGAGAATTCGCTTTTGAACTTAACCATTATTTTGAAGAATGGGTTCATGGTGTAAATGTTAAAGATTTCACTGGTCTTTGTGAACTGGTAGTTTCTGACCAGGTAAAAAGAAGAGTGCCACAAGAGGTTAAAGAACATTTTATAGATAACTGGCATAAGTGGAACACTAGGGAGGAAATAGTAGAAAAGTTAGAAGAATATGAATCAGCTCGTGTTTTATCTAATAAAACATTTCCTAAAAATGTGAATGAAGAATGACACGTTTTCTAGCCCCGTGCCAGGGAAGGAAAATAAAATTTTTGGAGCTACCAGGAAAAAATGTTACGCTTGTAATAGTTATTCACACAAAATTGCAGAATGTAAATATAGGTTTAGGAACGATGATTTTGATCGTACAGGTGAAGGTAAACAGAAAAGTGTTAATCAAATGGTTTTAGAAGAGTCAGGCAAAACCGAACGCAAAAATAGATTTCGACCTGAAAGATATGATCGAGCAAAGTATAGTTATAGAAATAAAGCTGAATCGGTGGTAGAGAACAAAACTGTGAAATCATCTAGTAATAAAATTGAGAAGTATGTTAATATTTTTAATTTTGATGTGAAAGCAGTAATTGATACCGGTTCCGAAGTAACTTTGATTGACCAGGATATTTATGAAAAGGTGGGATCTCCTATTTTATCCAGTACAGATATTAATTTGTGTGGTATCGATTCTGAAAGAGTTTCACCCATTGGTTTCTTTAATTCTAAAATAGTGATTGACAGTTGTACAGTATATACTAATGTTTATGTTATGAAGCATATGCGCTTTAGTGCAGTTATTGGAATGGATGTAATATCGAAACTAGAATTTAATTTTGTGCAAGGGAATGTTAACGTAAAAAATGCAGCCATGATTGATGTAGTGTTTCCTACCAAACGAGTTACTAATTTAGGTAAATACCTTTATTCAACACCTAATTTCGAACCAGATGTGCTTCCGGTTGCATGTAAACAACAGTCTCTCGGGTTGCGAGAAGATAAACACTGCGAATTGTTAAAGAAAAAAATGCACAATATAAAAGTGGAATCGTAGGTCATTAAAGAAACGGCTGATGAAGCTCAGTCACCCGCTCAAGAGAAAGTTTGCCGCAGCGAAAAGGTTGAAAGTAAGGTAGCTGCATTGAATAGAAAAATTCAGTTGCTGGAAGACGATCTAGAAAGATCAGAAGAAAAATTAAAAATTGCTATTCAAAAGTTAGAGGAAACTTCACAAGCCACAGATGAAAATGAACGCATTCATAAATCTCTTGAAATTCGGTTAGGATAGGTTCGATCAATTGCTGAGGAATCTGACAAAAAATATGAAGAACTAGCACGTCGAATCGCCATGATAGAAGAGGACTCGAAACGCGCTGAAAAACGAGCAGCCATAGGTGAAAGTGGAACCGTAGAATCAGAAGAGTGGTTGGTAATAATACGAAATCCTTTGAAGTCAGCGAAGAAAAGGCTCCGCAGAAAGGAGAAACATATGATATAACTATGCGTCAATTATCAAAGTTTCGAGAAGCAGATCCTCGGGCTGAATTTGCTGAAAAATCTGTAGAGAAGCTTCAACCAGAAATATATAAATTGGAAGATGAAATCCTTGCAAAAAAAGAAAAAAATCATGTACTAGTGCAAGAAGAAAATAAGAGGAGTTATAAGAAAAGAAAGAAAGCAAGGAAAAAGTGAAGGATTCTCGAATCCTATCCCGAAAGATGTACCTTTGAGTACATATCAAATAGACTTCGTCAGACTGTAAAACTTTTCATATTTCTGAATGACCTGTAAATAATGTATTTTTCTTTTCTTTTTTTTAAGTGTTTTATTTCAGATGTCTTGTGCGGTGAGGACACCGCAGGTCAGATGGCCGAGCCTGTAGAATCCGAAGTTTCAGATCAGAGCGCAGACTGCCTTCACCCCTTTCCTTTGAGACCCCCCCTGACGTGGGAGGTCACGTGATGTTTTGTTTTTCGTGGCTGGCGAATTCGGAAGAAGCGAGCAGTTAGTTAGAGTGAAGTTGACAGAGACGGTCGGAGAGATTTGAACGTAGATGGAATGGAACTTTTTTGGTGCATGCCTGGGTGGCGTATATTCTTGTTCTTTTTTAAGCAGTGAATCCTGTGTGGATGATGTTTTTGTTTTCTTACCTAAGTGGTACCATATTTCAAGCATACCTGTGTAAATAGAAGATTTATTAAATGTGTGTGTGTCCAGTAACTTAGCCTCGTCAATGTGTGCTTGACCTCTGCCTAATTAGAAGCACATAATAGTGACTCGTCAATTCATAGGGTCAGTACGACCCTACATAAATAAAACAAGGTAAACAATCTAAAACACTCATACATTTTTAGAATACGATTTCACAAATGTCACGCCGTTAACATTTAAAAATACTCCTTTGAGAGCAATGAAAAAAAAGAAACTTCCCAAAACAATAACAATATAGGTTTATGTTCTCATCTCAAGGTGTTGCCAATTTCTAAAAAAGAATTCGTACAAATAGGTGTTTAAGTGTTGTGCATACAAAATTTTACATATTCTGAATAAATTTGTCCAAAATCTATCAAAGTTTTTCAGTTAGATAGAACTTAAATATTAAATAAAACTGTCTTTGCATTGCTTGTCACGCAAAAGAAGTATGAGTTTTCTATGACGTCATCTAATCGATCTACGCGAGAGATTATGTTCCGTTTATTTTTTTTCAAAGAATCAAGGAATGAATCGTCTTCGCTTCTCTGTTTATTTTTTTAAGGCGTGATATTTCGTTAGATACTTAGGGTTGAAAGTAGCTGCATGTATAAAAAAGATTAATTTTTTAGAAATCTTTCAAACTTTATAAAAAGTTTTTGCTTTTAGTTGGAGATAAAAATGTCGTTTTTATCAAAATTTAAACATGGCGACAGATGCACCGCGAGCGATGAGTCGATCCCGGAATCGTTTCGAACAGGACTTTTATTATTTAGATATGAAAAGTAAATTCGCAATTTGAGCAAACTGTCTCAAATATGCATCAGTTACTTCGAAATTTATATATGTTATTCCTACCTCTTTTATGATGTAATACCCTTTTGAAAACCGTATATGCAGAATTTATAGTTCTTTTATAGGAGCACACAAAATAATTCAGATATATTATGTTCTATGGGCTGTGATTGTTTAAAGCGTCTTTTAGAGATATTCGTTTATTTCAAGAAACAAAAGATAAATATGTTTCTTCTACAGAAACATTCAAAAGATTTACAATACATTACGGTCTAGTCATTTCAGCGACATTAAACCATTTCAAACACAATACAGTAAATGCATAAGCGATTGTAACAGTTAGCTCTACATTTAAAGGATGGATATAAAATTCAGATTAAAGATCAATTCAGATTAAAGTTCTTTTGCAGGGTCTCAGAAAATTACATTAATAGTGATATAGAAAGGTTTTTGACGTTATCCTCAAAATTTCCCTAAGTTTGACAATACATTGTCGGAAAAAACAAACAAACCTGTTGTATTGAAAAGTTTTTTACAGGGGATGCGTTTGGGATGTTTTATCTTTCTTGTTCTTCGTTTTTCTGTTTGTAACGTATATACAAGCCTGTTCTATTTAAAATGGCCTGTTCCTCATCCGGTGATGATAATTTGCGTTAACAAAGTAACAAGAGAATGCTATACAAAATTAATGATACTGAGCAACACATTATTACTCTTTAATTTTACTACTGCAAAACGGTTAAAACATTTTTGTGGTTTCCTGTCGAAGTCCACAGAAATAATAAAAATTCATGCTAAGTGATAGAAGAAAATTCAGAAAAAAGAAAATAAATAAAACTTTGGGAGAAATTTTAATATAAATTTAAAGTATATTCTTTGAACTTTTGTGTTATTAAAGTACGAGCAAATAAGAATAAAATATCTATTTCAACTTAAAATAAATTGCAACTATTTGATATCTAATTACAAATATCGTAGCGGTTTATTTTTTTAAATCTAAAGTTACTTCATAGAATGGACAAATTGTCTTTTATATTCTTCCTAAAGCTATTAAAATGCAAATAAGTTGTTTTATTTAAAGTTATTTCAAAATATTTTCACTATAAATTCTCTGTTACTAGAATAAATATAGACTAAGAAGAATTTGAAATTATAAAAATCCTGCAACAATAGAGATCCTAAATTAATATTTTTCTCAGAAAATAAACAAATGTAATAAGTTTGCAGTATTGAAAAGTAAAACATATAAATATTTTATATCTTGCTCAACTAAATTTTGAGTTATTAAAATCGCTTTTACATAAATAGTTTGTTTTATGCATGATTTCAACATTTGAGCTCTGCAAAAATATAAGCCCTGGTTTTTTCTAAGTTTCTTTTACAAGTCGGTTCCTATCACATATTTCTGCTTGCATTATTTATTTCCAGATCTTGTTAAAGAACTTAAAAATGTAATAAAAATTCCGTATTTAAGATCTTTACTCTATGTTACAGGATTTTCTTGAAAGAACCGATGAAAGAGCTTTCTATCAGTTTGTGCGTCAAAGCTTTATAATGATACGTTTATCCCCATTAAAAGTTTATACATACTGAAAAAGGAGGATTATTAGAATATGTTTCCTTTTTTTTTTCTTCTTTCCTTCAGCAGAGTATCTCTCCGGTTTTTGAGAACTTTGAGGGATTTTCAAAACCTTTTAAGCAGTTTTGAATGTGAAAAAAAGCAAAGTTTGAGACGGTTAGAACAGGAAGAAGTTGTATAGATTCAATTACAAATTAATTGATAGGACTAGAAATTTCAGTACGTAGTTGCTTAAATTTTCTTTCCTTAGAATTTATCAGAGGCTTTACTAAAAGTATTAAAAAAAGAGATTTTGGATTCAGAAAAATAGAAATTATAAATTGTTAAACAGGTATAGATACTTTATTTACAGATATGTGATTTAGAATACTGGAAATATGTTTTCACATTTTAAAAATTATTGTTTATTTTTTACATGTAAAACACAACAAGAATAAAAATATAGGTTTGTAAAGACTGTAATTTGCGTGACTTTCTGAAAATAATTAAAAAACTTTCATTCATTCATGCGACATTTTTTTAGAAATTGCCATGACATTTCGGTTTATTTTACAATTTCGCGTTTTATTTTATAATTCCTTTATCCATTGCCACAAATTGATTCATTTTTAACACTTAACGATAATCTGACTATTCATCATTGGTTTAACCGCTGTAAATGGATTCGGATTACAACAAAATTTATACATGTTATTAAAATGTATTGTCGCATGGTCTCTATTGAAAACGTTGTAGGTAGTACCATTTACCGTTAACCACTTTTACAGGAGAATGCGAAAGAATTCCAATTCATCATGATCTAATAATGGACGATAATTATTCATTATATGTGTGTATATTAAGAACTTTAGTACGCTTCGAACGAAAGAAAATTCCTGTATATTCTCCAGTTTTTTCGCAACATTCTCTCAGTTAAAAATGGTAAGCATAGCTGATATACATTCCTCAAAAGTGAAATTGCAACACCAAGAAATAATGCACGTAGCGTCATATATGGAAATGATTAAACAAAAAGTCATTATAAACCAATTTATGCAGTATCTAATGTGATCACCTCGGGCAGCTATACAGGCCTCAAACCGGCGAGACATGCGATCAATGAGTTCACAGATGGCTGTCTGAAGTAACCTTTGCCAAGCCATACCCACTGCTGTGCGCAGATCACCCATGGTTTGAGCGAGTGATCCTCAGATCATGTCACGTCCAATGAGATCCCACAGGTGTTCGATGAGATTCAGATTTGGAGAGGCTGCTGGCCCAGGAAAGGATGCCAAATCCAGTCAGGTGGTTCAAAGTTCCCGCGCGACGTGCGGCCTGACATTGTCTTGCTGGAATACCGTGTTGGCTGCGCCTTGCACCAAGGAAAGAACAACAAGCTCCAAAATTCGTGTGACGTAGCGGTCCACTGTCAAACTGCTGTCAGTGTGTACCATGGGCGTCCTCTGATCCCCAACATTGTGCCCCCTCCCCTCCCAACCACGATACCCGCTGTAGGACCGTTGTGACGCTCGACGGAATGGACTGGTTCGTAGCGTTCTTCTAGTCGCTTTCATACCCGTCGACGGCCGCTATTCTTCCTTAGACAGAAACGAGATTCATTCGTGAACAATACCCGATGTCATTTGATGGTCCTGGTATGATGACGATGGCACCAAGATAGACGTCTAGCCTTGTGTTGAGCGGTCAACGGTACCCCTGTTTCTGGTTCCAGTGCACGTAACTGTACTTAATGCATCTGTTGTGTATGGTTTGGGCGGACCCAGATACACCTTCGCTTGGAATCAACCGGCTACGGATGTCACGTATCGTGGAGAAAGGGTCCCGAATAGGCGACTGGCGAATACGCCAGTCTGCCTTCTGACGTGCATCTGTGCGCACCACTTTCTCTCCTGCATGCACGTAGACCTTCCTGTATCCGTCCTGTGACAAAACATTGGATGGTACTCACGTTGTGCAACACTCGAGTTGCTGTCGTGCGCAGCGACAAACCAAGTTCATGAAGTTCTGTAATACGGTCACGTCGGCGACGTTTCAGAGGCATTTTCTACGCTTCTTCGAAAGACGCAAATGCTACTCAAAACCTCAGATGTTTTTTATAGGAGACTAGAGGCCAACGCCCCTAGACTCGCTACATTCGCTTTTAGTATGAGGCATTCGGCCCCTAATAAGGCTTATTCGTAAATAAGGCATAATTGACGAAACCCAAAGATTGGATCTGATAGAATGTTACCGAGTAACACAATCCTTGGTTCTTGCATGTTCCTTGGAATAACTTCACACTATTTTTTGTTGTGTAAAACCTATGGATCACCTTTCGTATTTGCCAATTATTGCGATTTTTCATAATTTGGCGACTTATGTATACGTATAATTAATAATTATTTCTAAGAAAACAGTACTTCATATGTTTTCTTTGAAAAAAAACTACGGAACAGCTGACAGAGTACATTTTTCTTTACGTTTATAGTATATAAACTCACTTTCCTTGATTAAAACATAATAATTTAGAGCGATACTGCCTGTGTCATATATACATATTATGAGGATAGCTCATAATATCTACTGTTGGTATTGTTAGTTGAATGGCAATTTGGATTGTCACCATCTTCAGAGTCTGAAGAAGATGGGTTGCGATTTAAAAACAATTCCTTGTTAATTTTGTGTGCTATTTATCTGAATGTTTACTTGTAACATCTTTATTTAAAGTGAAGGCATTTACGCTGTAGTAATGGAGTACAATACAACATGTTTAATTGTACCTCGTCTACAAGTGTTTCATTGTACCCCGCATTGAAGTTACAAAATAAATAAATTTTTACTAATTCCTAATGTTTATTTTTTAAATAATAGCTTTAAAAGTATGAGGACCACACCATAGTAATGACAACATTTGAAAAATAAATAATTATACAAATGAAAACATGGAGGTAAAACGAAATTACTTTTTATAGCGAAATTTATTTTCAGTGGTGCAAATCCACTAATTTTCTATATCTCTTGTGGTAAAAATGGTGATTGTTTCCAAATCACATCAGTAACTGGACCGCATATTTATATAGTATGTGTGTGAATTACAGATTTCTGTGACAATCTTACTGATTTTAGATAGTATGTTTCATAATACCCAGTGTTTCACTGTACCCCATCTTCCCCTACTAGTGAGATTGCTTTATCAAAACCGTGACTCTGCTATTGAAGCTTTGCGGAAATTTCCGTCTTTGAAGAAGTTCGGAAAAGGTATAGTCACTATCCAAGGACTAAAACAAATGATTAAGGAAAAAAAAAAATAGGACGAAGGTGGTTTGCCTCGCAGGTTGTGAATGCTGTAGCGATGCAAGTGGAGGGAGACAGGGTATAATGATTCATGGGAAGCGCTAATGTTCTTCGTATCGAAGAAAATGTTGATCAATCTCGTTCCACGGTGCATAAGATTCTGTGAAAGGTGTTACGTTACTATCTCTATAAACTGTTGTTTGTGCAACAACTCTTACCAGCTGCGTTTGTGTTTTACCTACCTGCAATTACATCGAATTTCTTGCGTGAATTTGAGTTCCAAAATGAATGGCCATGGAGCATTTTGTGGACGGACAAGGCACACTTCCATCTGGATGATGCGATTAACACACGCAGTTTGCATATTTGGGCTACAACAAACCCACATGAATATTTGCAAATGCTGTTACTCTCTTTGCACGGTTTGGTGAAGAGTTTTACTGCTTCACTTGTTTGGGTGAATGTTTTTTTTGAAGAGGATAGCTCCGCTGGTCTTGGTATATGCTCTGTCACCCGTCAACAATACGGATCCTAATTGGAGCAATCCGTGATTCGGGTACTTCAAACTAGCCGATGTGTTTCAATACCACTGTTTAAGCAGGATGGTGCTCTTCCGCACATCGACCGTTGTGTGAAACAAGTCCCCCACTGACATTTTAGTGATGACGAAATCAGAAACCCCCCTTTCCCTTGCAGCTTGGCTTCCCAGATGGCCAGTCTCTAATCCTTGCGAGTTTTTGTTTTGGGGATAACTCAAAGTCTCCAAGCTAAAATATAGAATAGCACGGCATGAGCGTAGCATTCCCCGGCGTGCACTGCTTCCAACTGTTGAACATGCGATTTTACCCTGCCAAATGGGGGAAATCATATCAAGTATGCATTGTAAACAGGAAATTGTCACATTTTCTAAATTCTTGTTGTTTTCTCCATAAAGTTAATAAGCCGTAGTTTATAAAAGGTTTTTTTTTTCTAGATAAAATTACCAACATTTCATTATTCATTGTGCCAATTTTCAAGAAATTCAGCTGTACAGATTGCAGACAAAAATTCAGCTGCATACAGATTGCGTACAGTTTGATACGATTTCTCGCAAATTTGGACTTTAATTACGAACACCGTGATATTTCGATTTTATTTTTTACATATTTATTCGTTTGTTATAAATCAAAATAGAAATTTGTTCTGGAAAGTGTTTGTAATCAATGTGTTTGGAAAGATTATTTTTTTTTAATAACTTGTTTAATGCTGAGATATGAAATTTATGTTTAAAATGGATACACCAGTAAAAAATTGAGACTAAAGTTTTCGAAATAACCCCCATTCGTTTTCAGTTTCTATTCTGGTTTTACTTGTATAAAATTTTCTTATTTGCAGCTTTCAAACGACCCTTCTCAAAAGCCTGTACGCACGTGGAGTGATTTTACAGCCGACAAAAAGCATTTAAAAATATATTAAGAGAAGTTATGGGACCCTCGCCTTCTCAATTAATATCTAAATTAGTTAAAAAGAGATTTTTTTGGGGGAAATAAAAGACCCACAATTCGGAAACAGTTCATGGCAAAGGTTTTAATAGCTTCAGTTTTTTCTCAATATTACTATCCTAGGGTATCTTTCTCATAGGTTGTGAGCACCAATTTTTATGTTCAAAAGTATAGAAAAGAAAAAAATATCATAATATTTTTAATAAAGCATATTTGCATTTTAAAAGTGACCCAACTCAAATTATGTTGAGCAGATTAAAATATACAAATTTCTCGAAGTGACAGAGGTGACAAAAATTTCTTTTACCACCCAATATTTAGTGATAACAAGAAAAAAACCCTTCATTAAATAGTGAATTTTAAAAAACCTTATTTATTTCACTTCAGTAAATTTAAATCTTTTAAAATAATTAGCGCCCGTAATAGGATTTAGAATCAAAACTCTAAAAATGAGAAACTGAACACGGCGACACTTTCCTTTTTTTTTTTAGTGAACTACTTCAAGAGATTTACTCTGTATCCAAAAATTTTTCGTTGCGTATCTTCACACTTTTTATTTTGGAATGAGGCATTATTGATTAAAACTACCCATTAACTATTTTCAGACGTTTTATTATACAGAGAGAACAGCGAATGCACAGGTCGAATTGTTGCAACGTGTTATAGGTTTAACGGGTCTAAGTATGAAGTCTTATTTAAGCTCTGGGGGATTTGTGTTTAAGATTAATGAAGGATGCAAGGCCTCTAGTAAATCGATATATTTCTGTTTTATAAATGAGCTACGGTATTCGTCTCAGCTGTTATGCTTCCCTATGAGTGCGCGGCATCATGGGCCGCTGAAGTTCACGGCAGTGATTTGTCTTAGAAAGTATAACCTAGTTTCTGATGTTGCGCCTTGGATATTGAAATACAGGGTGTGTGCCACAATTCTCTTCCGGGTTTGGAAGGCGTATAAAAATATATATTACCAGTACAGCAACAAAGTTGACTTTGTTGGATAAAGAAATGGTACAAGTTCTGTTTCACAAATGTTCAATACGTGAACCTTTCGTGAAGCGGTTGATGTCAAGTCTAAAATCAAATTCTTTCCTCACTCGCACACTCGCTTTAACATAGTAGCAAATGTGGTTGTATTCCTTTGGTGTAAATCTTTTAAATCATGAGGCATAGGGGGTACGACCTTACGATCTTTTATGTAACCCCATAGTAAAGATTGGATAAGTTTATAGACGCATGAGATGTTCTAATAGATGAGCGAGCTGTTGAAAGAACACGTGCTGGAATAAACAGAAGAGTGATATCTCTTACATGAAAAATTTGAAAAAAGGACGTGGGGGGTATTCTAAAGATTGAATTCTTTATATAAAAACACCTGACTGGTGTTGGCAGCCTTGTAATGGCTGGCGTCTAAATCTATATGTGTGTTGTGTAAATTCAATCCTATGTTGTCATTTTCAAGATATTTATATTTTGTATGATGTTCTAATAAAAGGTTTACAAGAAACTTAGCATGGGAAAACTTTACTCCCATTAAAAAAAAAAAAATCGCATGGAGTTAGGTCCGGAGAGCGGGGTGGCCACGGAAGAAGGCGATTGCCGTCGTCAGAATCTTGACCAATCCAAGGACGAGGAAGATCGTTATTTGTGAAACGAAACTTGTAATGCTTCTTTCTCCAGTAAATTCAACTTTGTTGCTATAATTATAATATATTATTTTTTATAAGCCTTCCAAACCCGGGAGAGAATTTTGACACACCCTGTATATAAAAAATAGGTATATATATTTAAGGCTGTACTTATACTGAAATTACGAAAATTCCGATACTTGAGAAATGTTCTAAATTATGAAATTTTACTCTATTTTCCATAATGTGCGTAAATGTACTTTTTTTACAGGGTACCCGAGAATTATTGGTCACTGTACAAAACTTAAAAAAAAAAAAATACTGTAAGTACGAACTAGGTATTTCAATGATCCCCGATTTACAAAAGTGTTAGATTTTCGTTTCCTATAATTTTGCATTAAAAAAATCTGATAGATTGAGCTAAGTGTCAAGGCTTTTTGAAGGGCATGCTCAAAAGCGCCTCCTCGATCACCAGGTTTAAGACCCTTGGATTTCTTTCAAGTGGGGTGAAATATTATTTACAGGACTGAATGTGTCCTAATGTAGACCCTCTCAAACAGCCAATCGCAGCTACTATTCATTCCATAACTCTTCAGATGATTTCAAGTACTTAGAATGAAATCGAATATCATATATATTATGTGGTAGAAGCTACCAAAGGATCTCATATTGAAATCTATTAATTTTGTTATGCATGCAATCAAGTAGCAATTACATTTTATTGTTACTGTGCTATGAATGTTTTTAATTTAAATTGTCTAATAATTCTGGACACCCTGTGTATGAAATACTCAATGGAAGGACGAAGTCTAGATAATAAGCGAAAATACAGGGTATGTCACAATTCCCTCCCGGGTTTGGAAGGCTTATAAAATATATATATATTACCAATACAGCAAAAAAGTTGATTTTATTACAGAAAGAAAAGTTACAAGTCTTATTTCACAAAAGTCCAATTTTTGAACCTTTCGTGGAAGCGACGTATTAATGCAATTTTGTCGAGGGTGGGGGTGGGGGGAGGGCAGTTAGTTTGTTCTCGAAGAAAGACAAAACTTGCAATGTTTTTTTCTCCAATAAAGTCTTCTTCAAGAAAGAAACGTTGCAAGTTTTGTTTCAAAAATAAAAAGCTTCCTCGTCGTTGAATTGAACGAGGTTCTGCCGACGACAATCACCTCCTTCCGTGGCCACTTAGCTCTCCGGACTTAATTCCAGGCGATTTTTTTGGGGGGTTCATAAAAGATCGTGTGTTCGTACCAAAGACGAAATTTCCGACAAAGGATCACAACTGCATTTGCTACCATGTTTGACTACCAAGAATTTGACTTTAGACTTGATATCTGCCGGATTATAGGGGGGTGGAGGGGCTACCGCCATAATTGAGAAAAAATAAATTAATGTAAAAAATCCTATTTTACTTCCATAAAACGGATGTGTATGTCAATCTTTTAACTAACCGCCCTGACCGACAAGAAGGCCTTCCCCATGCCCCCAACCGTGACAAAATTGGATTAATCCGTCGCTGTCATGAAAAGTTCACATATTGGACTTTTGTGAAATAAAACTTGTAACATTTCTTTTTCCAATAAAGTCAACTTTGTTGCTGTATTGGTAATATATATTTTTTTATAAGTCTTCTAAACCCTGGAGAGAATTGTGACACACCCTATCCATTTATTGAGATCACTATGGGAAAAGGTGAGGGCGAGAATGACTTCACAGAATTATTTAGACAGGTGGAAATCTGCGGTGGAAATAGTGCGAAAAATCTGCGCTCTCAGTTAACGCAACGGCATAAATATTAAGAAGTCTCGTGATACACTGGGTAGTTACAAGGGCTGCTATTGATTGTGACGTCTATAGCTTAGTTGCTTCGTCTTGGACTGATTGGTCTTGGAGATCGTGACATTTACACAGAAAATGTGGCTCGGGTGTAGAGCAGTTTATTTACCCTATGTTTGCTGTTGTTGCCTTACTCCCATATATTGTAATGTATTGGAATTCATTTGAGGGATTTTATAAAAGAGTTATGAAAGTCACATAAATTATTTTTAATGAAGACTGTTATCTTGTGAACTATAATAGCCTAAATTATCATTTTTTTATTTGAAACCGATGAATGTATCGAAGTTACACTTTGAACAATGACTGCCCGCAAAGTGAAATGTGTTGGATATTTTTTGTGTTTCCTGTAAAATAATGTAAAAAAAGCACAATTTCCATCAAAGTACTTCATTAGGTATGTCATTGCAATCAATTAATATATATGATTTCGGAGTAATCAATGCATATTTATGGCAGTTAGGGTGCAGACGGACTCACAGGCGGACAGACAGACAGACACAACGAAATCAGGATACCTCTCGGATATATTAAAGTATATACGAGGCAGCACGAACAGCATAAAGTTCCATTTTTATTTTTCAAAGTGATGATGAAGTGATGATAAAATGATGAAGATATCTTCCATTTTATACTCGCTAAATGTTTGCCATTCAAAATTCAAAAGTATTTGAGTTTTTCTTTCAGCCGATGCAGCAATTTAATTTTTCTTTTATCAAATAAATATCTCTTTCAGATAACTTATATTTTCTGTTGATAATCGAGGAAAAATACGAGAGTTAAAAATATTTAGTTTGCTCGAGCATGCCAGAAAAAATGCAGTGAAGAATCGGCATATCTTATAAACAGCTTGTTAGAAGAATTTTACGATAACATTTCTTTTCGTAATAGTTCTACCATTAAAAAATGATTTTAGAAGTACTTTTTCGTGTTTTCTTATAATATTCTTTTGAAATATCTATTTCTAGCCTTGACACATCAATGGCATAACTAAAATCTGAAGTGCATGTTAGAGCTATAATTGCAGAAAAGGGTGAGGAAATTTGTTCAATGGAAGAACGTATTTCACTAATACCATTTTTTTTTTTTCTTCAGCCGGATCCTTAGAGGAAAACATGTACTCTTGATTAAGGAATACAAAGTGAAAGATAAGTGGATGCAAACAAGTTTTCGAAGAATTCTAAAATTCCTACTTTTATGCAATCGTGATTTTATTTATTTATTTTCAGATCCTATGTATAAAATAACATCTAAGGAAGCTGGGAGATGTTTTCTGGGCTATTCATAGAGCGTTGAAATTCTAAAGAACCTTCTTTTTTTACGTACGTATTATTCGTGGAAAATTTCCCTCATTTTCTTTTGATGAATATATTTTATTTTTAATTAGTTGTAGTATATACAGGGTGTCCCAAAAGGTGGAAAAACGCTTTAATACTTTATTTATTTGGGGTAAGTGGCAATGTAAATCAAAATATTGTTCAAAATAAGGTAGGGGATAAATTACTTTACGAAAAAATTCCTCTCGTAAATTTTTAAAAAGTTACACCTTTCAAATTTTTATACTAACCCCTAACAAAAAGAATTCAAATTAGTAAAATGTGCCCCATACACTAATGAGGTGATGTACAAAATTTGAGAATTATATGTTGAAAAGTGCCAAAGGTATGAAGATAAATATATGTTGACTTAAACTACTTTTCAATGGTTCTCGAAAGAAAAAAAAATCACGTTGGTTGATCGCATTTCAGGGGTCGTGCCCCCCCCCCCCCCCCATTGGCCGAGGGCATTTGCGCTATCAACTGAGAGAGGGAAAGTGCCTGGTCCAAACTCAGGTTGCGTCCGTCGACCTAGCCGTTCGCAGTTTTCCGTGGTTTACGCCAATACTTCACGTAAATACAGGTTAGGATTCCTTAGAAAGTCCACCACCGAGGGCAATCAATCCACCACCAGCCGGCCTATATCCCTCGCGTAGATAATTGGCCACATTTCGTTTCGTGTTCAGGGGTCGTACAGAAATTACGAAAGATAATGTATTTTTTCAACTCTGTCAATAAACATTTATATTCAAATATATTTAAAGGCACCGATCATCTATGCTTATAGATATAATTTTAAAAGTATAACTTTCTGAAAATGAACGAGAGAAACTTTTCTTAACGTAATATTTTTCCTACCTCATTTTGAACACTGTTTCAATATACATTGCCTATTTATCTTTAATAGATAAGGAATTAAAGCGTGTTACCACCTTTCTGGGACACCTTGTATGAAAATTACTGGTTGAAGCGCAAAATTTTACGCATGGGATCCAGCTGTAGAGTGTGGATGACGTCAGTATAATGGTACAAATCCGAACATTCGTTTAAAAGAGCATGCAGATTACAGTATTTATTTTCTCAACAAACTTAAATGAGAAAAGATATGTTTTTATTTGCTGAATCTCTGGCTAATATTTATATTGGCGTTATACTTGAAACTACAAATTTTTTTTTATTGGCATGTTACTTTTTATGCCTTAAATTTTATAAGGGGTCGAAAATGACTTTTTATGTTTACCTTGCAGTTCGTAATAAATGCAAATTGGTAATCTGAAAAATTATCCCAATAAGTCACTTACAAAATAAATAAATTTCTTTTTCAGTTTAACATCAATGAGATATTGAAGTTTCAAAAGGAACATTTTTCACTCAAAAATCTCGAATTGACGGATTGTATTCGTGTTGAATAAAATGTAAATATGCAAGTTGAAAAGTATTTACGATTCAGGTTTGTTTGTCTGCTTGTCTGCCAGTCAGTCAGTCTGTCTATATTTTAAATGCATTAAGTTTATTTTTGAGCCATTAATATGTTTCAAGCGAACTAACTAATACTATTTCATTCATTAATATTAACTGATTCGTTTATCAATTAATTTCACACATGTTATTCAGGTTTATGGTAATGTGATCTCCGTCAATAAAGGGTTTACGTAGCACTTTGAAAGGTCTTTTAGAGATCATAAAAGAAGTTTAACGAATTCAGACTTATATAAGATTAAAGAGATGATAAAAATCATTAAGTGTCTCATTTCGTTGAATCGGTCCGTTCTCATCTTGCAAAGATTTACAACTGGACCTTTCGGTGAAATCGCAGGGTATAGTTCGAAGAAATAAAATCTCCCTCACGGTCTTGATGCACAAATTAAAATAAACTAATTGATCCAGGGACTCGAAAAAAATTCAGAATGATTCTTTATAATCCGCACTATACACTGAACAAAATGAGAAAAACGGTGTCTTTCATAAAACTTCCAGGATAAATTATTAAACATGGAATTGCACAGCAAAATTTTCAAAGCGTGACACATTCTGTACAATTTCCCATTGTAAGAATTTTTTCTCAAAAACTTCCTCAATAGATGCAGTCTGACGTTTATTTCTGTGCTTAGTACAGTTCTTCAAGACGCACTCAAAAATTTTTGAAGTGTTTTATTAGATTTTTTTTTGTATTTATGAAACAAAATCCCGTTTTTTGTTCCAAGTATGCTGTTAACCTGAGAGAATACACTGAGCAAATAAAAGTAATCTCTGTTATCGCGTCTTTGCAATTGTGAGAGAACATCTTGAATACTATTATTTTTGAGTAATTTAAGAATAAGATATAGCTGTAAAATATTTAAGAATCTATGTGCTAGCATGATCAGATCTTTCTTGTTTTCATTAGATTGTAATTTACCTGATGGAAAGCAATCAGAAATTACTGGAAAATGTTTAACAGTCTATGCGCTTGGTGTGATTGATCTTTCCTGTTTTCATTAGACTGTACACTCTAATCGCACAATCAATGTGCGATCCGTGAGTGCACATACTATTTGCACGATCATTGCACAATAGTTTGATGAACATTGACGTCATGACTCAAGTCTTGATGTCAGAGATACACTGAATTTCTGGTTTTTAAAAAATAATTATGAATAGATGGATATAGCTTAAATTAAAAATAAGTTTCTTAATTATACATAAATTTAATTTATTTAAGTACTTCTTGGGGGCCATTCGTTAAAAATTAAATTCATACAATTTCTACTGGCAGCTATGCTGCGGAGCTGCAACATGTGCAGCGCCGCATTTCTTTACTTCCTTACCGAGCAACGAGGCAATTCAAAACGTGTGTTACCGGGTTTTGTATTTTAGCTATCAAATTAAAGGTAAATCTCGGTTTACAGTTGCATGCAAATACAATTTTTTTAAGTGTTTCTTTTAGACAGGAGTGATATTGTGTATAAAATAGAATGGAAATCGCATACGGGGGTGAGAAAGCTAAAGCTGTTGTTTCAAAAGATTTTCAGAAAGGACCCCAAAAACTTATCAAAGGACTGAAAATATGAGTTCTTGGGACACACAAATTTAAAAAGCCTGTGCAATCTCTGCTTATGGAAGAACGAAAATTATTTAATTTTGGCATTAACTTAATTGCTGGTATTATCACAATAATAGATTCAACTTAATCTTTTTAGTAGTGTAAGTTGCAGTGAGGCAAATGCTTAATTTCTTACAAGACTGCATGTTTCAAAAGAAAAACTCGCACTGGTGTTAAATGGGGTTCTATTTCCAGTTAAGACCTGTGAGTGTTTTTCTTTTATGATATCTTATAAGTATTTGCTTCAAGGCAGCTTACATTTCCAAAAAAGAATCATTGAATATATTCCTGTGGTGATGCCAAAAAATTATGTATAATTACTATTTAAAAACTCAGAAATTATGGGTAGCTTTACCACACATTCATCGTGTAGGTTAAATGCATATTCAATAGTGTATTCTGGATGCACAATTGTGAGTAGCCTTACCCCATAATCATTGTATTGATTAAGAGCACATTCAATTGTGCATCCCGAATACACAACTGAGTACACGGTTATGAGTAGCCTTACCACACATTCATTATGTAGATTAAGTGCACAATCAATTGTGCATCCTGAATGCACAAACTGAGTGCACAATTATGTGCAGTAGCTGAGAGTGCACATACAGTGTGCTTCCCCAGTACACACATATGTACACTGTAAGTGCACAATCTTTTTGTGAGTAATTTATCAGGTCAAAGCAATAAGGAACTACTAGAAAATGTTTAAGAATACATGCACTTGGTATGATTTGTATTTTTTGTTTTCATTAGATTCAAGTCATCGAATCTAAAGTTTATAACACTTACGATAACTTCGGGGGAGTCGTTGCATCCGGGACCACCCTTTGTATTTCTTGTAATTGTCGATAGATAGCAGTCAGACACACAGTACAGGTGTGTAATGGCATTTTCTTAACCAGCGTATAGCGCGAATCCTTTTCAATGTTTTACCTATAACTATGCAATCCTAATTTTGAGATGTGCACATGATTTCATACACATTTTTTTTTTTAAAACACGGTATGATTAAGTAATTTTTAAGCTTATTACTAAATCCATGCATGATTCCGAAGTCAAAATAAAGTGTAGCACCTGTATAGAGTACTGTGTATATGATTACGATATTTTCCGTTGCGAGGACAGGCAAATGTGATGTGTTACGTCTCTACCGTACAAAATGGATACATGCCGCACTGCCAGTCCGCTATACATGCCTCAGGTCCTTTTGTAGAGGACGCCGCAATTAGTAAAATTTTAATTTATCTCTCCGTGTTTTATTTTTTTTAATTGCTGAATTTATGTTACTGGAGTATATTTGCCGGATTTGATTAAGTGTTATTAACTTTTTTCTTTTCATTTTTCACAAACTGACCAAGTTAGACGTGTTATTAATCGTTAATTGTAACTGTAATAATTCTGCATTTTAGCGTTCTGGCTTGAATGAAATATTGTTTTCAAATACCAGATAAACTGTTAATTTGTTTACAGGTTTTACTAGAAACGCCCACATTTTAAAAAAGAATAAAAAAACGCAAACAATATTTTACTCTTTTTCCCCCTAATATACTGATGTTATGTTGATGATGAAACAACAATTGAAATTCATTTGAAAAATATAACTATTTAATTTTAGTAGTGAACTAAGTCAGCAGGCTGATATTGATTTAAACAGATATTAATTTTTTCGCACGAGATCGGTATCTCACCCAGAGTGGTCGGGTGACGTGCCGAAGCGCAATGTCTAAAAAAATTGTTAAAAAAATATTACTTACTTTTTTTTAAAGATTTTTTGTCGCAGTATACATGTTCTATATTCTACTATAAATAGCACAGCATGATTTATTTTACTGTATGCACAGTCTGGGATTTTTTACAAAATTCAAAAAATATGCGGCATAAGTTCCGGAATCACCCTAATTAAATTATAAAGCTTTCCTTTTGTAGCATGAGTTGAGCTGAGCAAAAAAACATTTACGCATAAATATGAGATCTTATTCTCGAATGATAATTTTATCGGTAAAATCATTCTTGAAATCTAGATTTTTGATATCCATAATTTAATCTTTTTGTGAGTTGCGTTAGCCAAAACTCTATACACATGCAAATATGTTTTTTTTTTAAAGAATTGCTTTCATATTTGTCAAGAACTGTGAAATTTCAATATATGAATATATGCAGCTTGAGGTTTCGTCTACAGATGTAGTTATATTTTAAGCGGGCAGAACTTCTTTAAATCTGCCATGCTTGAATTTTAATACGTTCTAGGTAATCCATTACCAATCCATTTCCATTTTTCAATGTAAAAGAGACTACGATAGTCGTTCGTTTTCAGAATAATGTAATCCTCCATGCTGTATGCCAAATATTTAGCTCGGCCAAATAGTTTAATATCGTATGCAGTTAAGATCACATAATGCAATTTTTGTATGTTTACAGAATGTTATGAATTTCAAATATTTCACGAATGTTATAAATTAAGTGGATTTAGAATTCTTAACGCTGGCAGAACTACATAGTTTTTGAAAACGTTTGAATATATTGCAATTCTTTTGGTATGAAAATCTATTTGTGAATGTATTTAAAATTCTGATTTAATTAACTTGAGGAATGCATGTAATTGTACATTTTTGCATAGTGTACAAACATTTTAGTCATTACGCTATAACACATAAAAAATACCATCAAGTATGTGTAATGAAATTTCTATAAAAAGGTGTATATTTTATACAAAGGAATAAAGCGAAACAAACAGACACACATAAAAAAATAAGCACACATAAAAGAAATTCCCATTTCATGTTGAAATACGGCTGATTGCAGAGAGATACGTAATCTTAGATAACAATAAGACACAGAAACAGTAAGAACTTCTAACAGAAGGATATTTTGTTAAGTGCTTTCATAAATAAATAAATAAGAACGTTTATAACTTTAATCTTGCTTAGTGCTGACGTGGGCACTTTTGAGTAACTCTTGCAGTATGTTCAATTAGAAATGTCTCTTAAATAAAACTTGGAAAAATTTAGACCTTTTTAACATTTTTTATAACTTTTAAACTCAGATAGCACCTTCAGCTGTTTTAAATTTTTAAAAATATGATGTGGATACCACATGACTTCCTTGTGATTTTTTAAAATTATAAATATTGTCGATGCTCTCCGCTTAAACTTATTTCATTTAAAATTGCAATACAGTATTTCAGTAAGATTAAGGTTTAGAGATTGCTATCCAAAGTAAAGAGAAATCGTGAAGCTGGGTTTAGTCTGAAAGATTTATTATTGGAGCTTAATTTGTCGATATATCTCCAGAAGCCGACAAACTTGGGGATAGATTGTAAGGTTTTAGGCATAACTGAAATAGTGATTGACCTCGTACTTTAAATGAATTGATGTTATCCACAGTCATCACTATATTGAGTCTTTAGGTGATCCTGCAAATAAACTAAGCTTGTCGATTGCAATCAAAATAGGAGATGCACAACTAGATGTTGCAACAGCTCTAAATACACAATTCAGGTTGCCCACCATGACACAGCCACAGAAATACTTGCTTTAGTAGCCTTTGGGGAACATAATAGTAGCCTAATAGTAACCTCCAGATTACAAAATAATAGCATTTATAGCAAAGTAGT
Organism: Cheiracanthium punctorium; assembly: GCA_038373885.1. NCBI lineage: Eukaryota > Metazoa > Arthropoda > Arachnida > Araneae > Cheiracanthiidae > Cheiracanthium > Cheiracanthium punctorium. The sequence goes on along the minus strand of JAWZYV010000630.1, from coordinate 237,357 downwards.
AGCCTCTTTATCAATCTAAACAGACTGAAATCCTAATAATAAACAAATTTAACCACCACACTAACAATTTCAAAAATGTTACATTTTCTGTTTTCTGAAAGAAGTAATATATAATGTTCAGGGGCGTAGCCAGAAATTTTTCATGGGGGGGGGGTTACGATTACTACAACTCATATATATGTGTACGTGGGTGTGACAATGTAGTGAAGAATACACATTTTGTATGGCAAAAAATTCCTCATGGGGGGGGGTTATGACCCCCTTAACCCCCCCCCCTTGGCTACGCCCCTGATAACGTTCGTAAAGTATCAGTATATGTTACCCTAAAGCAGGTAATGCCTGGCTTCAGGTCTGTTCTGTCATATGCATAGTTCATGGAACATAACATTATAAAATAGGCAGCTTTTAATGTCTTTCCAGGTATTTTGAGTTAAACATAAAAAGCAAAAAACAGCAAGAACTTAGAAAGAATGGCGCAACAAACTGATGGATAGAATCTGGAAGGGGGGGGGGGCGCAGAATGCAAAAATCTAAAAATAAGGAGGTGGAAAACTCAAGCTATAGCAGGTATATTAATTCTCATGAAGCATTCGTTACCACTAATAAAAGTTGATATGAATGATGTGCCACTGTGTCATTTAAGAAGTTGGCTGTGTTATGTTTTTGAATTTTGAGGTTCTGTGATTTTTGCAATTTCTAAAGGACACAGAGACGAGCTACTATAATATGGTGGAGCCAGTAAGAGCGCAGTTTATTAATTATTGCCAGATTTTCTTTAAAATCTTCATGCGGACAGTACTATGTTAAGCTCAGTTATGTTAATTTACGATGTTTAATTCATTTTGATGAAATGTAGCCAATATTATAAGTAAACAAAATAATCACAATTATTAAGTACACAATTAGAGCATAAAATATCAAAGTAAGCATACTATTTTAAAAAATGTAATAATTATAGTCAGACATTCTAAGCCTGAAAAATTTTCCATGAAAAAATAATGATAGCATACTTGAATAATTTATTCATAATTCTGGATTATGCGTCAATAGGAATTAGACGTTAAAACTCACTTGCAATTTAAACCCCATTTTTAAACTATCTGAAAAAAACAACAACAACAATTATCAGAACTAAACCGAATATCTATGTTGACATCAGTGATCAGTTGGCGGGGGTAGGCTAATTAAAAAATACCCTAATAAAAGTTCTCTAACAAGATGATTGAATTTCATTGGTTTTTATTTACAAGCAATGATTACTCTGCGCAAATTAATAAATGAATGGTTTCTTAAAAAAATCATTATGTAATTATTATATACAAATTTATACATGGAGGATTTTTTTCCATAAAAATACTAGATAGACATATAACAATATATACCAGGGAACAATAGATACAGTGAAACTTTTCCCAGGTTTGATCAAGCATTTTAAGAGTAAAGCGCCCTAAACGAAAAAGCACTGAGTATAAATTATAAAACATATAACATATTTCTTTTATAAAGGATCACTGAAGAGTTATATTATAGTTTTATTGTTTCTTAAAATGAAATTTCAAAAGTACTAACAGGAGTGTTATACAATAGCCAACCCTGACTTAGCGTCCATATGAGCTAATGATACAAAAGGGTTACGAATATTAAAATACAAATAATTTTTAAATGTAGCTTGCTCAAATATATGTAAGTAATTTTAAAATTCAATTTAGGAAACTTAGGAAATCTTAAAAAAGCTTTGCATTGCGAAACTCAGCAGCGGTCAGAAATGGGTTAAAATGCTTGGGATAATAAAAGAGGCCCCAAAGTTAGTGCCTCTGGGTTTCATCTAAATATGGTCAGGCTTTGGACTTACCGTAGCGCTTTTCCTCTGTTTACTTATTATTTTTCTGTCTTCTACTCTTCTCTGTTTTCTTTTTTTCCCAGTTTCTTTCTTTATCCTTTCCTTATATCACTGAAAATGCTAGATGACCGAAGCATGAAGGTGCCGGATTCGGGTCCCATCGCGCGGCTCTCTATCTAACGGTTTGGAGTTTTGGTAGGTTTTCTCCAGATGTAACGTCAACACGCGTTAGAACGCCTCAGAAAGTCCTTCTACCAAGGCGCCTCCCTATCCTTGGGAGATCGCTCAAGCGTAGCATTGCTATAATCACACAAACAAACAAATTTTTATCCTCTCCTTTGTGTGTTTTGTATATCCCTCGTGCTGTCCTAATCTTTAATGTTGCGTGTTTATGTGTATTGTAGAGTACTGATAGTATACCAGGAACGATAACAAAGGAGACTCAGGTTAAACGGTAGAGGCTCCAAGAAAAGTGTACCCACCCTTGTCAGGATGACATGCCACCTCAAATACAGTACTGCAATTCTGATTGAAAAGTAATTCGTATCGTAAATTTATGCGAGACGAAAAATTCTCGCTTGACTATTGTCTCGCGATAGAGTCTTGTTGGCGTACCCATTGATTTTTCCGGGTAAGAGTGCTCAAAAGTTATGCACCTGAAAGATTAGAGCATTTCAATTCTTATGCACGGAATTTTTTTATAACTCATTTTACAATATACATGACAGTACCCGACTATTTTTTAACTTAATTGGAGATACTTTATTTTTGAATAGATGGTAGCACTACTCTAATATGTGCATTTGTGTGATATGCAGTTTGCAATCTTTGCTCACTTTTTTTTTCTTATTTTCAGGGAAAATTTTGCAAATATTTATGTTTATTATTTATAGTAATATGTTTATTCTTTATTTTAAACAAATATTTTTAAAGATATTTGTTTAAAACACTGAAAAATAAAGAATAAAATTTAGAAATATGAATAATAAAGAATAAAGATATTTTTATTTTTCCCTTTTTACTAGAAAACACACATTCAGTCACAATAACCCTAAATGCTGGCTTTTCCTAGAAATTTAATTTTTTGTGTGCTAAAGACTATCCTAAACCTTAAAATGAACACATGCATTGTATACGCATTAAGACTTATCTAAAGGGGAAAACAACACTAATAAAAGGAAATGCCCTTTCACTTGTCGAATTGCTGTAGATTGCCACACCAGAGCAAAGAGAGAACCTCAGAATATCATGTTAGGAAAGTCAAGAAATTAAAAGGACAAATATTAGGCCAAGTTTTTTAAAAGGCAACTTAAAGATTTTTAGGGCTTACATTTAAGGCCAAATACGTCAAATTTGGCCTTAAAAAAGCCAATCTGGCAACCCTGTTACATATGTAAATTACAAAAAGAAACCTTTTAATGTTTGTATCATTAAGCTCCTATTTAATGATTCTGAGAGTTCTTGCTAGAAAATCGAGAAAATCATTAAATCAATCTTTGAACTAGTGATCCGGGTACTTATCAGATTTAAGAAGGTTAAAAAAACAAATAACTTAGTTAATTTGGCTGCTCTATTACATATGAAAAGACATTTCCCGATATTTAAGATTCACCAAGGAATTCAAGTTTTGAAAGTCTCTAATTTCTTTAAAAAGAAGATGAATAACTTATTTGTATTTACTTCGTTATTCATATGCGATTTTGTGTGCATATATTCAAAATAAATAGTACGCCTTTTGTCTTTTATCATACACTACTACTACTAATAATTATGATAGTAAATGGAGATTGAGATTAGAGAAGAATTTGTTAAGAGATAAGGTAAGATAGCAGAAAATTATTGCACACAAACACGCCCGCAAAACTTAATAAAATATCCACAAAAGTGTTTATAGTTTAATTAGTAACATATATTAGGGAGGATGCGTTCATAAAATAAAGGAAACATGATTGTTTCTTTTTAAATTGTGAAGAGACAAATGTTGCAATCAAAATTTTACCCTCAATTATTGTATTACATTTTTGGACAAACTAAAAAAAAATTTGAAATTCGGCACTGATCCCCGAAACGTTTGGCCTCCTTAATCATAATACACAACAAAATATTTCTGGTCTTCATGTACAGTATGAATTTCTTCTGGCACCTTTTTAGAATCTTCTAAGGAGGAATTTTTTTGCAACTTTTTTATTGCAGCTTTTTCAGTCTTACTTTCAATGTCCTTAGACAGTTCTTTATTACTAAACAGTTTCAAATTAGCTCGTTTTACATTTGGGGGACGACTGTCTATACCTTCCAGTTAAAGTATAATTTTATAGTAAAGTATAACAGTTAAAGTAAATACTAATGTTTTTTTTACACGGAAATAAATAAAAAAACAACTAAAGTATCAAAAAAATATCACTGACCAAGAGTTACTCCGGTGACCCAGAATGCGAGATAAATGATCATACTTTAAAAAATAATTTTAAAAATAATGAAGAAAAAACATATGTACGTATGAAAAGCTTAGAGCACCTGCAGTTAAGAAACAGCACCAACAAAAATTTTTTTTTAAAAATGTTACCCTGACATGAATCTTTGAAAAAATCATGATTTTCAGAGACAATTGTTTTAGAAGATGTTTTTATAGCAGTGTAAAAAATCTTTTTTTTTCTATTATTTGCTTCATACTTGCATTGTTTTTGAACTTGATACAAGAAAATAGAGTATGTACGGATGCCTTGGTATAATTTAGCTGTTTTGTAAAAGAAAAAAAATAATGCTATAAAGTTAGTAACCATTATTTGCCCGGGAAACAGTGTGACCCGTTATTCCCCAATGACCTTACTTAGAAACTTGCGTCTGGAAATGCAAACGGCGACCGCTAGAGGGCGATGTTTGCAGGCTTATGGAAACGTTTTCATTTCAGACTTGGATGTTTGCCGGAGATGGATCTCAGATCTGGCCAATATACATTAAATGCACGGTGATGCAGAATTGAAAGCACTAGCGACTGTACGGATGTACCTTGAGCTCTATGTTCACAGCCGTAGAGAGGAAGCAAAAATGATGTCAAAAGAGATTTGACTTTTATTAAATGACTTATTATTAATATGATGTCCCATTCGCAGCAACATACACATAACACATTATGGGGCAATTCTGAGTTAGTAAACCGATTCATGCATATTCGGTAACGTCCTAGGCTGAAATCATCGCACTTCCATTAGACTGAGAATATCGCCCTCTAGTGGCCACAGTTTGTATTTCCGGATACAAGTTCCTGTGTAAATCTTGTTTGTAATGCAATGATTGACCAGCAGGTTAAGTTTGGTAACGACCTTTTGAGACAACCTGTATATCCCTTGAATTTCTGAAATTTTAAAAATAAATTTAAAAATGTTTTTTGGCTTTCATTTCTTAAATAAATTACGGGGAAAATGCTTACAAAAATCATACTTTGCTTTAGGTACGGTTTACGGCTAAAAAACAGTTTGTTGCTAATCGGCTTAAGTTGAAAAATAACTAGGCTTAAGTTGAAAAATAATTTTCTTTCATAAAATTTTGTAATATCAAACACACATGAATTTTAAGAACTATGATACAGAATTTCCACAAAGTACTTTTAAAATAATGAATTATTATTACAAATACAAAAATGTATTGCAAAACATTGTAAAAATAAATGTGGAATCGAAAATATATTATTTTAAAAACATTTACAGAAGAAGAGCGCACACAACAATCAAAGTAGACCACCGCTATCTGAAGTTTCACAGAGAAATTATGTTCTGTCCTCCAAAAAAGTAAAAAATAAAATAAAATAACTCGGCTGTTCGAGCCTCGTCAAGGTGAGACCCCTTGAACCCCATAATTGTTGAGTTTCATTATTGCCATATTAAAACGATATTAATTGACGATGTCATTTTATCTCTCATCTTTCGTGTATTTTGCCTGGTAACCCTATGTTGAAATTTTTATGCTTGTAACCTATTTATAGAAAAATACATGTGATGCATATTCTATAGCTTACGAAATATTGTAACAATAGATTAAAGCTGTTGTGAACTAATAGTATTTAAATATATGTAAAATTATGTCGCATACTTTTATGTCGCATTTTTGGGACAATTTTCACTAAAGGGGGTGAGAGATAAAATGTCATAGTCATTAATGAAAAAAATTAACATTAAATTAAAATTAAAATTAAACACCGGTGAGTTGTGGCACTTTCTCTTCACAGCCGGTACAATAAGTAGTCCTTATTTCACCAGGAGGAGAAGTAGCGCTATACATATCCCCCCCCCCCCGCTATTTCTGGGGGTTACGTTCCGCGAATCCCGAAAACCCGCAAATTATTGAAAGTTTTCAAGCGCCTATGTGTGTTATTATATACACTAAAATAAGCTTCCCAAACACATTCTAAAGACAGTCTTACTCATTAATACAGTAATAATGTAGTAATATGTAGTAATGATAAGTTGAAAACATTATCATCTCTCGTTTCTAATGTTTTATTTCATATAAACTGACATTGTTATTCTGAAATTATTTACTAGTTAGGGTGAATGTCAGCGTTTTTCTGCTAAATAATGGCCACGAAATTCTGCTGAATAATTCCCGAAATTGCCGAAATTTTGAAAAAAAAAAAAAAAAAAAAAAAAATTGAGAGCAAAATCCGCGAGTATGCGGGGCCGCGATCGGTGAACCGTGAATGAGTGAGGCTAAATTGCATCTTTAATCTTAAACAGCACTAGTGCTGCAATCTACGTGTTGAAAATTGATATAATGATATTTTCAGTATGCATTTCACTGTCAACATTAAGCATAGAGCTTCAATATTATTCTAATAGTATTGTAGAAAGCCGAATTTGGTATGCTCCCGAAAGACAACATACGGCTTTTAAGGGTCTCATTGATTTTTTATGCTTTTCTAGCATGACTTATACCATAGGGTGATTTGAAAATGCCTATAGAACATGCATTTACTTGTGGAAGCGAAACGGTTAATCTCTTTATGTAGGATTTTAAGAAAATGTGGATTAAATGCAGTTCTGGCTAAGAAACGCCGATAATGGACAAATCTGAATCTTAGTTGTAAACAATATGTAATTTATTTTTTCAGTAAAAAAAAAAATAGATATGCGAAAAACTCAAAATTGTGAATTTATACGAATACTAAAGTTTCTTTTATAATGATGTGAAACTGAGAAGTAAAAATATCTACGTCAGAGTGGAATTCGTGGATCTAATTAAGGCAACTTCCATTTACTGAAAGATAGAACTTCTTTTGGTAAACTCAAAAAAATCTTTAAATCGATGTTTACGTGGAAAGCATGGTTATTTATCAAAAACTAAATAAGGCGGTTGGGAAAAAACTCAAGTGCTTCGTTAATTTAGAAGTTCGATTGCATTTGAAAAGATAGTTTTAATGAAAGGAGTTTCTCTCAAATTTTTGTGATTCTCATGAGAATTTAAAAGTTGTGACAGGTTCTAAAAACTTGGTAAAGGTAAAAAAAAGGAAAAATAATCGTTAAGCTGAGTTAAAAAAAAAAAAAAAACTTTTTCTGCTCGAAAAGTTTTAGATCTAAGGAAAATGTAATATAAAATCTAAAAAAAAAAAAGTATTTTAACTTTAATAATTTTTTTTTTTTTGTGCGTGCGTGTGTTTGAAATTGGTGAAAGATTTCTGACTCTCGATATATATGCATACATATGTGTGTGAGTGTGTGTAAGGTAGTGTAAAGTTAAGGGGAGAACATTTTTAAAATTTACAAAATATTTTTTTCACGTAACAGGACCACACCCACGGTGGTAAATTTTGGAAGGCAATGGATTGTCGGGTAAGATGACATTGCAAATATGAAACAACACCTTCTAAACAAAAAACGAGATTTATTGTACCTCGAGTAGGTGAGGGGGGCTGAATTTGAATACAGCCTTTCGACGAGACATCCTCTCTGGAACAGGTCCCTGCGTGATCGCTTTGGGTTCTCGTAATGTATTTCAATGGGAAAAACCCGATTTTCAACATTATGAAAAAAGTGTTCAATTGATGTTTTTAGATGATTGTAATGGAACGAACTGATTAAGCAAACCTTCTACTTTGATTTTCGGTATTTTTATGTTTTGGAGTGAGTAAGGATAATTAAAACAAATGTTTCTAATACTCTTTTTTCTTAGGTTGAATACAATAGGAAGACAATTAGAGAATCTGTGAAGAGAGGATTTGTGGTTCTCTGCACTCTGATTATGTCACTGAAACGTCACGTCATAGAAGTGCAAGAAGCAAATGCGAAAAACAAAGCCCCTTACAAAAAAAAAAAAAAAAAAAAAAAAGATTTGACATAAGGTGGGACATACGTTTAACGTATCTCCAGTGGGGAAATGACTATGAAAGAGATTCAAAGGAAAAATGACAGATTACGGCAGGAGAGAAAAAAAAAAGTAGATGTCCGAGAATGCCGCTTGATCCAAAAAGAGCCCTGCAAAGTGGATTGTTCCGTTGCCCCTGAAGTCCCCTCGAAGGCCTGAGCCTTATACTCCTGAAAGGGTGCTGATTCCGCTGCTTTCTGAACATTTACCATGATCCTAGCCCCAAATTTTCGTAAAGAAATTTATCAAATGGTAATTCAAAAACCACAGCTTCACCAGATCTCATATTGTAGGTTTCTAACATATGATACTAGAGATTGTATAAAGCCCTGATGGCCATGATTTTCATTCTTAATTATCAACCGAATAAAGCGAAAAAAAATCTAATTAGATCTTAGATTTCTTAGTATATTATTTAGCTCTTTTTGGAAAATTCTAGGAATACTGCCTTGCAGGTTTTGCGGGTTAACAGTTACTGTAAACATTAGGTCAAATTAAATTCGGTGGTCACAGATAGATTTCCAGAATATGCTTGTATATATATAAAACTCCGCTGTTCGAGCCTCGTCAGGGGAGATCCCCCTGACCCCCCCTAATATTTTAGTTTCGTTATTGCTATATCAAAACGATATTAATTGACTATGTCATGTTATCTCATCTTTCGTGTATTTCACCTGGTAACCCTATGTTGAAATTTTTATAATTGTAACCTATTTATAGAAAAATACATGTGATGCATGTTTTACAGCTTATACGAAATATTGTAACAATAGATTAAAGCTGTTGTGAACTAATAGTACTTAAATATACGTAAAATAATGTCGCATTTTTATGTCGCTTTCTTGGGACACATTTTTCGGACAATTTTCAATAAAGGGGGTTAGAGATAAAATAGCATAGTCATTTATATATATTGTGGCTTACTAATAAAATATTTGGCCTTAGTTTTATTAATATATAGCTTGCTTTCTAACAAAACGCTTAACTCATAATTAAGTTTGGCGCGTTCTTCTTAGGATATACATTTTGTGAAAGACCAATCAATTATTCAAGAACCAAAGATTCATAAAATATTTTGCTCTAATACTTGCAAAACCTGTATAGTTATTTTGCTGTCAAAGTCCTGAAAAAAAATTGTAAATGGCTTAAATTCTGTTTAGAATATTTTACAGCTGGAAAAATATTCAATTTGTCGGGGGAAAACTTTTTTATTCTAAACATTCTAGCTGTCACTTAAACATTGGACATGAGTTCCCCAGAAAAACATGTTTGTGCCGAATGACCTGTTTTACAGTCCCCAAAAGAGTCGACCGATTGCTGACTTTTAAACTTCTACTTCCACTTCGATTTTTCTGTTTACATTTTTGATTTCAAAGTTTGCGAGTAAAATGTTCGAAGCTTTTATTTTATGATTTGTCTGAACGAATTCTGATATTTTGCTCGCCGAGGCGGAATAACAAATAAACATAAATATTTTTCACGGAATTTTGTTTTATACTATTTTTAGGATTGTTTTAAAATGTTTTTCAGGATTTAATTCGTTCGTAAACATTCGCTCAAAACGTTTAGACTTGACGCGTTTGGTTACTGAAATAAGTACTGGAACTGAGAATTTAGAAAAGTTGTCTTAATATCACACACATTGTGATAAAACCACACATTGTTATATTACGTACGTTTTTTGAGAAACAGGGATAGTTTACTAGGAATTTAGATGAGAATTTTTGAAATCTTGAATATCTCAATGCATTGCCTTGTGTGCATAAAGTATTGATATTCTAAGTATCTCTCTATTCTAAAAAAAAGTAATGGGCGCTGTCGCCCCCTCCGCTGTCAAGAGCTTGTTCGGCTATCTTCTCCTAAACCCTGGGGATTTGAATTTCGAGAAACGTGTCCGCGGATTCGGAAAATTCCGAGGAACCTGCTAAGCTGACTTAAATTTCGCAATCGAATTACTTTAGAAGATACTAATAAAAAACTGAAAAAAACAAAACATAATGGTTGCCATATTTGGCATAAAATCATTCATTCCTTTGCAACAAACAATTCCAAGTATGTAGAATCACGTGAAATTGAAAAACATGAAGTAGAATTACACCCATTTTACGCCAAATTAAAAAGTATATGAAATAAATAACTCAAGGTGTGTTACACAAAGTTGACAATGTTCAAGTAGTAAGTTCGCTTAGACAACAGGAGTTTAGAATTAGCGATTATTCGTTTTACCAAAGCAGAATAACTAATTGTAACTGATTTCAAAAGCGCCATCTTGGCATTAGATACGATCTGGCAAAATGGTATCTTTCCAAGCAGGGGGAATCTAAACCGCGAGTTCAAAAATGTTAGAACCCAATATCTTAAAAAATAATTAAAATGCAGATTATTTTAAAGCCGTTTTGGTCCAGCTGGAGTATTTGCTACCAGTAGAAATATTTGGTGGTGTTTACTATGCCATTATAGCAGTTATAGTACACTTTGGGCGCAGTTATAGTACACAATGCCAGCGTGGTGAGATGATATAATTCGTGGTGCTAAATTCGTCAATCTACAAAGGATTACGTATATAAAAATATGGATAACGGTTATCCGGGAACCTTAAATAAGCAGTAATTATAAGTTGTGAGCATATGTAAATCGCCAAATAATGAAAAGTCGCCGTTAGTGGCAAGCTGTTACGTAGTTTCTGAAGTAAAACGTCTTTAGGCGCAACTAGGGAGTAACTCATCTATTTTCTGACGGAAGTAACGCTCAGCAAAGGAAATGACGTATCTTTTCCACCCTTGCTTCTTCATTCCGCCATGACTGCAAAAACATTGCAATGTCAAGGACAAAAAGCCTGATAATTTCTACACCGTTTGTACGATCCCCTTGAAAATTTCCATAATCATGTATAAAAATATAGAAAACAATCTGCGCTACTTTAAAAATCTGAAAATCGACCCGTTCCCTCATTTTTAAGCGATTTTTCGCTATTTTCAGCAACATTTCATATCCGAGAGTCAAAAAAGTTAATCATTTGCGTGACAAAATTAGCTATTGCAAGTGATTTTTACATCATATTGACGTCACACTTAACAAGCTTTTTCCAGATTTATAAGTTTAATTATTTGCAGAACAGCTCTCGGGCGTTCGTTTCTGAAAACATCGACTGTGCTTCCTGCGCGTTTACATTACTCCCTACCTGTTTTGAAGCAAGATCTTGTCTGATGACCCTGTTCAGTGGATAAGCGGACCGACACAGTGGCTCTTGTCAGAGCCACTGTGTGCAGTCTTTCGCTGAACAGACGGCGATCCTGCTGACTGTCTCTCACTGTTGTTACAGGCGGCGACCCAACCCGTCACCTCCGATAAAAAAGGCCTACGCACCGAATACAGAAAGTGGCACTATAGTGCATTCCGTTGCTTTACTCACGATGTTTTCAATGGCATTAATACAATATTTAATGGAATTATGAGTAAAAACTTGACATGATTGGTTGCCATGATACATAAATATTGTTTGTCTGTACTTAAATAATATGTAATCTTTTAACATTGCGATGTGTTCTTGAGCAGAGGAAAACAAAGGTTTAAGCAGAGGAAAACAAAGGTTTAAGAACACTGCCATAGAAAAACGCAATAATAGACCTTACGTGCATTCGATACCAACCGACAGAAGAAAACACCAGTTTAGGAACACAATTAAAGAAAAATACCACAACAAAGACATTCTCTCGATTCAAACCCTACGGGAAAACATTTTAAGAAAACAGTGAAAGAATAATAGTTCAACACGGACACTTCCTGGATGCTAACCCGATATCCAGACGGAACAACGGTTTAAGAATACGGGTATGTAACACCACAAAGAAACAAACACTGGCTGCAAAGGGTTTAAGATCAAAATAAAAGAATAACAAATGGACACTCCGTGGATTCTAACCCAACCTCAAGACGGAGCAACGGTTTAACACGGGGATGGAACACCACAAAGAAACGGACCCTGGCTGCAATCATTTCCAAATAATAGATAGAACCTGCAGTTTAAAAACACGGATACAGATAAATAATTCGAAACCTACCAGCAGACGAAATCAACGCTTAAGAATACTGTGATAGAAAAACACTAAAAAATACACTATCTGCATTCGAACCCAACAATCAGAGGAAAACATCAGTTAAAGAACAAAGTATAATACTAGACTATGGACATTCCTCCCATTCAAACCCACTTCCAACTCCCGACGGAACAATGGTATAAGAAAACAGTTAAAGAATAATACTACAACATGGACACTTTCTGGATTCTAAATAATTATCATGAAATACCGGTGATTCTTACTGGAGATTTTAATGTTAATTTTCGCTACCAAGAATCTCAGCCGTCAGTTGATTTTTAAAAAGAAAAATTGGATCTAACTATGAATACTTCTCGACTTCAATCAACAACGCGTTTCGGTACAACGATAGATGCTGTATTTTCAAGAAAGTTAGCAAATTTAGAGAGTAAAATTTATGTTTCACAGTATAGTTAACACAAACCTATAATTTCATACATAAAATATTATGATGACATTCAAGTACATATTTCCAATGAATAATAAGAATATATTATTTATATAATCTTTGTAAAGTACATGAATAACAAATATAATTAAATTATAATATGATATTTATTTTAAGTTAAAGTTTAATAATTTCAGTGATATTTATCGTAAACGTCAAAGAAGTTTTACTTCAATCGCGCGTAAAGATTACACGCACACACTTTTTTTTATCAAAGAAAACATATGAAGTATTGTTTTCTTAGAGCTAATTATTAACTATACATATACGCAATTGGCCAGATTATGAAAATTCGCCATAATTGGCTAATACACAAGGTGTTCCATGGGTTTACTAAATTTTTATCTTCCAAGCAACATGCAAGAACGAAGCAATGTGTAGCTCGGTAACATTCTATCTGATCCAACCTTTGGGTTTTGTTGGTTGAAATTATGCCTTTTTTTACGAATAAGCCTTATTAGGGGCCGAATGCCTCATACGAAAAGTGAGCGTAGCGAGTCTAAGGGCCTTAGCCCCTACTAATTTAAAAAAAAAAGTTCAAGTAGATTCTTCTGCTGAAACTGCCACTCGATATCTTCTAATATATAAAATTCTCCTGTCCCAGTGTTAGTCACCTAACTCCTCCGAAACCACTCGACCAATTTTAATGAAATTTTCTATGTATATTCGTTAGGTCATAGAATAGGTTTTTAACTATGTCTCATACCCGTAAGTCATAAGGGCGGTCCACCCCAAAATGTTTAGCCCCCGAGTGCTATTCATTTCAATCAGGATTTCTGTGTAGACATTAGCGTGTCGAATCACTTTTCAAATGTGTTTGCCAGATAATGTGGAGAGGGGGGGGGAGAAGTTAATAAAATGTTGAAAGTCGCACAAGGTTTGCAATTTTTGATAATTGATCGCTAAATGTGGTGCCAAAACGCGACAATTTATTATAAATATATTTCGCGTATAGTTAGAAAACGCCTAGCGTATATTGTAAAAGAGTTTTATTAGGCGATTTTAATATAGATTTCTATTCCGAAGAAGTTCTCTGTGGAACAAGAAAGGAAAACACGGTACACTCATGGATTAGGATGCCCATTCCAAACAGCATTTAAAATGTCTTTGCGGTATAGTTGGAATATGCCTACAGGAAGAATATGCCTGGCGAAGATTGTAAAACATTTTCAGTAGGCGATTTTAAGATAGATTTCGATTCCAAAGATGCGTTTTATGGTACAAGAAAGAGTTGATTCCTATTTTAACATGCCCACTCTCGCCAACCTAAAAAATCCCCGTACTTTGGCGAGCTTTGCAGTCATGGGTCTCTGGGAGTTATGCACAAGTTTTAACGGTACTTACGTATTATCCCGGCGGTCCGGCAAGACAAGCAATTTTTCACCAAGATAAATGCCGGGCACAAGAAATTGTTGATGGTTTGGAATACGATTGTACGATACGGTAAGTACCGTTTCAACGCTCCAAAAAGAACCAGATGAAAACTAAAGTAAACAAACTAGCGATAAACGCACCAGTTAAGGAATCTGAAGACACTTAATTATTAAAACTACATTAATTGGCAATTCAAAATAAATAAAAATGTAACGGTATGCTTTACTTACATGTTGTTCCAAATCGCCATTTTATTTCTAAATTACGATTGCCACATTAATGCAAAAAATCGTCATGGTAACTGCATATGTTTAATGATCGCCACCTTGGCGAGAGTCGAGGCGTTAAAGTAGGAATCAACCCAAGAAAGACAAACTGGTACATTCATGGATTATGATGCACATTCGAAACAATATATAAAACGATGAAGTATATTTGTAATATACTTGGCGAAGATTGTAAAATAGTTTTAGTAGGCGATTTTAAGATAGATTTCGATTCCAAAGATGGGTTTTACGAAACAAGCAAGAAAAATACAGCACAGTCATGAATAATGATGCACTTTTGAAACTTAATGGAATAAGTAAGAAAAATAGGGACAACGTATAACTAATGATACGATTTTAATATACAGGGTGTCCAGCCTTAATGTGACCCAATAGCTAATTCCCGAACCATTCGGTTTAGATATGCACTTCCAATTTGAAAAATGTTTTAAAACAGGTAAAGAATGTTTATACGTGC